>JARFIW010000874.1:4400000-4760000 GCA_036346225.1 Platerodrilus igneus | reverse complement strand
GAAGTGTGTCCCGGGTGGGGTTTTGGAATGATATAAATACTCCATATAAATTATTAAGGTTCTCTTGTTTTCTCTTCGCTTCTATATAACTTTACTACGATAAAGTACTGAATGCTGACCACCATAGTAGTAGAGCTTTTATTGTGAGTATTGTATGTGTTGATATTACCGTAAATAGTGGTTACAAGTGTAACTCAGTAGTAGCGGGCATGTATTTATTAACGTGAAGTACGTGTAGTGTATATTAAATTAATAGAGGTCCGGCTACTACAATACAAAGCACGAAAATCAATAAATGGAAGCGTGATATATGTGGGGTAAGCATTACAAATAACCAAAATTGTACATTGATATATGGAATGGTACTATGAAACGAGACGCTTAGCTCGCAAATGGTGTTATTGTCGGTGGATCCGCTGAGTATCACAACGAATGGTAACGAAACCGGGGTGTTCTAGCGATCATCTTCGAAGGAATGGAAGCTTGAAGAATTCTCTAGGTAATTTATTTGAAATTTCTGTTGTTTGATAAACATTTAAGAAATTTTGTGCTGTGTGCTTGACTTTTGGGGTTTATTTATGGTTGTGTAAACTTATTGGAAAAGATACATGTACTGGACAATTTATTAAGGTTAAACATTGAAAAAGGGTGTATTTAAAACTTACAAAATTTTATTCCGGATATAATTTGGATTGTAAAGGGTAAACGGGTCTATAAATTTTGTTTTAAATTATGCAAGGTGTAAAAGGCATATATAAACTAAACTGGGTTATTATGAGCTCACCATACTCCAGTGTACAGTCAATTTAGGGTAATATGGGGGTCCCATCCACTCATATCTTATTGAATTTGTTTGAAAATAATTAGAAAAATTAAGGACTTTAAAAACATACCATATTTTGAGTTTGATAATTAGTGTATCAAACTGTTTTTTATACATGTGAATATAATTTATCTGTTAATAGCTGTAAATGAAAGATTGTATGATTGTTGTATTATTTGGTGATTTTATTGAATGGTGTGCGAGTGTGAAAGAGGTATGGTTGTAAATGTAGGTATTCGAGAAAAGGCACGCTGAGCTAGCCAGGGAAGCTGAAGGAGCTATGAAGCAGAAATAAAAGGGTAAGGAATTTTCTTTTTTTGATAGTTTTGCATTTTTGAAAATTATATGTTGTCCCAGCTTCGTCCAAGAATTTTTCTGAAGTTCCACGACAATCTTATGACGGCCCAACGCTGGGGCTCGATGTTATAAGCTTAATCCCCGACTTCCACGGCAATCTTATGGCGCCCAACGTGGGACTCGAATGAGTTATGTAAAGAACCGATATTAAAAGTTTAATCCCCGATTTCACGGCCATTTTATGACTACCCGAACGTGAGACTCGAGCTCCAATTAAAAGTTAAACATTTTATTCCAGGAAACTGGCGATCTGAGAGAAAGGGTGTGTCTTGTAGAAATTTAGAAATAACTTTGAGTGTGTGTGGGAGTGATTGAACGTATGCAGAAAAAGGAGTGGTTAAGAAGCCAAGGAGTGGAAATTGGAGGTGACGATAATGCCTTATTTGATAAAGCAGGAAAAATGGAAAAAGCTGGAGGTAGTAGGGATCAGTCGAGGACATTGTCAGGAGACCAAAGAAACGAGATTATAATGAGAATGCTTGAAAGGATGAATGAGACATTAAGCGGGGTTAGAGACGAATCAAATTGGAAGTTTGAGCAAATTAGCGAAAAAATTGACAAATCAACGAGAGAATTTTCCGAATTAAAAAATAGTTTAACGATAAAGATGGGGGAAGTTGACAATAGGGTAGATAAAAATGAGCGTGATATCAGAGGTTTGAGTCAGGAAATGGGACAATTACGGACAGAAGTGAGGATTTTCTGTGAGGATGAAACTAACGTTAAAATGACTGAGGTAACGAACTCATGTAAGGATCAGTTAAGTAGGGTAGAGAGAGAGGTGACCGGAATTAAACAAAACGTAGCAACTTTGATGGGGGATGGTCCCAGATTCGTAACAGGTAATATGTCACTGGATCAACAAATGAAATTTAAGGGGATAGTTGGGTAAATCCTCAGATATTTATCAATAACATTAGAGGCTTGGTTAATAATTTGTATGATGAACAGGCAAAACTTAACATTGTTAAAGCGTTACTGAAAGACCATGCTGAATCCTGGTATAACTTAATAGGACAGGAAATTGACACGTATAATGACTTTGAGAACAGATTTCTTAAACATTATTGAAGTAACCACAGACAGGACCAAGTACGAGTCGATTTACTTACAGGAAAATTAAAAGGGGAGTTTGCAGGAAGTAGGGAGCAATATGCTATACGAAAGTATAGCATAGCAAAACAATTAAATCCACCATCGACGGACCGACAGATAATCAAGTATTTATCACGACATTTGGAGGTTGAGGCTAGGCAACATGTAGCGTTGCAAAACATTGTGGACAGGGAGATGTTTTTGAAGTACCTGCAAAGGTGTGATGAGGTGAGCAGTAGACGACCTCGGAAACACAGGTAACGACAAGTAAACGCATTACGATTCGAGAATAGAAGAAAAACTACACAAGACGGGGGACAAATTTGGCATATATTAGACAAAATTGGGAACCTAGACGGACGTTTTTCCGGAGTAACCGTGTAGGTAGGGGACCTGCATCTAGACAGGGGGTGACCAGACAAAACAGTTCACCAGACATGAGGGGGACAACGACGAACAATAGGGAAAATAATAACACTAACCGGGTAGACACACCACGGACATATGCGGAAGTAGTAGCGAGACCTGGACCAAGTAGGGAGACCAGACCTGGACAGGATTTTTAGACAAGGACAAACCACTAGACATCACTGTGTACAAGTATGAACATCCGAAGGAATTTTTCAAATAGAGGAAAAAGTTGAGCCAGAAGTAATAGAAAAATTTTGTTTGCCTATAATTGATATTAAAATTTTTGAAAAAAAATTAGGAGCGTTATTAGATTCAGGAGCTGAGGCGAGTTTAGTATCGGAGGAATTCGTCAATAAAATTAAGGATAAAGTGTGTGACAAGATAATGCCAATAAAAAGAAGTCATCTGGTTGCGCCGAATAAAAAGCGATTTGCTGTTGTGAATATTGTAGTTATTTTAAAAGTAGAGTTAGGTTCAGTTAGCTGTGAACAGGAATTTATTATTGTACCTGGGTTAAAGTTTAAAGAGATATTAGGGGTCGATTGTATGATGAAGTTAGGAGTTGTAATAGATATGGAGAGGAAAATAGTTAGGATTGAAGAAAGGATATTGCCCTGGAAGGCAAGTTCTGATGTCACAGAGGATGACATGAGATTATGTGTTAATGTTATAGAGGTAGATAAGGATGAAGTGAAAGAGATCGACACCATTAAGTGCCCGGAAGAAAAGTCAGGAGAGGTACAAGTGTTATTACAAAAACATTCAAAGTTAGTAGGAGTTGAGGCAAACACAGCGTTAAATTATGAGCATGTTTTAGAGATAGACAATTCTGAACCATTCAGTGCAAAAGTATATCCAATACCGGCAGCATATAGCGAGCAGGTAAATCAGGAGTTGACGAGAATGTTGAATGATGGCATAATTGAGTTGGCGAATACGCATTTTTTAAATCCATTAGTTGTGGTTAAGGAAAAGGACAACAGTATTCGTTTATGTTTGGATGCGAGGAAGATTAATCAGAGAACGAAACCACAATTCCATTGTCCACCGTCCATGGACACACTTTTTACCAGATCAAGTGGCAAATTTATATTCAGCAAGTTAGATTAAAGGAATTCTTTCTGGCTAATTCCATTACACAGAAAGTCTAGAAGGTATCGGGGTTTTTCGTAGAAGGGAAGGTGTACAACTCTAAAGTAGTACCGTATGGTTTGTCGACATCGAGTGCAGCATTAATTAAAGCCATGCAGGCAATTTTAGAAGCATATGAGCAGTTTTCATACACTATGTACACGATATTTTGATTTTTAGCGAAAACTGAAAAGGAACATTATACTCATTTAGAAAGAGTTATATTAGAGCTGAAGTTAGCAGGTTTAAGATTGAATATAGACAAGTGTGAGTTTTTTTCAAAAACCGTGAAATTTTTCGGATGTGTAGTGAATCATGAGGGTATGTGTATAGACTAAGAAAGATTATCTGAGATATTGAACTATCCAAGACCAAATAATATCCGGAAATTAAGAGCATTTTTGGGAGTTCTCAATTTTTATAAAAAGTTTGTACCAGCATTTTCAGAGAAGGCAGGGCCGCTGTTCAAACTTTTGAAAAAGGGAATCAAATGGAAGTGGTCGGAGAGCCAAGAGGCAGCGTCATTAACCCTGTTGGAGCAGTTTCACGAACAACTAATTTTGAGGCATCCCAGATTTGACGTAGGGTTTATCTTAAGGACGGATGCATCGGATAGTGCCTTAGCGGCTGAGCTCTACCAGATTCAGGATGGTGAGGAAGTTCTTATATCGTTTGTTTCACGGACACTGAAGCCGCATGAGTTGAATTACACGATTAGTGAAAAGGAGATGGCAGCAGAGGTTTTTGACGTGAGCAAACTAAAGTTTTATCTCATAGGTCGGCATTTTGTTATTGAGACGGACCATTCAGCGTTGTGTGCCTTGATGAATACTCGATTTTCCAATAATAGAGTATATCGGTGGGTTTATTGCTACATGAATTTGATTTTGAGATAAAATATATAAAGGGAGAAAATAATTTTATAGCAAATGCGTTCAGTCGGAGCAAAGATAATGTAAATAAAAGGCCTTGTGTCATCATGATTGCTATAAATATTTTGCGACAAGATGGATTCCTATATGGACAAGAAGAGGTACTGAGGAATCAGGAGCAGAGTGAAGAACTACAACGTATCAAAAGACGGATAGGAACTGAACCAGAGTTTAAAAATTATCGGATGATAGAGGGATTTGTGTGCAAGAGGGTACAGGATTTTGAACTATATGTAGTAGATATGGTGCAAGCGGAGTTGTTTGTGAAGGATCTTCATGTTAAGTATGGACACATAAGCGTTAGGAAACTTTGGTTCATATTTAGGGAAAACTTTTTCTCCGTGGAAGATATTAGTATTGTGAAATCAGTGATCAAATTGTGTCATCTGTGTACATTGGGAAAGTATAAAAATCACACGAGTCAGGATGTGATACAGAGCATACAAGTAGAAAACCCATTGGACTTAATTGCAATTGATTACTTGAGTAACTTAGTAAGAAGTAGGAGAGGGCATCAACATGTACTAATAATCATAGATATTTTTTCTAAATTTACTAAATTATACTCAACTAAAGAGTGTAGTACGGTAGAGACTAATAGAAAATTAGAGTTATATTGTAGAGAGGTTGGAAAATTTAAACGTGTGCTGGCAGATTATGCCACATACTTTAATAATCAAAGATTTGTGAATTATTGGGATCAACAAAATGTTAAGGTAGTTTTCTGCAGCATAAGGCATCCTCAGGCTGAGCGATACATACAGGAAATCGTAAAATTCTTACGTCTGGCATCATACAGAGACCGTGGACTATGAGAGGACAATCTGTCTAAGGTCGAATCTTTCATAATTGAAACCCCGAGCACGGTTATTGAAACCAGCCCCATAATGCTGATGAAACAGCAATACCCCGAGAGACCTTGGCAGATTGCGCCTCAAGCGGATGAATTTCAGCAATTGTTGTTTGATGTCAGGGAGAAGTTAAGAGGAAGGGCAGAGATATACCCGTAAAATGAATGCAAAAATAATAAAAAGAGTAAAATTCAAAATTGGAGATCTGGTAATAGTAAGGTGTCTAAGGGTTGGCAGGCGTGAATTGATGACGTATGCTAAGCTACACTTGCCTTATGAAGGACCATTTCAAATTGGGGAGGTCGTAAGGGAATGTACCTATGTTTGGAAAGATATGGAGACACAGGCGGAAAGAGGGAAATTGCACGTGGGTCTGTTATTTCCCTATACACCGGAGGAGAGACAGAATGAGGGAAATGAAACTTAATAGATAAAAATATAAAGATAGGTGAATGGTAGCGTAGAATTTAAATAGGTAGAGATAGCGATAGGTGTATATAGAAAAGTAGAAGTAGGAATAGGATAAATAAGGGAAGACAATTAAAAATAGAGATAGGTGTGTATAGAAAAATAAAATTAGGTATAGAATAAATACGGGAAGATAGTTAGATGTAGATATAGAGTTAAGTGTGTATAGTTAGGATAAGAAATAGATAGTGACAGTATGTAAGGTTAAAAATAACAGAGGGACATAAGCAGAAGAAACTTAACTATAAAAGTGAAGATAGGTAGAAAAGTACAAAAGTGAGGTACTTAAAGAGTCAATAAATGACGAAAGGGTAAAATAAAAAAAGGAAATAGACAGAAATAGAGGATCAAAAGTTAGTAATAGATAGAAATAGTTAGTTAGAAGGTAGTGATAGGTGTGAATAGTTAGTTATAAATAAAGATAGGTGTAGATAGATAGAAATAATTAGAGATAGATAGAAATAGGTAGAAATGTGTAATAAGTAGTGATAGGTTGGATAAATATGTATAGGTAGTGTTAGGTAAGTAGATAGGTGTATAGAAATAGCATGTAAGATTAGGTGGTAGGAATGAATATATTTAAATTCAAGAAAACGTTGGTGAGTTTTTTCGAATTGAAATAGGGGGATTATGTTGTGGATTCAAAAGTTAAATCAGTGCTAAACAATAAAATTTCAACCACCCTGTATATAGAAAAGAACGATTTATTTACGCGCAAAATTAATTTGAGTCATTTAAGGAAAACGGACAAGTATTGGCGTATTTTTATAATTAATAATGGTATGTTAAAAATTACATAAAGGAAAAACAGTTTTAAAGCAAATAGAAAGTTATAATCAATTTTAATTTATTTTAATCCAACACGTAAAAGCATAAGAGAACGTGCTTGCGTAACAAAATCAATAATTCCAAGGTAAATGTAGTAAAAAGTCTAGAAATTGTTGTGCTAAACGTTCGATAATTAACGAACACCTGCGTTTTAAAAAGATTAAATTCAACGAAATTATGAGCATATTACGATTGGTTTTCAAAGAAATTATGTCCAACTGTCAGTTTGGTATGAACAACAGGCTAACAAACATCTTAAAGAGCGAAGGAAATGCACAATCGGTTATATACAACAGATAGAGACAGATATAAAAATAGTTTAGGCGGGATTTCTGACGACAGAGAATTTTTTCATTGGTTTAAAACAGACAGTTTTCTAAACGTAGA
Source organism: Platerodrilus igneus (assembly GCA_036346225.1). Taxonomy (NCBI): domain Eukaryota; kingdom Metazoa; phylum Arthropoda; class Insecta; order Coleoptera; family Lycidae; genus Platerodrilus; species Platerodrilus igneus. Next base: position 4,752,717 of record JARFIW010000874.1, on the reverse strand, counting down.
CGCACGCAAAGGTTGAGAGCGCTTTTTGGATACGGCACGTAGACCGGAGTAAATTTCAGAAATTTTTAAGACAGTTGTATGCAAAATTTTTAGAATTTAGATTTTAAAACAAGCTTTTCACTTGAAGAGTGTCCCGGGTGGAGTTTTGGAACGATATAAATACTCCATCTAAATTATTAAGGTTCTCTTGTCTTCTCTTCGCTTCTATATTACTTTACTACGATAAAGTACTGAATGCTGACCACCATAATAGTAAAGCTTTTATTGTGAGTATTGTATGTGTTGATATCACCGTAAATAGTGGTTACAAGTGTAACTCAGTAGTAGCGGGCATCTATTTATTAACGCGAAGTACGTTTAGTGTATATTAAATTAATAGAGGTCCGGCTACTACAATGCAAAGCACGAAAATAAATAAATGGAAGCGTGATATACCTGGTTTAAGTATCACAAATAACCAGGACTGTACGTTGATATATGGAATGGTAATATGAGACGAGGCGCTTAGCTCGCAAATGGTGTTATTGTCGGTGGATCCGCTGAGTATCACAACAAATGGTAACGAAGCCGAGATGTTCTAGCGATCATCTTCGACGGAATGGAAGCCTGAAGAATTCTCCAGGTAATTTATTTGAAATTTCTGATGTTTGATAAACATTTGAGAAATTTTGTGGTGTGTGCTTGACTTTTGGGGTTTATTTATGGTTGTATAAACTTATTGGAAAAGATACATGTACTGGACAATTTATTAAGGTTAAACATTAAAAAAGGGCGTATATAAAACTTATAAAATTTTATTCTGGATATAAATTGGATTGTAATGAGTAAACGGGTCTACAAGTTTTGTTTTAATTTATGCAAGGTGTAAAAGGCATATATAAACTAAACTGGGTTATTATGAGCTCGCCATAATCCAGTGTACAGTCAATTTAGGGTAATACGGGGGGCCCACCTACTCATATCTTATTGAATTTGTTTGAAAATAATTAGAAAAATCAAGGACTTTAAAAACATACCATATTTTGGGTTTGATAATTAGTGTATCAAACTGTTTTTTATACATGTGAATATACTTTATCTGTTAATAGCTGTAAATAAAAGATTGTATGATTGTTGTATTACTTGGTGATTTTATTGAATGGTGTGCGAGTGTGAAAGAGGTATGGTTGTAAATGTAGGTATTCGAAAGGAGGCACCGCTGAGCTAGCCAGGGAAGCTGAAGGAGTTATGAAGCAGAAATAAAAAAGTAAGAAATTTTTTCTTTTGAAATTTTAGCATTTTTGAAAATTATATGTTGTTCCAGCTTCGTCTAAGAATTTTTCTGAGGCTCCACGGCAATCTTATGACGGCCCAACGCTGGGGCTCGGTGTTAAAAGCTTAATCCCCGACTTCCACGGCAATATATACACATATATTTGTGTGTAATTTGTATGTTAATTTTGGTTAGATAAGCCATTTAATTAGTAATTGCAAGTTTCTGCATGTAATTACAAATTAATTAAACTTTAAAACGATTTCTTAATTTCTAGCATAGTAATTAAAGATTTTAATGAAAAACTTCATTAAGTATCATTTTTGGGGTGTGTAAATATTCTCAAAAAACTTGAAGGATGTTTAGATGTAAAGTAACAAAAACTTTTCTAATCAATTACAGATGTAGATACGTGTTAAAAGTTCAGTGGAAAAGCAAGCATATTAAATTGTAGCAGATTGGAAGTATAGTAGTCAAAAGCTTTTTAGATTCTTTTAGCATAAAATCAATAATTCTAAGGTCATAATCAAGAAAGTTGAAATATTAATTTTTATGAAATAACAGGTGTTATAAGTGTAAATAATTCTAGTGTACAATTTATCATAGTATTAGTGAAAAGATTTAGCATTTGGATAACTTTCAAAAGCTTAATTATAGCAAAAAAGAAACAGGCTTAACGGTTACGGGTTCTAGTAAATTCAAATGAAGAGGGTAGACAAACAACACGTTCTTAATATTTGTTTACAAGTTTGAAAGTCGTTTTGGGCAAGGATTTCTTAATATTATTGTAAATAGGTTATACTGTAGCTAGATTCTAGGAATTCAAGCAGAAAATGTGCACAAATAACCGTTGGAAAGAGGGAGTGTTAATAGCAGGCATCGAAACGACAAAGATATCATACGTTAGGTGTTGAGTTGACTTGGGGAGAGAGCGGTAAGACAAGGAAGGATTAATAGATTGTGTTCATAGAAGTAAGATGAACATATTTGGTATATTATTTAGAGTGTTTCATTTTATCAAGGACAGATAAAACTTGTATATGAGGAACAGAGAAGGATTATTGGATGTCATATTTAAAAGGGAGACAGGCGATAATTTTAAGATTATTGAGAGAGGGTAAATGTTATTTTGGGGTTTAACCGAACGTGCAAATATGGTGTAAAAAGATAGAAGATGTAGAACACATGGTAGAGTGGGATAGAGATAACTTATGGTAGGAATAAGAAATATGGAGTGAGTACGAAGTAAGGAAAAGCAAATTTTCGTATGTAGGTTAGAGTGAGACGTGTTCAATACGTGTATTATGATGGGCATGTGTTAACCAAGGAACTTATTTAGTAGGGGCTAGGTTTCGGCGAAATAAAGATCCGTTGAAAAGATAAAGTGTATTTTCGTGGTAAATTGGTGATTGTGTTGTTAAAATTTCTGAGATTTTGACTACGGTTGGTGCTCGGTTACGAAATTTATAAGGAATTGTTGAAGGTTAGTGCGTGTGTTTTCAGAATTAAAGTGACAGTTGAAAATTTTATATGCGGAAAGGTCGTAACCGTTTAGAAAATTACCAAGAAGGCTTGTATGTTTGTATCGATGTATTTACGCGAAATTTCAAGTTAAAGGGGGTAGATTTGGCTATATAACCACGAGAACGTGGTAATAGAGCTCTCTTTTGTTGGTCATCGACGCGTACACTAATATTGGTAAAGAAATTACTGTAGGTTATTTTTGTAAGTGAATTTAGTAATTGAATTAAAGTTAATAATATCTTACACAAGTTGGTGTAATGTTTTACTAGCCGTCCAAACGTTTTATGAAATACGTTTTGGCAAGTGCAAACTATAAGTAAAAATGGCTTTATATTTTGGTGGTTTGTGCAAGTTGTGCACACTAATGGAGTAGAGAGTATTTGATGAGTCGATTTGCTGGTTTACTTATGGTAAATGGAACAGTAGCAGAATTGGAGGAATGGGATGTACTGTTACTTGGTAGTCGAGAGATTAAAGCAGCTGATTGCCATCACGGATGGTGTTATACAATTTGGTAAGGTTGGATAACGTGCTGTCATTGGTGAGGACATCAGGCATTGATGGTATGATTCTTATGTGCGATGGTGTATTCCAGGTAACAGATTTTTGTTTGTAAAACATTGTTTATTTTTGTGGTTATTTGGTGTGTTATGACAATTTTGTGCCAATGGGTAAATTATTATAAACTCTATGGACTAAAGATTTAATTATTGAACGTTAATTATTTATTATTTATCTAATATATGTAGGAATTTATATTCATAGATTGATTTTTGTAATATTTGATTGTGTGCAAAGTAAAAGGGAGTAATGGTAATTTGCAGTGCAAAATTTAGCACGAGTATTTAAAAGTCTTACTATGAGCTCATATTAAAACCAGGAGTAACGTAGCATGAATGGTTAAGCCCTGTTACGTTAAATTGTTTATTAAAGGATAAAATGTTATTTCGAAAATAATTTGAAAGAAAAATGTAGTATTTCAAAAACGCTGCTGTAAATAATTTTTCTGATGTGCGAAATAACAATTGACAAAGATTGTAGGTGTAGAATTTTTTTTTGTTTGATTAAATCGAAGTGAGGTGCCGTAGTCGAGTTTTATTTGGTAGAATAGTAGGGTAGTATTTTTTCCAGATAAGTGCAGAGCAGCCGTGGTGAACTTTACTGATGAAGATGAGTTTTTAATGGTAGCAAAAAACTGCCAGTAGTTTGGCGTCTATGAAGGTAGCTCATTTTCAGCCCAATTGTGGGGCTTAGATTCAGTAAAACCTTGCAGTATTATAGCAGCCCAAGCGTGGGACTTCAATCCAGGTTAACTTCAGAGTATTATGTCGTCTCAAAGGTGGGTCTCGAATTAGTTATATGAGGAGCTGACCAGGAAACTTAAGAATAATATATATTGCTGTGTTAACAACATCATTTAGTGGTAGTTAGGACAAATAGTATAACGCATTTCATATAAAATAAATGAGAGCTCAGAAAATGAGTCAATTTTCTGAAGAAAACAAGAAATACGATAATTAGACTGGAAAGTAAATTACAACGCCATGTATGTAAACCATAATCATAATTAATTTAGTTAAAGATAAATATTTGGAAGATTTATTTGAATAGACAAATTTGCAAGTCGTAAAGCAACATAATTGCAAGCTGAAACGCGGCATGCATGGATAACGCATCATTATTACGTCAAGGATCCTAATTAAAACAAGCAGGTTTAAAAATGCGTAAGATGGCAAACGCATATAACTTAATATATAAATTATATTAAGTCTACGTGACCAGAAAATTAAAATCGACACCTGATTTATTGGAAACAAGCAAGGCATGGTAATTAAAATCAAAGCTAACCAAATTTATTTGAACAAACAATGGTTTACTTATCTAGAAGTATGAAAAGCCAAAGGAATCAATGTCATTAACTTGAAATGGTACGTGACAAAAGTAACGCGTTGATGTTAATACACAATAATAATACCATGGAATATCCAAAAACCTGGTATGACAGTTTTATACACAACAATGAACTTTGCGCTTATCAATAGATAGACGATGCATTTATATATGCCTTGATTTGTAAACAAACCATTTCGCCATGAAGTAAGGCATAGTTCACGTCTCTGAAAACAAAGATATTTACGTAAAGTGGTTAATTGTGACGTGCAAAATAATGCCTTTGTAATTATGTAAAATTGAAGGGTTTGTCGTTTTATCCTTTAAAAGGCGTAAGTAACTAAAAGTTGTTTTAGTTTAAATTCTAATACTAACATTAATAAAAAGGACTCTAAACAATTACTGGGGAACAACACTAAATGATTACTGGAGACAAGTCTAAACGATTACTGAGGAACAAGTTTAAATAAATACTGGAAGCGATTATAAATGATTGATGGAACAAACGAGGAAATGCAACAGGCATATACATCAACGATAAATGGTCAAGAAGTTTAATGGAGAACGCTAGTGTGATAAAGGCTATGCTATGAAGATGCAGACAATATCGAAAACAGTTGGACCAGGGGCTGGTTCGAGTTGAAAACAACAGGTTAGCCAATCTGAATGTTTTATTATTTTATTTGTAAATATTTCATTTTACAAATTTCAAAAATTTTTTGTTTTAATTTGGGGAAAAGTGCTGTGTTAATAAGGTTATTTAGGGGTAGTTAGGACCAATAGTATTCCGCACTTAATATAAAATACATGAGGGCTCAGAAAACGAGTCAGTTTTTTGAAAAAAACAAGAAATACAATAATTAGACTGGAAAGTAAATAACAACGCCCTGTATATATACCATAATCATAATTAATTTAGTTAAAGATAGATATTTGGAAGATTTATTTGAATAAACAAATTCGCAAATCGTAAAACAACATAATTGCAAGCTAAAGCGCGACATGCATGGATAACGCATCATTATTACGTCAAGGATACTAATAAAAACAAGCAGGTTTAAAAATGCGTAAGATAGCATACGCATATAATTATATATAAATTGTATTAAGTCTACGTGACCAGAAAATTAAAATAGACACCTGATTTATTGGAAACAAGCAAGGCATGGTAATTAAAATCAAAGTTAACCAAATTTATTTGAACAAACAATGGTTTACTTATCTAGAAGTATGAAAATCCAAAGGAATCAATGCTATTAACTTGAAATGGTACGTGACAAAAGTAACGCGTTGATGTTAATATACAATAATAATACCATGGAATATCCGCAAACCTGGTATGACAGTTTTATACACAACAACGAACTATGCGCTTGTCAATAGATAGACGATGCATTTGAATATGACCGGATTTGTAAACAAACCATTTCGCCATGAAGTAAGGCATAGTTCACGTCTTTGAAAACAAAGATATTTACGTAAAGTGATTAATTGTGAAGTGCGAAATAATACCTTTGTAATTATAAAAAATTGAAGGGTTTGTCGTTTTATCCTTTAAAAAGCGTTAGTAACTAAAAATTGTTTTAATATAAATTCTAATATTAACCTTAATAAAAAGGACTAAACAATTACTGGGGAACAACACTAAATGATTACTGGAGACAAGTCTAAACGATTACTGGGGAACAAGTTTAAATAAATACTGGAAGCGATTATAAATGATTAATGGAACAAACAAGAAAATGCAACAAGCATTTACATCAACGGTAAATGGTCAAGGAATTTAATGGAGGACGCTAGTGTGATTAAGTCTATGCTATGAGGGATGCAGACAATATTGAAAACAGTTGGACCAAGGACTGATTTTAGCTGAAAACAACAGGTTAGCCAATCTGAATGTTTTATTATTTTATTTGTGAATATTTCATTGTTTATTACAAAACTGAATCATTTAAAGATTAACATTTAACTGAATATTTCTAATTTAAATACTTCAAAAATTGCTTTTATGATAATTTATGCGAGAAGTCGGCGAGGTTTGTTTCTTTTGAGTATACGTTGTAAAATACGTAAATATTTAGAGAGGTTGAAAAACGTTCTTCAAGTTTCAGTTAATAACAATAATAATAGTGATTTTGCTGGCTTTTTGAGCATCTTTCGGAATGATAATTATTTAATTTTTTATTCAATTATTAGAAGAATTTTAGCTAGAGGATTCTTTAAACTTTTTATACGCTGTAAATATTTTTGAGAACATTATAATGATTTGCGCTTAATGGTGTTTTGGTTTAAAGATTAAAACAGAAAGGAGAGGAAGAAGGTACACATAAATTTTTTGTTTGTCGTATTGTCGCAAGCTCCGTGTGTAATTTAAAACTGTACTAGCCGACGCAATTAAAATTATACATTAAAAATTAAAAATTTACAGATTAAAAGATTATACATTTTAATTCACAAATATATATATATATATATATATATATATATATATATTGTTGAGGATTTAGAGGTTAAATAGGTGTGGAAAATAAAATTTTGGCAACCGTGTATATAGAAACAGGAGCAAATTATTTACGCGCCAGATTAATTAATTTATATAGTGAAAACGGACGGGTATTAAGGTGTTTTTCTATATTTAAATTGGAATGTGAAAATTACATAAGGGAAGAAAGTGTTAGTGTACATAAACATCTCAAGGATACGCATAAGTAATTATAACAACTTTTAATCAAACGCTTGGAAGCAAAAAGGGAGCTTGCTTGCATAGAAAATCAATAATTTCAAACGCAAATGTGTTCATTTTAAAAGCCAACGTTCGTTTATACAAATACTAAGAAGGGAAGAAACCGAGAATTGTTATTCTAAACGGTCGATTGTTTCAAGAAACACCTGTTGGTTAAATGTCAGGTTCATAGAATCTTAAATGAACGTTAGCACAAAATTCCATAGAAATTGTTTGCGACGGGCTATTTGTATAAGCTGTTAAATATCAAGTGCCTTGAGGAGTGAGTGGAATAAACGATCGATAATATAAAACAGACAGAGAAATGTATAAATATAGCGTTGGGGTAGAAGTCACGTAAGATATACTCGGGTAATTGTGAAAGCGAGACTACAATATCGATTTTCTGTAACTTAATAGGGGTTCTAAAGGAGACAACTAATATGCTTAAAACGGAGATGGATAGCTGATAGGTGGAGCGTTGTGACAAGGGAAAATTATATCATTGGTTGATGGCGAGCAGTTTTCAAGAAGAGCGCGTACGTTACGGTGGTGAACAGAATTCTTTGTAACAGCACGACGAAAGTGAGATTTTTGGAGAAGTCAGTGTTCGTTACGTTTAAAATTTTACGAAGCAGCTTCGAAAATAAGCTTTTCACGTGAAACAGGTTCCACTAGGCGGGTTTGAAAATATATAAATACACGAACGAAGATATTAAAGCTCTCTTTCTTTCCATTTAGATCTAAATACAGGTTTAGATCTACAACATAATAGTAGTAAAAGCTCTTTCGGTTATCAATTATTGTGTGTTCAGTAAAGTTGCATTAAACATCTTGTTTAAAAATTATGAAAGCTGTAGTAGCGGACCGCAAGTTGTAAAGTGATATTGCACGAGTTGGTGCTTATTTAGATAAAAGGTGCCGTTACTACAACAAAGCTATTAAATAAAGGGATGATGTTTGGGGTAAGCGAAACTGAAAGCGTAATTTGTATTCATGAAATATTTGGTATGGAATGTTGCTGTTGAGACGAAGCTAATAGCTGGGGAGAAGAACTGTTGTGCTAGCGGATATTTGGATAGTGGGGATCTGTGGATCCTGGCTTCATCGTAGTAGATGGACACATCAATGAGGATTTCTGGTAACCATCTTCAGCGGTGACGAAGAACGAAGGTGACTTCAGGTAGCGAACTTTAAATTTCTGTCTTTGTATAAACATTTGTGTTGATATTTTTGTGTTTGTGTGTTTGACTTATTGGTGGCGTATTTATTACCATTATAACTTGTTAAAAAAGTACATGTGCAGGACCATTAATTTTGATTATTAAAAAAGGGTTTATTGTGATATATAAAGGTTTATTCATGCTATAAATTGTTGTTGTAAAGAGTAAACGGGTCTGTAAATTTGTTTTCAATAAGGTGCAAGGTTTAAAAAGCATTTACAAAAACTTGGTTAGAATGAGCTCACAATAGACCAGTATGAAGTCAAACTAGGGTTGCATGTGGGCCCATCTACTCGTATCATGTAGAATTTGTGTAAAATATATTAAAACCCAAGGATTTTAAAGCATTTAATAATTGAGCTGGTAACAATTATACCTAACCGTTTATACCCAAGTGTAAATATTTTATTTGTTAATATGTGTAAATAAAAGGTTGTATGGTTGTTGTATTATTTTGGTAATTTCATTTGATGGTGTGTGTGTGTGTGTGAGAGAGGTATGTACTTGAAATGGTAGGTATTCAAGAAGAGGCCGATTGCTGAGCTAGCCAGGGTGAGCAGAGAAATACGATGGCGTCTAAGAAAAAGGGTAAGAAATTTTTTTAAATTTTTTTTGAAAATTTTATGTTGGCTCAATTAGCGGGGGCTCGAATGGTTTTAGGAAAAGGTTCGAGTGCACCTAGGGTCCACGGCAATATATATATATATATATATATATATATATATATATACTGCTATGTTATTAATTTTTCATAATATTTAAAACATGAATGTTTTACACAGTTGCTTTATCAATGACTAATGTTCCCTGTCATCTCTTTTAAGATACACCCCTTATTATATAGTTAATTAACTGCCAGAGTAAGGCTCATACAGAAATTGTAGTAATACCTGTACTTTTTATAGTTTCTATAACAAAATAGTCCCTAGAAGCAATTAATAACTTATTGCTGTTACATCTAAAAATAAGGTACTTTATCTGCTAAACAAGGACAACTATTTAGAACATAAAATCGAGAACTGCACACTTTTGTTTCGTAAATAAAGGCAAGATAATGTTTAGTTTTACACCAAATAAAGTTTCCGAGATTGCTGACTGCGCTTGTGTTTTTCAACGACTTGGTCAATGTTTTAGTGCATATTTAGCAGATGGAGATAGCTTAAAAAGGTCCATAGTGGTGGGCTTAATAGCATTTATAGACGCCTTTGTTGTTGAAAAGTAGAATTACATACTTACGAGGGGGTTCCAATAAGTAGTTAGCCTACAAAAGATAAACGAAAATTTTGGAAAATCTTCTTTTAGCTCGATACACTTGACCCAGCAATAATGCTCCACCTTCTTTAACTCGTCTGAAAAATACGTTTTCTCGAGGTCTGCAAAGTAGGCTTCCGTGGTGGCGATGACCTCCTCATTCGACTCAAATTTCTGCCCGGCGAATGACTTTTTCAAGTTGGAAACAAAAAGAAAAGTCGTACAATACCAAATCTGGAGAATACGGTGGAAGGGGTAGCAGTTCGTCGCCCAATTAGACTAATTTGGTCGTGGTGAGGGCGGTTGCGCTTGTTATCCAATATGAGCAAACGCGGTACCCATCGCGCCGACAGCTTTCTCATGCCCAAAATCTCATGCAGGATATGCCCACGCGGTCTTTTGAGTGCCGAAGCTATCTCGCGCACTTTCAATTGGCGGTCTTCCAATACGAGATCGTGGATTTTTGTAATATTATCCTCCGAGGAAGCCGTTTTTGGAGCACCTGGGCGTGGCTTATCAGAAACCGACGTGCGACCGCGTTGAAACTCGTTAAACCAATTTTTGGAAAAGGAAAAGGGTCACCGTACACAGCATCGAGCGGTGAGGCTAGGTACTTGTCGGACCGCCTTCGTATGCAACAATTCTTTCTGACTAAAATTTCATCGCTATACTTTGTAATCCAAGGTGTCACAAATAACATTTGTAGCACATTTCTTTTATATGAGTGTGTTTGAATTAATTTTAAATTTTTGTTCACAAATTGTATTTTGGACAGGAGCACCAGGTGAATAGATTTCCAAAATTCAAATTAATAACAGGCGTATATCAGTACAAAGATCTTACACTCAGTTGCATTGTATTATTCTCCCGAACTATTTTTTTTCATCCATTCTGCTGATACTAAAATTTTGAATCTAAGGCATGGCATAGTTTTTACATACCAAAAAGACTACATCTTAGCTTTATTGAATTGATTTTTTAAAACCGGTTATTGTTTCAGTAATACCGTTAGTGATACTGTCTACACCTTCACTCAAAGTATTACCTGGGACAGAAGCGCATTTGTACTGTCGTGTGACAGCTTTCCCAGAAGCTACTATAACTTGGAAAAAAGATGGAGGTAATTGATTACACCCATCAATTAATAAGTGAGGTGCTTAAATACCTTTTACATGCAGCTTTCGGTATCCACGCTTTTACAATTCACTTTTGCTTTCTTTAAACCGTAGCTGCAGAACTGAAGTTATTAATAGTTTATAGAATGCGTACTAATTTAGAAGATTATATAACTATTATTCTTTAGAATACCATTAAAAGTTAAATATACATTTTCTCTCTGGCAGTTAAATTTAATCATTTCGGTTACATCTAATTACCAGCTTCTCCTGCAAACTATAAGTTATTAATACTTGGTGCATTCAAATTAAAAAATTGTTAATGATGTGCTGCTCTTTATTTTTAGCAATTGCAAGCAATTATTCGTAAGATATTTGCTATCTTAATTATAATGTTGCAATTATGATTTAAAGCACTTCTTACAGTTACACTGGAATCAAATGGCAAATACGTAGTGAGCTTTGATACTAAAATGGTTACGGAATTGAGAGTCTTTCATTTTGATAAGCTAGATGAAGGAGATTACGAATGTGTTGCCAAGAACGCAATAGGAGAAACCAAAGGACTTACGGAATTGCGTGGTAAGAAGTCTAATATTTATTTACCACTAATAAAAAACTGGTTTGTAGTTGATTTAAGTTACGAAACTACTGTTGAAAGTGTTGAAGTTTATCCTCACTTGCTACAGACGGAAGAAACCACTGAATCAACTGTAACAGAAACCTCTATGACTACATTAGCATGGACAATGGTGACTAAGACTGTAACTAATGAGCCAACAACTAAAACAAAATGTAACAGCGCCATTGCTAACCAAATATCTTTGACAGCTTTGGTGCTCATGTTAATCCACTCGATACATGCTCATCTTCTATACTGGTATGTATACATGTATTAATGTGTGTACAGTATAATATCAACATTATGTCTTAAATCCTGGAACTGGTTAGACGCGTACTCTCATTGTTTCCTATTCTGAACTAACCTACACATTTCCATGAAATTTGCACAGTCTGCATCTATCACTATCTTTATGCGAAAATCTGATCTCGATAATTGTGTCCGGAGAATACTTGTACATCATGAAAACAGAGATTCCCTGGCTCAAAATCGATCGATTTGAACCAACTTACCGTTTCTTTTAGCCGCTAGAGGGCTTCAAAATTCGTGAAGAATTCTTGATATTTTAGACTAACTCAAAAATGCGTTGATATACTTTGACCTTATTGGGGTATGTGTTTCCATTTTCAATTGACATTTTGTGATGCTACACACAATGGTTTTAAAAGATTACAAGTGTCCCGAAAATAATGTATTGTATAAATATCTAACCATAATCTTTTTGCTGCTTATGCAATGAGAATCAGTTGTTCTTTATGAGTAGTCGACTTAATTTGGAAACTTCTTTGTCTCTTGTAACATTTTGATTAGGTAAACAGTTTGCCAGAATAAAATAATTTCGAATGTCTGCATACTTTCGTCATCGTTGCTGCATTAGGTGAAAAATAACATAGTTTAGTAGTTGGCTTTGCTTTTTATTTGTTATTTAATTTGAGTGTCATTTAACCTCAGTTTGCCTGTCAAGTCGTGAATTTCTGCTTAATTCAATAAAAGTTTGCATCTTTCATCTTTTATCATGGGTAAATACACAAACGCTGAACAGGTAGATATGCTTTTGATTTTCGAATTTTGTCAAGACATTAGTCGTGAAAGCGTCAGAGTCTACAGGGAAAGATTTCCTAATCGCCAAGTGCCAAACCACGAAACATTCGCAAATATTGAATGGTATCTTTTAGTCAGGAAATGCGGATCGATCGTCAGGTACTACAAAAACTGCAGATCTAAAAGAATAAATTTTGGATAGCGTTGAACAAGACCAAAAAATAAGCACCAGACGCTTAAGACTAGAACTACAAGTTCCTAAAAGTATTGTTCACGATATTTTAAAGGAACAGTTATTACACCCACACCACGTTCAACAGGTACATGACCTTTTGCTTATCGATCCTGATAGACATCAAGCTGTCTGTCAGTTTATTCAAGATCAGAGATCTCAAAATGCAAATTTCAGTCGCAATATATATATATATATATATATATATATATATATATACAAAACTATATATCTATACAAATCAAACCTATATTTGCATAGCCATTAACAAAACAATAACCTCACTGTTTTGTAAAAAAATTAAACATCCATTGACAGGTTTCAGCGTTATGGGCTTCATCAGTATATGCAGAAGCTACTCCACTTTGATGAGGCCCATAAGGTTGAAACCTGTCAATGGATGTTTTACTCTTTTACAAAACAGTAAGTTTTGTTTTGTTAATGGCTATGCAAATATAGGTTTGATTTGTATAGATATATTCGCTTATTTGATTTCCATAAAAGGGTATTTACATATACACTTTATTTCACTTCGTTATGTACAAAATTTAAGTTGCATACAGCAAATATCTTTTGCTTTTATATTTACACAATTTTGCTTTGTTGGATTAAAAAACGAACGACCCCAAGGCATGGTTTATTATTAATTGCACATAAATCTTGCTTATATCGTTACCAAAATCTCAATTGGCAGAACGTATTTGTATGGCCGTCTATTAAATTACAATTTAGCTGTGAATAAACATTTGTAGCTTCGCGTCCTAGTATGTGTGTTTAACATCTGATCGCGGTTTTTTTATACTTTCGGCAAGATACAAAACCTTTTTGAGCTTAGATTAGTAATTGCTTTATTTGTTTTATAAGAACGTTAGAAACAACCCCATTCTGATGAGCCCCAAAAAACCGAAACCGTAAATAGATGCTTCTTTTTTTTATGACACAAGAAGTTTCTGTTTTGTTGTTGATCATGCAAATATTACTTCGATTTTTATAGATAAATTCATCGTAACGACTTTCGTAAGAGTATATATATATATATATATATATATATATATATATATTGACGTTATAAGGGGTCACGAGAGGTCATTGAAGCAAAATGCTACAAATATACACCACCAAGATATAAAAGTATCCGGAAAAAAAGAAATTTTATATCTTTTGCGCTTTTCCCAGCTCGCGTTATTTAGCTTCCTAGGTAGCAAAAGTCCTTTACCTCTTGTAAATTCTAATTACCTATTTGTATTCTTCTTTTTGATTTATTCTCTCCTCTTTTGCATACTAGCACTTTAGTTTTATTTTTGTTAATTTTCATACGGTATCTCTCTGTTAGAACTGTTTCCATTTCATTAAGAGCAGCTTCTACCTCCTTGTTAGATGCTAATACCGCTATTTCATCTGAAAATCTAAGCACATCAATCTTTTGTTCCTGCATAGTAATTCCAGCTGCTTTCCTGAATTTGACAGTATTCATTGCCTCTTCGTCTATCCCTAAGACTCATTCCAATCTTTTTGAGTATTTCGAACTTTTTTTTTTCACTTTTCATTGTCAAATACTTTTTCCAGATCTACAAATTCTATATACAGGTTTTCCCTCTTTTTTTATTGTTTTCTCTATTATCACTCTCAAAGCTAAAACAGCCTCCCGTGTTCCCTGTTTCGCCTAAACCCAAATTGAACTTCTCTTAATATTTCTTCAGCTCGTAATATATATATATATATATATATATATATTATATATATATATATATATATATATATATACATATTACTCAAATTTAGACCAGGGTAGAAAATTAATTAATTACATCAAATAATTTTAATCACCGTGTATAAGGAATTTTATTAGATAATACGCGTTATTAAAACCGTGAAGCATAAAAATTCATTCGTTTCATTAAAAATAAGGGAGTTAAATTATCCACTAGACGCTTTCTATAAAAAGAAGCAGTATTAAAATGCTCAACGTGTATTTAATTTAATTGTTCAAAGAATCAAATAATAATTACGTGCAAAATTTATATTAATTAACTCAATTTTAAGTAACCGGTATTAAACAAAATGTACAAATAATAATTAATATTTAATTAGGATTCACTAAAAATTAAAGGGTAAAAGTCAACGCCATTCATTATTGTTTTAATTGGAGTTAATTGAACCGTTAGTAACATATAAAATGCATAAAAGCGTGTAAAAACCCAATAGTATTCAAATCGTAGAAGTGTTATTTAGAAGTATTATGTTTGAACACCTGCGTATTTTTAAAAATCACGTTCTGCGTAAATTTTGTAGATAACAAATGGTTACAGAGAAGGTTGGAGAAACCGTCGCTTAATATTCACGGGAAATGCTAATAAAGTGGGTTATTTAACAGTCCACGTGGACTGAAATAATTGATAGTAAAGAGTATCGATTTGTACCACTCAGAACAGGGTAGATAGAGACGGATAATATGTGCGGGACAGAGACACAGATGGTAAAAGGCGTGATTTGAGCAACGTCACGAGAGCGGCGATTGGTTGAAAATCAGATGCAGATATGAGAGATGTAAACGTAACGATTTCGATACAAAATTAATTAATTATTCTCGGACGTGGTTGTGTGCCGTGTGGAAAATTTCTGAGATTTTAACTGGCGCGAGTGCAAATTTAATAAGAATCGCGTGCCCGACTGTCGAGAAGGGAACCGAGAATGCGAAATTCTAAGAATTGTCCGTTTTGGGGACAAAAGCGACGAACAGGCTAGCCGATATATAAACCCGGACGTTAAACAGTTTCGCTCTCTTAGATTTTTGATGATTCGATGCTTTAAAAAGTGCTTTTAGATTTACGATTTTGATTTAATACTTTAAACAGTTTGCTCTTATATTTTGGTGATTATTGAACACTTTAAAACAGTTTGCTCTTTACGTGCTACGATGAAAGTTAGTTAGTGCATTTAGAAAAGAAGATACAAGGTAATAAAGTCTAGTTATATTGGCAAGTATTACTGTACCAACTATCGAAATTGTAACGATAAATGAATAAACAAAAGTAGGCAGTTTTGGCGTATAGCGTGAAAGAAGTATGAATTTCTTTGCTATTTTCGGGGGTGTTAATAATTAACTGATTCCTAAACGTGACTGGATCCACGAATCAAGATTCAGATATACACAGATGAGTTCCGGAAAAGCCCTGACACCACTTTAGATGAATGGTGGTGTAGAAAATTTTTAAAGGCGACCAGTAATCCGAGTACCTAAACATAACCCAGTTGGAATGGTGTGATTAACAAAGGACGATGTACATTGGTGCCATGAGTGCATTAACCTTCAGGTAACTTATGCTTTGTTGTTCGATTTTTGATGTTTTGGTGTGTGTTGAATAACTTTATAATTTATTTACTTAAAATGGACAGTAGTGAATTTGTACTAACAAATTTTTAATTTTAAGGTGAAATTTTCTTGTTTAAGTAGAAAGGAGTATTTAGTATTTATGTTCTTGATGAAAATTTGGGTATGTCTTTGAGCTCAATTAGACGAACCTGGTTAATTAACGTAAAGGGGTGGGAGATGCTCCTTTGTACTCAGACTCAGGTCTGCATATATTGTTATATTAATTAGTAGGCATCCTACAAGGACTTTAATTCTGGATGCGCATTAAAATGATAACAAATTTAATCTTGAAATTTTCTGATACTGAAATTTATGCTGAATTTTAATTTTAAAATTTTAATGTATTGTGAATATTGATGTAAATAGAGTTAACGTTGGTGTATGTGGTAGGAAGGTGTTTGTTTTTTTTGATGAATGAGGATGTAAGTTATCTAGGGGAGCAGCCGAGGCGGGAAGAGGACAGAGGCGATTATCAGAAGAGAATCACAGCAAATCGTAGCGCCCAAAAGTGAGGCTCAAGTTCAAAATAAAATTTTTTTGTGATTTTATTCCAGGAAACTGGCGAGGCTTTTTGTACATTTCACAGCATATTTATGACGGCCCAACGCTGGTGCTCGATTTGAAAACCTTAGTTTAAGATTAATGGTGAGGTTTCACAGCAATATATATATATATATATACACACACACATATATATATATATATATATATATTGAGGTGATAAGGGGTCACAGGAGGTTAATGAAACCCAAATCCTACAAATATATCCCACCAAAATATAAAAGAATCCTGAAAAAATAGAAAAATCCGTAAATTTATGGGTACGCCCTGAATAATATAAGCGTACTTTTATTCATCAAGTTACAACCGAATAATGCAATTGCACGTGTATACATTATCGCTCTGTATGATATAAGCGTATGATAAATAAATAGCAAATGAAGTAAGTTGTATATGTAAAAATAATTAATTTTAAGATACCTTAAAACGCATTCATTTATTTTCACTCATTATTTATCAATGCATTTTCGATAAAAATGCTTTTCATTTGCTGTAAATTGTATAGAATAGTACTAGTTTTACGCATTTAGTATAAAAACTACAGTCAATGTTGTATATACAACCCTAATTTTAATCTTAAAACACGTTTTACCGTGAAAGGAAATATGTGCTATAAAACTGCAACCATTTGTATTAAAAAAGCAATTAAAGTTTAAATTATTTTCTCTGTGTATTACTTAAATTTAATTTAAATAAAACATGTTCTCGTATTTTCGAGAGGAATTGAGAAGAATTGCATCAAATTCGTATAAACTAATTAATAAAAAAACGTCTATTCCAAGAAGACGCCGGAACACTAAAAAACCCCGAACATGAAATAGAAATTAATAAAAAATGTTTATGATCTAGCGCATTCACTGTACGATAGAAAGAGACCGCGAGCATTAACTTTAGGTATTAACCAAAGACAAGGCTTCGCGCGAGTTATGTATCCCCCAATTATCTATATGTATTAAATATATTGAATCTAATAGGAATTATTAGAAATTGTTAAATAAAGTATAAGTTCATTGCAACAATGTAATACAAGGAAAACCCAGAGAGGTTATCGACAGTTTATGAGAATGGACATGCAACTTTGCATCCAAGAGGGCAGTGATACTGCAGATGGCAGGTCACAGGCGGTTAACATACCGCAATTACTTAGAAATAAGATTGTTACATTGTAATAAAGTGTACAATTAAGAGAAAAGCAGACATGAGATCTGCAAGTTCCCACAGCCGTGTGAGGGGCAGGTTATTATAAAAAGCCCGGGAGATCAAGGCCCTGCAGTCAGTCTTCGAACTCCATACTTCGTTGTTCAAGCTACTCACCTTATTACAATTAATTAAATGTTTTTGAATTAAAGTTATTTTACAAGTTATTCAAAATTCTATTGTAATTTCTGTTTTAAGTTAAAATAAAATTTGTAAAGTGTTTGGAATTGTTTTTAAAAACACCGCTCCAAAGGCCCGAACCTTAACTGGCGCAGTCGTAACCAATGTCAAAAGGGCACTGAAAATCCAAAAATCGGAAGATTGGTGACCAAGAATTTCAATTCCCAATTTTGAAAGAACCCAAACCAGGTTGGAGAAAGAACAAAAATCGTCCGAATCCAACAACAAACCAACGTGGACACGATACAGCATCGATCGAGCCCACAAAAGAAACAGATGAAGAAATTAATGTAAGTTCATTCCACTTATACCAATTGATCTCACAAACTATAATTGATATATGCTAGTTTTATTATTTTATTATTTGATTACCATTTATTATTATGTTATGAATTTTATTTTATGCTAATATTTTTTTTTGAAAATATTTACAAAGAGAAATTATTTTCAAAACGAGACTTTATAAGATTTTATGAGACTTAAATGTTTAAAGAGACCTTCTTTAAAAGCAAAAGAAATTTTTTTTTAAAAGCAAAAGAAACTTGATGTTTAAGAGATTCTTATCACAATTATTAAAACAAACTCAAAAATAAACCAAAAATAACGGACGCACATCCATTAATACCGAAATACAAAAAATTAACTAGCGCGATACAAAACGCACGTTTAATCCGGTAAACTATAAAGACAGAACGCAAGTTAATTCCAAAGTTAAAGGTAATTTTTCAAACAAGCAATTACGGAACGATTATTTATACCATTGACCTCTATCATACTGTATAAACTACAGCAAAGTACTCTGCAAACATATCAGTAACCGAAACCAGTGTAACTTAAAACCAGCGTGCAATCTCCACCTAAGATAATCAAAGTTCGCGAAGGAAGCATCATTTATTACACACTTAAAAACCTCAGAGAAATTGCTATAACTTTCAGAACTAAAGCAGCGCAATTTGTAATTAAATCCATCACGGAGTAGAAAAACTATTCACAACAGCAATCTATAAATAAAATTGCGTTACGAAAAGTTAATTATCTTAGTACAAACACGGAATAAAAGCTAAACGTTTATAATTAAAACTACTCATCATTTATAAATTGCATTATCCCAGTACAAATACTGAGTAAAGCTAAACGGTCATCGTAAAAGCTTTAATTAAAACGCTCAGAATTGCAACTTGAAAACCTACATTACGGGAGATTCAATTACAAACGTGCATTATAATTGAATATGGAAATATCTAAGAATAAACAGACGTAACATTTGTGCAAAGCAATTAGCGAGTAAAAGAAGCGAATTATTTAATTCCCATAAACTGAAATTAACACCTGTGAGTAAGTGTTAATTACCTTAACAGGTAGAGTCGTATGTTATACGGCACGTACGCGATTAAATAACCAAGACTACATCTTCAGGAGACATAACTTAGTGATTAAAATTACCAAGTAAGTAATTAACCTGCAAGTTAAATTTAGAATACAAGGAGACAAGACAAGCGAACTATACGTTTATGCAACTCAATTAAAACCCACGGAAAGAGATATAATTACAAATTAACAGAACTGAACTAACACAAAGCGAAGTAAATATCGCGAGAACAAATCTATCTACTCCAGATTCTTCAGAAAGCAGAAACTCAAGACAAATTAAAGCCGCGAGATAGAAACAGGCAAATTCAAGGCTACGGTAATTAAATCAACATTATCGAGTATAAATCTCACAAATTCATTACCGCACTGTGTAAATAAGTACAAATAACAGCAATTACGATTCTAAAAATAACCCGACGCAGTCTAAACTGAAAATTAACAAATCCAAATTAAAATCAGTGCTACAAATAGAAAAATTGATCTTAATTTTTACAAAATTCGAATTTACCTAACCGCAACGAAAAATTAATAAACCCAAACCAAAATTAACGATACAAATAGCAAAACCAACCTCCATTTTTACAAATTTCGAAATTATCCAATCTAAACGGAAAATTAATACATCCAAAGCATAATTAACGTTACAAATAGCAAAATCAACCTAATTTTTACAAAACTCGAAATTACTCAACCTCAATTTAAAAAAATTTTTTTTTCTTGAAAGTACCCAAAAGCGAAAGCAACCCTTAACCAACATAAGTAGCGCGGACATGAGGCTTCATTTGGATACAATCCAAGTCTTTGATGGCAAGCAAGCGCATCTTTAAAACTACATTGGAGCATTCGAAATGTTCCTGGAAACCTTCTACAAACCCGGAGATAACGAAAGAAATTCATTGCTTATACGATTGATAATAAGTAAACTAACCGGAAGGGCACTAACTTTAATCGCTAGTAGGGACGATCTACAGGAATGGCAAGAATTCAAAGAGATACTAATTGCATATTTTGGAGACCAACGTAACATAAAACGCCTGGTACGAGACCTAATAAACCTTAGAACGTGAACACAACAAATCTCCCTATTAATTCGGAATGAAATGCCAAGGCGTGAGAAGTTTAATCCTAACAAAATTAAAAATCGAAGAGTCCGATCAAAACGTTCGACATTTAAAAACAAAAATGTATGACGAAATGGCACTGGACACATACATAAACGCTTTACCAGAACGACTATCGGATAAGATCAGATTTCAACGACCCCAAAATCTAGAAGAAGCCATGAACCTAATAATAGAAGAAGAAAATGTAATATATTACCGCAACAGACTATACAACCCCAACGCGAATAAAAGTTATTCACCAATAAAAACTATACAAGCCACAAGACAAACAATCCCTCAACAAAAATTCACACCCTTCAACGCACAAACAAATCAACCGCAAATTAATAACCCAAGTTTCAACAATACGAATTTTAATAATCAATATAAACATTTTCCAAAACCAACGTTTAACCCAACTTTTACGAAACCCGCATTCCAACCAAGATTTAATCAATACCTAAACCAACAAAGACCAGCATTCAACGCAAACCCCAATAGAAATACACCAATGAATAATAATCAAAACAACCCTAATAATTATTATAAACCAACACCAATGGATACCTCATCTGGTAACACCAGTCAAAATACCAAGATAACACATATCCGACCAAACCCTCATCAGAAACGTAATTTTACATCGGAAGAACTATTTCACCAAGAAGTAGAAAAATTTGACACTGACCAGAATAATTACATTCAGACAGGTACGAACAATGAATCAAACCATGCAGAAACTTATGAACGCGACGAACAATACGAAACTTACGAGGAGTACGACGAAGAAAACTCGAACTCAAATTTTCAAATGGACCAATTCATAGCCGACCAAACCTAATAAACTTAAATAACATAAATCACTTAGTATTACCATACATAGAAATACCCCACGCCGAATTTAAACTATTAATCGATACCGGATCCTCAAAAACATTAATTAGCCCCAGAACCGTGAAAAAACATTATTTAGATTATGTAGAAAGAGAACCATTTAAAATAAAAACAGTCCATGAAACGACACTACACCAATTTATAGCCAATATACCCTTAGCGAGAACATTTAATGTTAAAATGAAACATAAATTTTGTATTTTCGAATTTAACGACAAATATGACGGCTTAATCGGAATGGACCTTCTAAGAAAATTAGGAGCCAACATTGACATCAAAAATCGTTTATTAAGAACGAAATACGGAAAAATCCCCATTAAATTTCAAAACACACAAATCGAACAAAAATACACAATAGAACCCCGAACGGAACGAAAAATAAAAATTCCAGTAAAATCTAACAAAAAAGTAGGAATAATAAATCATATGACATTTCAACAAGGAGTAGAAACCCCAACCGCTTTAGTACAAATAAAAGATAATTATGCAACCACAACGATATTAAATTCAAACGACTATCCCGTAGAATTATCATTGACAGACCCAATTAATGTAGAAGAATTAAATTTTAACGAAATGGAAATAGACGAAAATTTAGAAAACGATTACAACCCAATAGAACATGACAAAATGTTAAGAGAAAATTTAAGTAACATCCGCTTTAATACCGACATCAATCAAGAAGAGCAAAGAGCAATTAAAAACTTATGTTTTGAATACCGCGACATATTCCACTGCGAAGGAATACCATTAACATTCACCAACAAAGTAAAACTTAATATCGAGCTAACAGACAATAAGCCAATCTTTACAAAAGCATGTAGACTACATCATGCAAGCCAAAAAGAAGATGACAGACAAGTAGCAGACTTATTAGAACAAGACATAATCCAGCACTCCAACTCACCATGGAGCAGCCCCGTGTTAATAGTACCTAAGAAATTAGACGCAACCGGAAAGAGAAAGTACAGAATGGTAATAGACTATAGAAAGTTAAATGAAAAAACGGTAGATGACAAATATCCACTACCAAATATAAGCGAAATTCTAGACAAATTAGGCAAATGCCAATATTTTTCAACATTAGACCTAGCATCAGGGTACCATCAGGTAGATATGGAAGAAAAAGATATATCAAAAACAGCTTTCAGCACACCTAGAGGACATTACGAGTACAAACGAATGCCATTTGGACTAAAGAACGCACCCGCTACTTTCCAGAGAGTCATGGACAATATAATACGAGGAATACACAATGAAAAATGCCTTGTATACCTAGACGACATCATAGTTTATTCCACATCATTCGTAGAACACATAGAAAGATTGAGAGAAGTATTTGAAAGACTAAAACAAGCACATGTCAAAGTACAATTAGACAAAAGTGAATTTTTACAAAAAGAAGTATTATTTTTAGGACATGTAATAACACCCCAAGGAGTAATACCAAATCCCGACAAAACAAATGCAGTTCTAAATAACCCTCTACCAAAAACAACTAAAGAAATTAAAGAATTTCTAGGACTTAGTGGTTACTATCGCAAATTCATTAAAGGTTACGCTCAGATAACCAAACCCCTGACAAACTGTTTAAAAAAGGGAAACAAAATTGAACACACCCCGGAATTTATTAAAGCCGTAGACAAAATTAAAAACATATTAACGAATCACCCTGTATTAGAACACCCAGACTTTTCAAAACCATTTATACTGACGACAGACGCATCGAATGTTGCATTAGGCGCAGTATTGAGCCAAAGAAAAGTAGGTAGCGATAAACCCATCAGCTACGCATCCAGCACCCTAAATGAAACCGAACAGAAATATAGTACCATAGAAAAAGAATTATTAGCCAAAATTGGGCAACAAAATATTTTAAACCTTACTTATACGGAAGAAAATTTTATATATACACCGATCATAGACCATTAGTATGGCTATGCAAACTGAAAGAACCGAATTCAAAATTTCAACGATGGCGATTCAGACTCGAAGGGTACGATTACGAAATTATATGTAAAAAAGGAATTTATAACAAAAACGCAGACGCTTTAAGTAGAATCCAACGCAATGCATTAGAAACGGAATCCATTATAGGAAACGTAGACGAAGCAGAAATAAGGCAAGATCCAGACGAGATCGACACGATACATTCGACACAAAACGAAGAACCTAAAAACGCGATTAAAATTTTAAACGAAGCAATCGATATGAAACCCAACCAATCTATAATAACCGAAGTTTTAAATAAGCCCAATCCCGTAAAATATACAAAAGTAGATAACAAAAAGATATACCAAATTCAAATAACTAAAGATGACAATAAGGAACAAATAATTAAAATTCTAAAAGAATACACCCCCTAGAAGAAACGATTTTATTTCTATTTCAACACCGAACATTTATTCCAAAAATTTTCAGAATTATACGTCAAATTATTCAATAACTCTGGCCCTGAACTCATCAGATGTACTAGAAAATTAATAACATTAGACGACCCTGACGAAATAAACGATGTAATTATGAATCAACACGAAGGAAAAACCAACCATCGTGGAATTAACGAAACAATAAAGCAACTTGTAAGACGTTATTATTTTAAAGACATGAAGGAATTGACCACAGATTTCATTAACCAATGTGAATTATGTGACACAGCGAAATACAATAGAAAACCCCCAAAGATATCCTTAATGTTAACCAAAACACCCGACAAACCATTTCAAAAACTACATGCCAATACTCTAGTAGTAGAAGCGCAAAACTATTTAACAATTGTAGACGCATTCACAAAAATAGGCCAAGCAATACCAATCACATCAAAAAATAGCACCGACGTGACCTAAGGATTTTTACAATATTTCACATTTTATGGAACACCCGAATCAATAACTCTAGACAATGGTAGCGAATTTAAAGATGAGACAATACAAAACACTTTAGAACTTCACAAAATAAAAATTCATTTCATACCGGAAAACCACCCTGAATTAAACGGACTAATTGAACGACTACATTTAATCCTGTTAGAACAAATTCGATTATTAAGAATAAATTATAAGAAGGAACATATAACCAATCTAATGTCATACGCACTAATCGCCTATAATAATACAATTCACTCATCAACAAATTTTACACCCTTAGAATTAACCTTAGGACATTCAGATTTACGAAATCCTTATGACATACACTACAACAAGGAAGTATATTAACAATATGCGAAAGACCACAAGGAAAAACTAAAAATAACTTTCGACAAGGTAAAAGATAAATTAGAGAACGATGAGGAACGTATCACCACAACCCGAAACAAAAATACCGACGCAAATAAATTTTTAATAGGACAAACCGTGTATGAGAAAAACTTTCAAAGCAAGCGACATAAAACGGCACCCAGAAATTTAGGACCATTCAAAATTAAGAAAATATCAGATAAAAATATAGCAGTAGTAGACAACGGTAAAATAACAAGGTACATTCATTTGAAAAACCTAAGACACTTTGTCATTTCAGATGGACAATCATCACCCCTACCGTCAACCTCCGCCCAGGTAGAACGGACAACTAAGTAATAATAAGAGATATAATAAAAAACAACCCCGGTATACTACCAATAAACTTGGCAGTATACAAAATACAATATTTACTCAAATAATATCCACCCTTACTTTAATGCAACAAATTTTAGCAACATTAGAAAACGCAGTAACATTTGCAAAATTAAATACCCTACACTCTAGTATTATTGAACCTACCGATTTATTAAAAGAATTAATAAGAATTAGATCACTTATAATTAACAGTAAATTACCTTCTGATGTAACAGAGTCAAACGTTCTAATATTTGAAAAGATAGCTATAGTAAAAGGCTACATTAAGAATAACGAAATAATATTTTTAATAGAAATCCCGATAGTAGAAAGTAACAATTATAATTTTTATCATTTATTTGCTTTTCCAACGAAAGTTACTAGCACATACCAAGTTATCATACCCAAAACCAAATTCCTATCCCTAAATGAACTGAGATATGGTTATACAAACAAAAAATGTACTGAAGTAACACCAAACCAATACTTATGCCAATCAATGACGACAACTACCATTCAAGAAGACAGCCCTTGTGAAGTACAACTATTAAAATTTTCAAATCATTACGAAAACTGTGAAGCTAAACAAGTGCAAATAACTAACATGAAAATTCAAAAAGTTACAGAAAACAAATGGATAGCCATTTTCCCAACAGAAGTAGTAGCAACCATCCACTGCAATCAAGATGAAAATAACCAAGCATTAATCGGAAGCAAGTTAATTACCCTCAAAGAAGACTGTTATGTGAAATTGAAAGACGAAGTAATCAGAGTTTATCAAGATACCATAGCAACAAAGAAACTTGCAAACCTACAGAACTACAGTTCAAGATAGAACAACAGGAAGACGAAGAAATAATCAAGAAACCTATGAAGCTAGAGCATCTAGACTTAGACGACCTCAACCACGCCATGAAATTAGTGGAAAGTTACAAAGAACATTTAAGTGAACTCAAAACGCCAAAGTTACATTATGATAATATAAGCGTTTGGGGAATTGTGTTAATCATTTTATTAATTTTTGTAATTATATATGTATTTTACAAAATGTACCTTAGATATAAGAATGAAGGAAACAGTTCTAGATTTAAGAAAACAAAGAGAAATAAAGAAACGATAAGTATACCCTTAGAAACAATGAATTTTAAATGAAATTGAATAATGAATTTTATGCATTTAAAAATTAAGTAAAACCTTAATTTTTCGTTTACGGTGGGAGGAGTTAAGTATCCCCCAATTATCTATATGTATTGAATATATTGAATTTAATAGGAATTATTAGAAATTGTTAAATAAAGTATAATTTCATTGCAACAATGTAATACAAGAATAACCCAGAGAGGTTATCGACAGTTCATGAGAACGGACATGCAACTTTGCATCCAATAGGGCAGTGATACTGCAGGTGGCAGGTCACAGGCGGTTAACATACCGCAATTACTTAGAAATAAGATTGTTACATTGTATTAAAGTGTACAATTAAGAAAAAAACAGACATGAGATCTGCAAGTTTCCACAGCCGTGTGAGGGGCAGGTTATTATAAAAAGCCCGGGAGCTCAAGGCCCGGCAGTCAGTCTTCGAACTCCATACTTCGTTGTTCAAGCTACTCACCTTATTACAATTAGTTAAATGTTTTTGAGTTAAAGTTATTTTACAAGTTATTTAAAATTCCATTGTAATTTCTGTTTTAAGTTAAAATAAAATTTGTTAAGTGTTTGGAATTGTTTTTAAAAACACCGCTCTAACGGCCCGAACCTTAACTCGCGTCACTAATAATTGGAAGAGATTACGAGGTAATAAAACGCCGCGATTTTAGACGCTAATGAGTTTTTCAGAAAAATATTGCATTCGAGAAATAGATAATTTTGTATATATAAGGAAACGGCTATTCAATAATTGCATTCATAAATTCGATCGCGAAATATTATTTTGGTTTAAGTCGCGAGCTTTTGCTTTGCGAAGATGATATTTGCAGTATACAGTAAGCATACTGTAATTTAATAGTTATGAATATAGCAGTGATGTTTTAACGTAACTTACATAAAAATGAAAAATTTTAAATACAATAAAAAGGAAAAATTCTTCAATATGACGCCATTTCAAAGATGTTATTAAATAATTAAAAGGAAGATTTAAGCAAAATGTACCTTGGTAACTGCTGTTTGAAATGAGGATTTTAAATATGAAAAATCTTGTAAGCTGATTTGACATCAATTTAAAATAAAAAGATATTTAATTACGGACTGAAGGCGCGCTTTTGTAGATTCTGCAAGTATTACTTTTAGATTTATTTTAACTGAAATTGGAGTATTTGTCATTTAATTTAAGGTAGAATAATAAGTGTTAATCATATAATATTTTTTTGTGAGGATCTTCACAAGGAAAGTTTGTGTTCAGTGTTCGAAATATTCGGTGACCTTTTTAATAAATTTTTTGACCAAAACAAACCTTACAAACGTGAGCATCATAACCAGGTAAACCATTCATAAGAGAAAAAAATTTGTTCTATAAATTTAAATAAGGTAAGGAACATGTTTTTACAATTAAGTAAATAAGTACTTGTTAGAAATAATTTGACGTGTGAAATAAACATGCTGTAAATGTTCTATCTGCTTTTGTGTGAGAAAAAATATTTTATGTACAAATACTGTGCAATATTGCTGTTTGATTTCATTTTCAAAACTCTCATATTTCTGTGGAGCTAGCCAGGCAGAGTTAGAAAGGAAGGTAAGTCAACAGTTTCAAGTTTTACAATTTGATGTATCTGTATCACAGCACTCTTTTAGCGGCGCATGAAGGCGGCGTTTACCACATCACCCTTTTAGTGACACAACAAGATGCGAGATATATATATATATATATATATATATATATCAGCTGGCAAGTTCAGTACTACTCTTTTTTATAGCCTAAATTTTTGAATTTATTTTAATTCTTGATCACAGGCACTACAAATGATAAATTTTAAAAAACTGGTACAGTTTGGTTTTAAAGTTACATACTAAATCGAGGTTTATATAAATAATTAGCAACAATGTAAAAAATAATAACAGGAACTATAACTTAACATAACTAAAAATAATATAAAATGTATAATTTAATAAAATGACACCATTTCAATCAAATTTGTCACATTGTTCTTTTATTTTTGTGTGTGACGGTATGGCAAAATTGAATGCATGCATGTATGTATGCATGTAACGTTTTTTACGAATTAAGTGGGTTTTAATCTGAGTGTGTATGTGTGTGTGTGTGTGTGTGTGTGTGTGTGTGTGTGTGTGTGTGTGTGTGTGTGTGTGTATTCTTTTTTTATATTATATAAATATTTTATTTTTATGGTGTATGTTTATAACATCTCACTGTAATAACAACAATCAAGTAATTTGATCCAATATGTAGTATCTTGTTTCAAGTATCTAATTTTTAAAATTTAATAAATAGGTATATATAGAGCTCAAGTTGTTTATGTCCGTCTTTTTGTTCATTGTACAAGAATTTTGATAAATATAACACTTTTCTAAAAATAGTCGTTTGGATTCTGATTTTTGAATTTGAATAATTTTTGGGTTTTGAAAGTCCATTATGTGATTATTTTCTAAAATATGTGTAGTTAAAGCACATGCATTCGGTTTTCGTTTAACATCGCTTTTATGTTGAATTATTCTTTGTTTTAAGTGTTGGGAAGTTTGACCAATATAGATTTGGTTACAATTGGTACAGTTAATTTGGTAAATTAAGTGTCTTTGTTGTAGTTTAGGTGTTTTGTCTTTTAATTTGGAATGTAGTTTATTTAAGGTGAATATATTTCGTTTGGCAATTTTGAATTTTACATTTTAAATATTGTGGTTAGTTTTGTTGTTAAATTTTAATGAAAGGAAGTGATCTGTAAATTATTTGGTTTTGTAAATTTATGTTTTCATCGTTGGTGGTATTATTGATTTGGTTGTTGTTTGTTTTATATTATATAGTTTATGGTTGGTATTACTGTTGCCGCTATTATATAAAAGTTGTTGAATAAGATTTAATGGATAATTATTTTCTTTTAAAATTTTTGAAAGTTTGTTTATGTTTTTATTGTATAATGATATATGTGAAATTCTTTTAATTCGTTGTTTTAATTCCAAAATGAAGTTTATTTTAATTTTGTATGAATGGTATGAATGATAGTTTATATATCTATTCGAATTTATAGGTTTTGATACCAGTCCAGAATTATTTTATTTGTATCATCTCTAATTAGTAGGGTATCTAAAATGGAACTGATCTATTTTCTCAGTTTCTACAGTAAATTGTATTTTGTATTATAACTGTTAAATTTAATAAGAGTTTCGTTAATTTTATCATAAGGAACACATGTGATGATGTCATCAACAAACTTTTAATAAAGGGTACATTGAAAGAAAGTAAAGGTAAAACATTATTTAATAAAGAATTCATTATTATTTCTGCCATAATAGGGCTTAGATTCGAACCCATTGGGCAGCCGAGATTTGTAAAAGAAATTTTCATTGAAAGAAAAATAGCTGCTGTCAAAAATGAATGATATAATATCCAAAAATAACTTTTGTGGTATTATACAATTTTCTTTTATTTTATTCCAAATTAATTTAATATTAGTGAGTACTAATTCTTTTGGAATATTTGTGAAAAGAGACACGACATCTAAACTTATAAGTACATAACCTTCTGGAATTTGGAAATTATTAATGAATTCAGAAAATTGAAATGAATCTTTTACATTGTATTCATTTTGACAAATTGAGTTTTTTAAAATATCACTTATAAATTTTGAAAGTTTTTCAGTTGGTGAATTGTTTGACGCTAACGTCATAACTAATTATGTACATCAGAATTCTAATACACAATCCATTTTTGGCAAAGATTTGTAGAATGTAAGAAATATTTACATAATCACAATGATATAATTATTTTAAAATCAGACAAAGGTAATATGACTGTAGCTATGTCCAAAACAGACTACATATTCAAACTAAATGAACTATTAAATGATGACACAATATATACAAAAATAAATTCTGACCCAACCTCAAAATTTCAAAGAAAAACTTTAGAAATAATTCAAAATTTACAAAAGAAAAATTATATCACTAATGATACTGCTAAACAACTAAACAATTATAGCAGCGTTGCTCCTAAACTGTATGGATTACCCAAAATTCATAAAGATAATTATCCCCTAAGACCTATTGTAGCGTCAAACAATTCACCAACTGAAAAACTTTCAAAATTTATAAGTGATATTTTAAAAAACTCAATTTGTCAAAATGAATACAATGTAAAAGATTCATTTCAATTTTCTGAATTCAATAATAATTTCCAAATTCCAGAAGGTTATGTACTTATAAGTTTAGATGTCGTGTCTCTTTTCACAAATATTCCAAAAGAATTAGTACTCACTAATATTAAATTAATTTGGAATAAAATAAAAGAAAATTGTATAATACCACAAAAGTTATTTTTGGATATTATATCATTCATTTTTGACAGCAGCTATTTTTCTTTCAATGAAAATTTCTTTTTACAAATCTCGGGCTGCCCAATGGGTTCGAATCTAAGCCCTATTATGGCAGAAATAATAATGAATTCTTTATTAAATAATGTTTTACCTTTACTTTCTTTCAATGTACCCTTTATTAAAAAGTTTGTTGATGACATCATCACATGTGTTCCTTATGATAAAATTAACGAAACTCTTATTAAATTTAACAGTTATAATACAAAAATACAATTTACTGTAGAAACTGAGAAAAATAGATCAGTTCCATTTTTAGATACCCTACTAATTAGAGATGATACAAATAAAATAATTCTGGACTGGTATCAAAAACCTATAAATTCGAATAGATATATAAACTATCATTCATACCACTCATACAAAATTAAAATAAACTTTATTTTGGAATTAAAACACCGAATTAAAAGAATTTCACATACATCATTATACAATAAAAACATAAACAAACTTTCAAAAATTTTAAAAGAAAATAATTATCCATTAAATCTTATTCAACAACTTTTATATAATAGCGGCAACAGTAATACCAACCATAAACTATATAATATAAAAACAAACAACAACCAAATCAATAATACCACCAACGATGAAAACATTAATTTACAAAACCAAATAATTTACAGATCACTTCCTTTCATTAAAAATTTAACAACAAAACTAACCACAATATTTAAAAATGTAAAATTCAAAATTGCCAAACGAAATATATTCACCTTAAATAAACTACATTCCAAATTAAAAGACAAAACACCTAAACTACAACAAAGACACTTAATTTACCAAATTAACTGTACCAATTGTAACTAAATCTATATTGGTCAAACTTCCCAACACTTAAAACAAAGAATAATTCAACATAAAAGCGATGTTAAACGAAAACCGAATGCATGTGCTTTAACTACACATATTTTAGAAAATAATCACATAATGGACTTTCAAAACCCAAAAATTATTCACATTCAAAAATCAGAATCCAAACGACTATTTTTAGAAATGTGTTATATTTATCAAAATTCTTGTACAATGAACAAAAAGACGGACATAAACAACTTGAGCTCTATATATACCTATTTATTAAATTTTAAAAATTAGATAGTTGAAACAAGATACTACATATTGGATCAAATTACTTGATTGTTGTTATTACAGTGAGATGTTATAAACATACACCATAAAAATAAAATATTTATATAATATAAAAAAAGAATACACACACACACACACACACACACACACACACACACACATACACACTCAGATTAAAACCCACTTAATTCGTAAAAAACATTACATGCATACATACATGCATGCATTCAATTTTGCCATACCGTCACACACAAAAATAAAAGAACAATGTGACAAATTTGATTGAAATGGTGTCATTTTATTAAATTATACATTTTATATTATTTTTAGTTATGTTAAGTTATAGTTCCTGTTATTATTTTTTACATTGTTGCTAATTATTTATATAAACCTCGATTTAGTATGTAACTTTAAAACCAAACTGTACCAGTTTTTTAAAATTTATCATTTGTAGTGCCTGTGATCAAGAATTAAAATAAATTGAAAATTTAGGCTATAAAAAAGAGTAGTACTGAACTTACCAGCTGACCTGAAACCCACAACCAATAATTTATTTATATATATATATATATATATATATATATATATATATATATTACTCATATTTAGACCAGGGTAGAAAATTAAATAATCACATCAAATAATTTTAATCACCGTGTATAAGGAATTTTATTAGATAATACGCTTTATTAAAAACAGTGGAGAATAAAAATTCATTCGTTTCATTAAAATAAGAGATTTAAATCATGTACAAGACGCTTTATATCAAAAGAAGCAGTATTAAAAGCTCTACGTAAAGAAACAAAAAGAAATTACGTGCAAAATTTATATTAATTAACTCTATTTTAAGTAACCGGTATTAAACAAAACGTACAGATAATAATTAATATTTAGTTAGGATTCACTAAAATTTAAAGGGTATTAATATTAATTGAAGTTAATTGAACCGTTAGTAACATATAATATCTATAAAAACTTGTAAAAACCCAATAAAATGCAAATCGTAGAGGGGTTAGTTAGAAGTAGGATGTTTAAACACCTGCGTATTTTAAAAAAGCTCATTCTACGTAAATTTTGCAGATAATTAATGGTTACAGAGAATGTTGGAGAAACCGTCGCATAATAGTTACGAGAAATGCTAAAGGTGGGTTATTTCACAGTCCACATGGACTGAAATAATCGATAATAAAGAATATCAATTTGCACCAATAAGAACAGGGTAGATAGAGACAGATAATATGCGCAAGACCGAGACACATATAGTAAAAGGCGTGAGTGGAGCAACGTCATTGGGTTGCGATTGGGTGAAAATAAAAGGCAAAATTGAGAGGTAAAAATAACATTTCTGTATAAAATTCAATTAGTTATTTCCAGACTTTGCGAGCCGTGTCGAAATTTCTGAGATGTAACTGGTGCGAGTGCCAATTTCGTAAAAATCGCATGCCGGGCTGCGGAATGGGAACAGAGCAGGCGAAATTCTTTAGAATTGTCCGTTTTGGGGACTCGACCGACAGACAGGCTAACCTCTATATATACCCAGGTGAATATGAACAAGCTCTCTTAGATCTTCGACTTGATTCAACGCGTTAAACAGTGCTTTTTAGTTTTCCGAGTTTGATAGAATAATTTTAAACAGTTTGCTCGAATATTTTTGTGATGTAAAACAGCTTGTTCTTTACGTGCTACAATAAATGTACTTTAGTGCACTTAGAAAAGAAGATACAAGGTAATAAAGTTAGTATCACTGTACCAATTTGTAAAATGTACAACGACAAATGAATACACAAAAGTAGGCAGTTTTGGCGTATATTGGTGAAAGAAGTATGAATTTCTTTGCTATTCTTCGGGGGTATTAATAATTAAATGGTGCATAAACGTGTCTGGATCCACAAAACAAGGTTCAGATATACACAGATGAGTTCCGGAAAAGCCCTGAAACAACTTTAAATAAATGGTGATGGAGAAAATTTTAAAAGCGTTGAGAATCAGAAGCCGTAAATATAACCCAGTTGGAATGGTGTAATTAACAAAGGGACGATGTACATTGAAGCTACGAGTGCAGTAACCTTCAGGTAAATTATACTATTTTGTTCGAACTTTGATATTTTGGTGTGTGTTGAATAACTTTATAATTTGTTTATTTAAAATGGACAGTAGTGAAATTGCACTAA
The DNA here is from genome assembly GCA_036346225.1 of Platerodrilus igneus. NCBI lineage: Eukaryota > Metazoa > Arthropoda > Insecta > Coleoptera > Lycidae > Platerodrilus > Platerodrilus igneus. The sequence continues at coordinate 4,718,779 of JARFIW010000874.1, read as the reverse complement.
CAATAATATTTTAATTTTAAGGTGAAATTTGCTTGTTTAAGTAGAAAGGGGTATTTAGTATTGATGTTCTGGATTATGATGAAAATATGGGTATGTCTTTGAGCTCAATTAGACGAACCTGGTTAATTAACGTAAAGGGGTGGTAGATGCTCCCTTTGTACTCAGACTCCGGTCTCCATATATTGTTATATTAATTAGTAGGCATCCTACAAGGACTTTAATTCTGGAAGCACATTAAAATGATAATAAATTTAATTTTAAAATTATCTGATATTAAAATTTATGCTGAAAATTTTATTTTTGAAATTTTAATGTATTGTGAATATTGATGTAAATAGAGTTGACGTTGATGTTTGTGGTAGGAATGTGTTTGTTTTTTTTATGTATGAGGATGAAAGCTATCTAGAGAAGCAGCCGAGGCGATTAACAGAAGAAAGTCGACGGACCAGTTAAGTTAATAGCTTTTTGTAGGTTTCACAGCATTCTTGACGCCCAATCTGAGGCTCGATTCGAAAAGCGGAGTACTCGGATTTTGAGGGATACACAGCAAACATGACGCCCAATTCGTGAGGCTCGATTCTAATTAAAAAGATATTCACAGCATTCTTTGGCGACCCAAAAGTGAGGCTCGAGTTCCAAATAAAATTTTTGTGATTTTATTCCAGGAAACTGGCGATTTGAGAGAGAGAGTTTCTGTTTGTGTATAAATTTAAGAGTATTTTAGAGTGTGTGTGAGTGATTTGAACGTATGCAGAGAAAGGAGTGGTTAAGGAGTCAAGGAGTGGAAATTGGAAGTGACGATAGTGCATTGTGTGAGAAAATTCGAAAATGGAAGAAGCTGGAGGCAGTAGAGATCAGTCGAGGACGGAATCAGGGATCAAGGAAACGAGATGATAATGAGAATGCTAGAGAGGATGAACGAAGAATCCAATAGAAAATTAGAGCAGATAAGCGGGAAAATTGAGCAATCGACTCAAGAATTTACAGAGTTTAAAAATAGTCTTACCGTAAAAATGGGGGAAGTTGAAAATAGGGTTGATAAAAATGAGCGTGATATTACAGGTCTTCGACAGGAAATGGGAAATTTAAGATCCGAAGTACGCATTTTCTGTGAAGAAGAGATTAATATAAAAATGACTGAAGTAACGGACTCATGTAGGGATCAGTTAGGCAGAGTAGAGCGCGAAGTTAGTAGTATCAACACGTCAACACGTACAACATGTCAAATTTAACGGGGATGGTCCCAGATTTTATACAGGTGGAGTATCATTGGACCAACACATAAAGTTTTAGGGCGATAACAGGGTAAATCCACAAATTTTTATTAATAGTGTAAGAAATCTAGTGGGAAATTTATTTGACGAACAGACTAAACCGAATACGATAAAGGCTTTATTGAAAGACAACGCGGAAGCATGGTACAATTTAGTAGGACAGGACATAGACACCTACACGGACTTTGAAGACAGATTTTTAAAGCACTACTGGAGTGACCACAGACAAGACCAGGTACGAGACGACTTAATCACAGGAAATTTAAGGGAGAATTTTCAGGAAGTAGGAGCAATATGCTATACGCAAGTATAGCATAGCAAAGCAACTGAACCCACCACTGACGGACCGACAAATTATCAAGTATTTATCACGACACTTCGAGGTAGAAGTAAGACAACACGTAGCACTACAGAACATAGTGGACAGAGAAATGTTTTTAGAATATCTGCAGAGGTACGACGACGTAAGTAGTGGACGACCTCGGGATAATAGGGAAAGAGAGATCAACACAGTTAGGTTTGACAATAGACGGGACAACTATGCTAGAAGGGGGAATAGTTACGGATACCAGCGACAGAATTGGGAACAGAGACGACCATACGTTAGAAGTAATAGTTTAGGAAGGGGACCTGCACCGAGACCGGAACCTACCAGAAGAAATAGTTCACCGGACATGAGGGGGACTGCTAATACAGACACGGAACGAGTGGAAACGCCTAGGACATACACTGAGGTGACGGCTAGACCAGGACCAAGTAGGGAAAACAGACCTGGAGAGGATTTTTAGAACGCGACAGACCACTAAATTTCAGTGTAAATGTATATGAACATCCACGTGAATTTTTCAAAATTGAGGAGGAAGTAGAGCCAGAAACTGAGGAAAAATTATGTTTGCCAATTATTAATATAGAAATTTTTGAGAATAATGTAGAAGTATTACTTGATACAGGGGCAGAGGCGAGTTTAATATCGGAGGAATTGGTCAGCAAAATTAGGGATAAGGTGTGTGATAGAATTATGCCTATAAAGCGTAGCCATTTAGTAGCTCCAAATAAAAAGAAGTTTGCTGTAGTGAATAGTGTTGTGGTGCTTAGGATAGATATAGGAGATTTAAGCTGTGAACAGGAGTTTGTAATTGTACGTGGACTGAAGTTTCAGAGCATTTTAGGTGTTGACTGTATGATGAAGTTAGGGGTTTTGATAGATATGGAACGGAAGGTAATAAGGATTAATGATAGGGTAGTGCCATGGAAGGGCAGTTATGAAGTCACAGAGGATGACACGGGGTTGAGTATTAATGTAGTAGAGGTAGAGGATGATAGGGTTAAACAGATCAACACAATAAGATGTCCAGATGATAGGATAGTAGAGGTTCAAGCTTTAGTACAAAAACATGCAGAATTAGTGGGGGTAGAAGCAACAGCAGCATATCGGGAGCAGGTGAAGGCAGAATTAATTAAAGATGCACGTAAAATTAACCAACGGACCAAACCGCAATTCCATTGTCCACCATCCATGGACACATTTTTGACGAGGTTAAGTGGCAAGTACTGAACTAGTACTGAACTTGCCAGCTGACCTGAAACCCACAACCAATAATTTATTTATATATATATATATATATATATATATATATATATATATTACTCATATTTAGACCAGGGTAGAAAATTAAATAATCACATCAAATAATTTTAATCACCGTGTATAAGAAATTTTATTAGATAATACGCTTTATTAAAAAACAGTGGAGAATAAAAATTCATTCATTTCATTAAAAATAATAGATTTAAATCATGTACAAAACGCTTTATATCAAAAGAAGCAGTATTAAAAAGCTCTACGTAAAGAAACAAAGAGAAATTACGTGCAAAATTTATATTAATTAACTCTATTTTAAGTAACCGGTATTAAACAAAACGTACAGATAATAATTAATATTTAGTTAGGATTCACTAAAATTTAAAGAGTATTAATTTTAATTGAAGTTAATTGAACCGTTAGTAACATATAATATCTATAAAACTTGTAAAACCCAATAAAATGCAAATCGTAGAGGGTTAGTTAGAAGTAGGATGTTTAAACACCTGCGTATTTTAAAAAAGCTCATTCTACGTAAATTTTGCAGATAATTAATGGTTACAGAGAATGTTGGAGAAACCGTCGCATAATAGTTACGAGAAATGCTAAAGGTGGGTTATTTCACAGTCCACATGGACTGAAATAATCGATAATAAAGAATATCAATTTGCACCAATAAGAACAGGGTAGATAGAGACAGATAATATGCGCAAGACCGAGACACATATAGTAAAAGGCGTGAGTGGAGCAACGTCATTGGGTTGCGATTGGGTGAAAATAAAAGGCAAAATTGAGAGGTAAAAATAACATTTCTGTATAAAATTCAATTAGTTATTTCCAGACTTTGCGAGCCGTGTCGAAATTTCTGAGATGTAACTGGTGCGAGTGCCAATTTCGTAAAATCGCATGCCGGACTGCGGAATGGGAACAGAGCAGGCGAAATTCTTTAGAATTGTCCGTTTTGGGGACTCGACCGACAGACAGGCTAACCTCTATATATACCCAGGTGAATATGAACAAGCTCTCTTAGATCTTCGACTTGATTCAACGCGTTAAACAGTGCTTTTTAGTTTTCCGAGTTTGATAGAATAATTTTAAACAGTTTGCTCGAATATTTTTGTGATGTAAAACAGCTTGTTCTTTACGTGCTACAATAAATGTACTTTAGTGCACTTAGAAAAGAAGATACAAGGTAATAAAGTTAGTATCACTGTACCAATTTGTAAAATTTACAACGACAAATGAATACACAAAAGTAGGCAGTTTTGGCGTATATCGGTAAAAGAAGTATGAATTTCTTTGCTATTTTTCGGGGGTATTAATAATTAAATGGTGCATAAACGTGTCTGGATCCACAAAACAAGGTTCAGATATACACAGATGAGTTCCGGAAAAGCCCTGAAACAACTTTAAATAAATGGTGATGGAGAAAATTTTAAAAGCGTTGAGAATCAGAAGCCGTAAATATAACCCAGTTGGAATGGTGTAATTAACAAAGGGACGATGTACATTGAAGCTACGAGTGCAGTAACCTTCAGGTAAATTATACTATTTTGTTCGAACTTTGATATTTTGGTGTGTGTTGAATAACTTTATAATTTGTTTATTTAAAATGGACAGTAGTGAAATTGCACTAACAATAATATTTTAATTTTAAGGTGAAATTTGCTTGTTTAAGTAGAAAGGGGTATTTAGTATTGATGTTCTGGATTATGATGAAAATATGGGTATGTCTTTGAGCTCAATTAGACGAACCTGGTTAATTAACGTAAAGGGGTGGTAGATGCTCCCTTTGTACTCAGACTCCGGTCTGCATATATTGTTATAGTAATTAGTAGGCATCCTACAAGGACTTTAATTCTGGATGCACATTAAAATGATAATAAATTTAATTTTGAAATTTTCTGATATTAAAATTTATGCTAAATATTAATTTTGAAATTTTAATGTATTGTGAATATTGATGTAAATAGAGTTGACGTTGATGTTTGTGGTAGGAATGTGTTTGTTTTTTTTATGTATGAGGATGAAAGCTATCTAGAGGAGCAGCCGAGGCGATTAACAGAAGAAAGTCGACGGACCAGTTAAGTTAATAGCTTTTTGTAGGTTTCACAGCATTCTTGACGCCCAATCTGAGGCTCGACTCGAAAAGCGGAGTACCCGGATTTTGAGGGATACACAGCAAACATGACACCCAATTCGTGAGGCTCGATTCTAATTAAAAAGATATTCACAGCAATATATATATATATATATATATATATATATATATATATTGCTACAATATCGCCGTTTGCCAAATGTGTAACGGCCAATTGTCTGCTGATTGCCACCTCTGTGTGCTTTTTGAAATAATCTAAAATTAACACAATTAAATTTATGCTCCGACTAGCTCAGTGATACTCAGCTCGGAGTGAACGACGATATGATAGCAGAGGATTTTTACCCACTACCCTGTAGCACTTCATATACCTAAATAATATAAGCGAAATTTACCAAATTCGTATAATAATCAAAGCAAATTCACACTTTACAACTCTACGTTCTTTTTATTGTCATTTACTATTTACGTAACTTTTAAATCAAAATAAATATAAACATTACTACCAAGTTTGTCATTACGAAATTTAGAAACTTTTTTAAACCCTTTTTATAGCAATTAAAGCCAGCAAAGAGAGTTGTATTTTACAGTGAATGGTTTCGTTAAACGTTTAAAGAATTATCCCTCTTTTTAAACGTACTTTTATGTACCAAGCAAAATTTTGATGATCTTTTACACCAAATATCTAAATTACATGCGAGTTTTAATTCATCAAATATTTAAAATAGTAAATGTAACATACTATGAATTGAAAAAATTATTTTGACCTGACACTCCTCATCCTGCTACTTATTAGAGCTTCCTGATTCAAATCGGTTACTTGTTTAGTGGCTTCAGGTCGGTGACCCGCCGGTTGGCGTGTATTCCTGTACTCGAACTATTTTTCAGCAACTTGTAGCCGTTTGTTCAATGATTTGAAGTACTAACCCTGTACTTTAAGCATCATACCATTTATTTAGAGTTTTATCCCAGTATTTTAGTGTTTGAGCGTCGTAATTTAGTCTTATTTATTTAATTATTTAGTTGGTTGTTTAGTTTAACGTTCAGTATATAGTTGATTACTCAGTGTCCGTAGTTAGAGTAGATTTTAATTTCCCATACTTAGAGCCCTAAATTAATAAATTGTAAACTTCATTCATATTAAATAAATTTAGACTTACGTTTTATATCAACGGCAGAGTCTTATACTGTTTTCCACTTGGAATTTTTAATTAATATGCCATTCACTTATAACTTTCACTAAATTAAAATTTAAGTAATACTTTTGTTTCGACTATTACAGTCCGTGAGAATAAATTATATGCGTTTTATTGACTCAGATTTCTTACACAAATGCAGCTTGGTTGAAAAAATTTCATTCTACGTTTATTTTACTGCATATATGCCGAATTTGTATTTACCTTGAGCTTAGGAATGCTTTAAATGTTTTAAAATGGATTGGGTTGCGTCCGCAATTACCGAAATTATATGTTTTGATGAATGTGGTTAAGTTATTAGCAAATGTGCTTTCTTGAATTAACTGTAGCTGGTTAGTGATTTTTTACAGGGTGATTTGTATCTGCTTTTGTATAATGAACCATGAATTATTTACTTTTTATTATTTAAACGTTTGGTTTTCTTGATTTTTGTAATACTTACATCCTATCTTGTGACCTTATATACCCTTAAATAACCCTATTACCATAGCATTTTATAATATATGTATGTATGTGTGTGTGTGTGTGTGTTGTTTATATATATATATATATATATATATATATATATATATATATACATCTGGAAGTTAAAGTTCTTAAAAGCTAGTTTTAGTACCATTGTCACAAATTTAAAAACTTAAGAAAGAAGTGTATATTAAGATTTAAGTAGAGATCACTCTACCATAACTCTGCAATTACGTTATCTATATTGCGTGAGCTTTTAATGATTTTAGTTTGTAGAATAGTGCTCAGCTTTTTCATTCCTGTCACCAATTAATTAATAACTTCAATTTAGTAAGTACTTTACTACTTAAGGCCTAAAAAATTATTCACGTTTAGCCATTCCACTACCAACAAATAAAATTAATAAAATAAGTAACTATTATTATAATGACTAAAGTAATCGATTCTAATACCCACAAATAATGTTTATATAAACGCTAAGTATACATAAAGTACTAACGACTTTTTTTTGTCTACAGGCAACACGCTTAAACCGATGGATTTAGAAGAATTTATTAGACTATGTATCCGAATATAAATATATAAATGTGATGTATGTATTATCTTTGAACCACTACTTATATAAGATTACTGTACGATTAAAGGAAGTAAACGTATATGCATGTTTGTTATTTATTTTATGAGCACGATTTTGCCATGAGCAAGATAACGGGCAACGGCTCGAGATAGTTTGTTATTTATTGCAAGTGAATTTTGCTTATAACATTCTACAAATCTCAACGGCAGAACATACTTGTATAACCATCTATAAAATTACGATTTAGTTTTGAATGAACTTTTTGTACCATCACACTTAGTAATGTACGTGGTTACCATCTGATTACGGTTTTGTTATAGCCTTCCTATTATACAAAGTTGTTTTTGAGCTTGCTACAGGAATAGTTTCGATTGTTTCATAACGTTGTTAGAAACTACTCCATTTTGATGAGGCTCAAAAAGACGACCCCACCAGTGGATGCTTCTTTAGCAAGCAATCAAGTTATTGTTTTGTTGATGGCTATGCAAATATAAACTCGATTTGTGTAGGTAAATTCGCTTTTATTATTTTTATAAAAGCCTATTTACAGATTACACTTTGTCACTATATATATATATATATATATATATATATATATATATATTATATATATATATATATATTATATATATATATATATATTTATATTTTATATATATATTTATATATTTATATATATATATATACACATATATTTCTGTGTATTTATAGGATGAAATAAAGTAGATAAGTCAGCTAATTATTTATGGTAGGGTACCGCATGTATATACAATTCATTTATAATTTTAAAACGTTTTCCATAAGTATAGTGTCGGAAGTTGCATTTTAGAATAAGTGTAAATACCAATTACAAATAGTAGGTGTAAGAAATGTAGATCCTCTACGTGCAGTGTAAACATATGCATCTTATTTAGATTAGAGTGGAGGTATAGAAGTCTGAAAAGTTTACAATTTTCTGTACTGTAGAAATCAATAATTTAAGACCGTTATCAAGGAGGGTGAACGATTAACGGATATTCTAAGTGTAAATATTCTTTGCACGCATCTTTATTATATTTTAGTAGAAAGCTTTAACATTTTTATAAATTTCAAAGTTATAGCAAGAGCGAAACGAGTATTGTTGAAAACAAGTTTTTAGTAGTAGTTATGTAAAGGTTTTCTCGATAGCTTGGTAGTGTGCTAAACAAAATAATCGTTGCTAAATTTCTCGGTAGGCAGACAGAAGACGTGCTCAAATAACATTTATTTTCTGTGAAGGTAATAACGTAAGGGACAGGCAGGGATTGATATAAAATAAAGACAGATTGTTGGAAGCATGCATTCGAGTGTGATAAAAGATATCATATGTTAAGGGTTCGTTTGACTTTGTAAGAAACTGTGGGACAAAAAAATAAAGTTAATAGGTACGAGTGAGATGCAGCATGGGTGTAGACATCGTTTGAAATATGTTGAGTAGGGAATAAATATCAAGGTTATAAATAAGAGTGCATAAGAGGAACGGAGATTGATTATTGGATCTCATATATAGAAAGGTGATAGACGATAGTTGAGAGAGGGAAAATGCTAGTTAGAGTAATCGTGATTGTAAACAAGGAGTAAAAAGGGAAAGGAAATATAGAATACAGGTTAGACAAGAATACAGCGAACAGATAGTAGAAATAGAAAATATAAAAAAGGTACAAAAAAAGAAATAGAAAATTTTCGTATGTGAGTGAGAATAAGACAACCTGAATTTGCGTACTTTGAAAGCGTGCTTTAGAGTGTACAACTGGTGTCAGTTGAAACAAAGGTTTCAGCGAAATCAGTATCCGTTGTATATTTTCGTAGTAAATCGCTTGTTTGTTTTGAAAATTTCTTAGATTTGAAGACAATTGGTGCAAAGCTGTGAGTTTTAAGTGGAAATGATGAACTTTATCGGAGGAGTTTCCAGAATTATCGACGATTGAACGTTGTTTGTGAGCGTGTGGTTTGTAGATTCGTGTTGACGGTTCGAAAATTTACCAAGAAGGTCAATTTGTTTGTAGTGGTGTGTTTTAAGAATTGCAACTAGACAGAGGGGCAGGATGTCTATATAGAGAGAGGCAGTGAGAGGCTCTCTTTAACTTCTCATCCAAGCTTCGAGTAATATTAGTAAGCCAATTATGTAACTAGTGATTTTAATAAATTAATTCAAGTTAATTAAAACATGCACAAGTTGGTGTACTGTTGTATAAGCAGTTCAAAATTATATACAGTACATTTGAGTATACAAAACTTACTTCAGAACTGTAAGTAAAGATTGTTTGCTCTTTTAGGTTGTTGGCGCAAGATAAGCACTATTGAATCGTAGGTTTTAAATGGATTGATGTGGTGATGTACTGAGGCTAGTTGGATCCGTAGATGAAATCGAAGGTTTGGAAGTACCGCGACAAGAGAACTAGATAGCAGATTGCCGTTAAGGAAGGTATGATTCAACTTGGAGGTTGGTTCCTGAACGTGCAGTCATTGTCGAGGGCAGCGTTGTCGATGGTTTAGTTGCAGATCTTTGTGAGGTGATGCTTAACAGGTAACAATTTTTGTGAAATTTTATTATGTTGTGTGCATTTGGTGCATTATTACATTTTGGTGCCGTATTAGCATAATTTTAGAAATATTAAGGACAAAAGGGTTTTTTCGAACTGTTATAGAGTACTTTTGACTACATTTTTATGTGAGGATTTATATTTATAAAATAATATTTCAGTATCTACTTATATACAAAGTAAACGGGTTTATAGGTGATTTCAGTGCAAAAATTAGCACATGTGTACAAAAGGGTTTTTACTATGAACTCATATTAGACCTGGGGTTAGAGTAAGGGTATGGTTAAGCCCAGTTACTTTACTGAGTTTATTGATGAGTAAAGTTGTAGCACAAATATTGGATTGAAAATGAATTATTGTGAAATGAGGATAAATATAATTTAATCATGTGTGAAATAATTATTACATAAAGATTTTTCTTTGTTGTATAGAATTTTCTGTTGGAATAAATTGTGGTGAATGTTTGATAGTCGAGTTTTCTTTGGTAGAAAATAGGGTGATAATTTTAGGTATAAGTAGCAGAGCAGCCGTGACGAACATCACAGAAGAAGATAAGTTTTGGGCGACCAGGAAGGTAGGTAATCGCGCATATGTTTCAGTACAGACTTCAGAGCATTTATGACTCTCAAAGTGTGGGGCACGAATTTACCAACTTGTTTTCAGGGTAAACTCCGCAGAATTTATGTCGATTCAACAATGGAGCTCGAATTAGCAATCCGGCCTATTTCAGGAAGGCCTCAGAGCAATTTATGACGCTCAACGGTGCTGCTCTTGTCAACAGATCCTAAAAGCTGCAGAGAATGTATGGCGACCCGAACGTGAGGGGTTCGAATTCAAATAAATTGAGTTTTATTTCGGGAAACTGGCGACCTGGAGATTAGGGTTAATTGTGCTGTGGATTTTTGTAAATATTATTAAATTTTGTGAGTGTGAGTTGTATGCTGTGAACGTATGTTGAGAAAGGAGTGGCTAAGGAGTCACGGAGTTGAAATTGGAAGCAGTGATGGTGCTCTGTTTGAGAAATCGGAACCAAAAATGGACGCAGCAGGTGGTAGTAGACCGAGTCGGGAGAACAAGGCAACGAAATGATAATAAGAATGCTAGAAAGAATGAGTGAAGAGTCGAATAGAAAGTATAAATAAATGAGTCAGGAATCGACCAGGAAGTTAGAAATGATGATTGAAACTTTAAGTGAGAATATAGATAAATCGACTAAAGAATTCACTGATTTTAAAAATAGTTTGACGGTGAAAATGAGGGAAGTTGAAACGAGAGTAGACAGGAATAAAAAGAATATAGTAGGTCTTTGGCAAGAAATAGGACAATTAAAAACCGAGATTAGAATTTTCTGTGAAGAGGAAATTAACGGGAAAATGGCTGAAGTGAGCGATTCATGTAGGGATCAGTTAGGAAGGTTTGAAAGTGAAGTCAGCGGAATAAAACAAAATATAACTGCGGAGGATGGTCTACGATTTTGTACAGGTAATATTTCGTTAGAACAACAAATGAAATTTTATGGGGATAATCGGGTGAACCCTCAGATTTTTATAAACAGTATTAGGACATTGGTTTGCCATTTGTATAATGAACAGGCCTAATTAAATGTTGTGAAAGCTTTGTTAAAGGATAATGCGGAGTCCTGGTACAATTTAGTAAGACAGGACAGGAATCGTACATTGATTTTGAAGAAAAATTCTTAAAGCATTACTGGGGATGATCATAAGCAAGATCAGGCAAGAGACGACTTGATCACAGGCAAATATAAGGATGAGTTTGCAGGATCTAAGGAGCAGTATGCTATAAGAAAGTATAGTGTAGCAAAGAAGTTGAGTCCGCGTTTAACGGACCGTCAGATAATAAAATATCTTTCTAGGCATTTCGAGGTTGAGATTAGGTAACATTTGACATTGCAAAATATAGTGGAAAGAAAGGCATTTTTAGAATACCTTCAGAAGTATGTTGATGTCAGCACGGGAAGACCTAGGGATAATAGGGTGCGAAATATCAACCAAGTTAGATTCGAACATATGGGGGAGAATTTTGCTAATAGACGTGGGATGACTTTTAATAGGAATTTTAGAAACAACTGGGAGTTAATGGGTAACTTTTACAGGAGCAATATAGTGGTACAAGAAGGCCAACACAAAGACTGGAGGTTCAAAGACAAAATGGTTTACCAGAGATGACCAGGACATAGATAGGGACAAGCGTTAGGGACTGGAGCTAAGAAACAGGCCGAAAGCTACAGAAAAAACATTTGCCGAGGTAGTCGAGGGACAACAAGGATCAAACAGTGAGACGAGGAGTAGGCATGATTTTTGAAGAAAGACAAACCACTAGAAATTGATATATGTAAATATCAACATCTGCGGAAATTTTTAAACATTGACAAAGAGGTAGAACCAGAAGGAGTAGAGAAAATTTGTTTACCGGTTGTAGAAATCAAAATTTTAAATTATAGTGTAGAATCGTTGCTCAATTCAGGAGCAGAGGCAAGTTTAGTATCGGAGAATTTCGTTAGGGAGATCAAAGAAGAAATTTGTGATAGGATTATGCCGATTAAAAGAAGTCATTTGGTATCTCCAAATAAAAAAAGGTTTGTTGTTGCTAAATAATAATCATACAATGTCTTTATTTCTAAGTAATTATAAATAAGTCTGCTTGGTAGCAGTTTATTGTTCCTTAACTATTTGTTTTAACTTGCGTCTGTGTTGCAATGTATCGTTTCATATTCTATTCCTGGTATACTACATTATTTTATACAATGCATCATGTTATATCTAACACATATATATGACATTTAATTTTAAATACATACTAATATACTAATATAAGCGATATGTAACTCGCTTTCCCACGTAATACTACAAAGAGGGTGGTTGCAGCTGAGTAAGTAATCGCACAAGGTGGTGCAGTAGTATATATATATATATATATATATATATATATATATATAAATTATTAAATAACTTTATGAAAATATCCATGACAATATCAGCTATACTATAGTAAATAGTTCAAGACATAGTAACTAAGTTACTATAATGAATAAGTTTGCAAAACAAATCACTGATACTAATGATGACAAAAATGTATTAGATAAAACCGCCATCAGGTGATAAAACCAACCTACTAAGTAGTGCGAAGTCAGAATTGAACCGAAACTACATAATAAATTTTATAAATGACTATAAAGTACGTCAGGCCTTTGAGATTTGCTGGAATGTTACAGCAAAATTTGTTTGCATACGTAACAAACCTTCTCGTGGCGACACCCGGACTGCAAATAACTTGTCTTTGTTCATTTGAATTGCCTTTGGGGCATGAACCCGGGTGTCGCCACGAGAAGGTTTGTTACGTATGCAAATAATTTTTGCTGTAACATTCCGCAAATTTCAAAGGCCTGACGTACTTTTATAGTCATTTATAAAATTCATTATGTAGTTTCGGTTCAATTCTGTACTTCCACACTTTAGTAGTGTTGGTTTTTATCACCTGATGGCGGTTTTATTTACTTTTGCCATAGTACAGTGATTGTTTCGAAATTATATCATTATAATAGCTTCGATTACTTCATAGGGTTCTTGGAAACTATTCCACTCTGATGAGGCTAACTAGCCGAAACCATTGGTCAGTGGATGTCCTCCCCTATGAAGTAATAAAGCTTATGTTTTGTTAATGGCTATATAACTACCAGCCCGATTTTTATTTGTCAATGGCTCTTATTATTTTCATAAGAGTTTGTTTACAGATACATCTTACTTTTTATACAATTTTCTTACTGCGGACTGCAAATAACTTGTCTTATATATATATATATATATATATATATATGTATATATATATATATATAATGCTATAATTATAGGGTAGTTTAGGGGTAGGTTAAATCACAGGGGTCGTAGAATAAATAAAAGAAACCTCCAGTTAACAAAAGCACATAATTACAGATATTATAAGAGTAAATAGGTCACTATACATATTGTTAGTTGAGAGCACACTGTATATAAAAATACATGAGATTAAACGCATAAGAAATAGAAATATCCAAGAGTACAAGTTAAGATAAGATTTGAAAACATAACAAAATGCATCAAAATTAAATCAACGAGAAACCTATATGAATTTGCTTGAGAAATATTTAACAAGTGCGTTAAATATATCATCGAATACGTAGACTAAATTATGCATTAATTGAAAATCATACGTGACATAAAGTATTACATTTGTTCAAAAATCCAATATTAACCAGGAATTAAACAAACATCAAATTTATTTCGGTTTAGATTAAAATAAGCAATAAACAATGAATACGTGACTTAATAAACGGAAATTCGTTGGATTTCTCAATTAAATATCATGGTGTGTAAATGAATACGTGACAACTCAAGCATTAATCCGAATATTTGAACTATACAATTGGTAACACAAAGATAAAAGCAAAAAGTGTCGTCCTAACACGTGAATAAACGAATGGAAAACAACAGAGGTACGGTCTTTAAATACGATAACAATTGAGCGACGAGTGGAGTATACATTTTAAACTGGGCGACGACGATACTCTGAAGTGCAAAATTATTTACGTAACCAGTGATACGAAAGCAAATTAAAATCATTTTTAAAAGTGTACAAATTGTGCAAGTGTGAGCCAATCTATTATAGACGGCTCTGGTTAATCACCTCCTGTTAATTACTCTGGTTAGTTTCTTTTTGGTAATTACTGACATGGTAAATGTTCTATTACTGTCTTGTTAATTACGGACATGGAAAATCCTTTATTCACTGATATTAAAATTGAATCTTAAAATAGATCAACTTATGGGATTTTAATAACGATTTGGATAGCATTTTGGTTTTGATGTCGACTTCCAAATTCGACTCTAAATATTTAGACTGGGCACAAAAACTCTTGAGGGATGCACAGTAACTACAGAACCATTCCAGATTAGCGATTTTGATATAATTTATTACTGAAAATTGTTTTAATTCAATATTTTGCGTATATGTAAGAGTCAACAAAACAGTGGTTTCATTGATCAATCCAAGAAAGGTAATAGGCATTTTGAAACGTTTCAAAAGGTCTCTAAATATAAACAAAAAGGCTAGTTTTGCTGACTTCAATTTCTTAAATCTGGTATATGTAAATATTCTGAAAAGGAGAAGATTGTAAAAGTTGTAAATAGTTAATCATTATATTGTGTATTGTAGAATTGCTTTATTTAAATGAATCAGCTAGTTGAGGCAAAGAATATCCATAATTTAACATTTCACATCACAGGTGCTTGATTAATAAAGGGGCTGAAATAACACAGCATTATATGTACGTACAAATCTCGGGGCATGATATAAAGAGAGTAACACAGCATATATATATATATATATATATATATATATATATATATATTACTGAAATTGGGTAGCTTAAATAGGTGTAAATAGGCCAAGCATTTGTGTATTTATAGCTACCCTGAATATAAAAATTAATAATTGATTTAAAACGCTTCAATGTATTTAGAGTGGGATAAAATTACATATTATAATGTAGGTTTAATTTGTTTACGTTAATTTTGTATAAGGACAACAATTAAGATCGATGACGAGGTCGAAAATTGTCTACAAAAGTTATTAGTATTAATGCTTTTCAGTGTAAGAATCAATAATTAAAGCAAGGTACATTTATAAAATACAGCATAAGCTAAAGCAGTCAACGAACGTTACAAGGTTTAATATTGTAAACACGTTAAAACAGTCAAGGATTTCATGAAACAGACGTGGGGTAAATAAACGATTCTCGTAAAACTTAGTATTCGTTGAGAATATAATTTGAGGTAAATTATGTTAACGGACAAACGCAAGGCTAACAGCAACGTTCTACTAGTTCAAAACTGATCAATAAAATTAGGTGACTGACAATATTCAATACATAACAGAGACAGATGAAATATATCAGTTGGTTAAGGGACAAAGATTTTCAAGCGCGTGTCAGACAAGTATACTTAAAAAACTAATAAGAGGGACGAAGATGCAACATGTTTGTAGAAGGTATCGATTTTTCAAGGCGCACATAAAGGAAGGGAAAAATAATCGTGAATAATATAGTAATGGAGGGGCTACAAGCAAGACAGAAAACACGGGACAGAAAGAAATGTCAGAGACACTTTAGACACTTTAGGTAGGAAAGGAAGACAAAGCTGAGAGGTGTTATTATGAGAGTGCAAGGGATATAATTGTATGAACGCGCACACGAAAAGCGTGATTATATTGGGTAAACAAAAGAGTAAAAATTCTAAGGAATATTTGGACGGTTGACGAGTGGAGACAGTTTTTCGCAGTAATGAAGTGTTATGTCGACGATTTCTGAGTTTTGAAAGACTTGTGTTTACGTCCAAGTGGATTTTGTAGAATTGAGTGGCCGTTGGCAGTTTTACAAGGAATGGGTAAGAGAAATACAAGCAACTCAAGTGGGGCTGTGGTTATATAAGCGTTGCTGAAGGCGGCATTCCCTCTCTTTATTTTCTAAGTCTCCAGAATATCATCCTAGCTTCAGACCACGTGACTAGTGTAGTCCGACTTAAAATTTACAAGTGTTTTGATGCACAAGTAGGTGCAACTTAGTTTAAACGGAGTGATCCGTAGTAAATCATAGTATTACTTAAAGAGAATGACTTGTAAGTAGATAATTATTTACAAATTGAATGAGGGTGCTTGTTGCACATTGAGTGGAAGCAGAGGCGATGCTTGGACCTGGAGCAGCAGTCAAGAGGGATTGTTTAGGATTTGAGTGAACAACGAGTTTGAGATGGGATTGCTGTTCACATGGAAGGCAGCAACATGGAATGATTCAGGCACGTGCAGTCATTTTGGAAGACATATACAGTGGTGATCTGGAAAAAGACTCTCCAGGTAACGAATTGTTTTTTTTTGTTAAAACTGTTGTACTGGTGCTGATTTATGTAAACTATTAGTGATTTGAGTTTTATGTGGTGAAAATTTTTATGAACCGAAAATTAATTTTATTGACATATGTAAAGGACAATTTTTTTTATTATAAATCTGAGGGTGTAAATGCAAGTATAATATTTCACATATGTAAGAGGTATATGGGTCTTTTGTTTAATTTTAAGTGCAAAAATTTGTACACACATAGAGAGGTTTATACTGAGTTCACCATAGATCAGGGGAAAATAAATTAAGGTTGTGGGATAGGCTTATCTACTTTGAAATAAAGCAATGAAATGTAGAGGAGCATAAAATCGTGGGGTGTTTGGTTGAAGATTTTATTACCGAGTAGGGGTATGAAGGATAAATATTGTAAATATTGAGATTGTGTGAATTTATTATTTATGTTGTCAGAATAAAAGGCTTGTGTGTTCTTGTCAAAATATTTTTTATTGTTTTATTAATTATAAAGGTTGTTGAGAGAATGAGTAGCTGTGAAGAGTATCCCTGAAGAAGCAGTGAGCAGTGCTGGCCGTTGAGTATCAGTTTGGAAAGCATCTTCAGAACTAAAACACTTCGTAATCCAAGCTTAGACTTAAAAATTTAATTAGGTGCAATTAGTGGAGTTTTTTAAATTTTTTTCAGCGAGTGTTATATCAACTCAAAGAGTAGGGCACGAATTTTGGAACCCTTTTAACGGAAAAATACAGTGCAAATTTCTGACGCCAAAACTGTGGGGTACGAGTTCTACGAGAATTCAGAACAATATCTTTAATATATATATATATATATATATATATATATATATATATATAGATATATATATAAATATTTTGGATGTGTTCTTGACCTTCTTAAATAGATAATATGGGTATAATAATCTTGGAATTAGGTCATTACTAAATCTTGGTATATTGGAAAATTTTTACATATAAGCAATAACAAATGTAGTGGTAATCTTTTATTTGTCGCGTTTCGGTAACACCATAATCAATAAATTTATCTATAAATACTAAAACAATGTGTTAACAATTATTAGATTTTTATATATATATATACATACCTTTGTGCATTTTATATATATATATATATATATATATATATATATTGTTGTGATATGCGGGTGGTCGTCTCTATGCTTCTTTTTATTTTTAAATAACTTCTATTTGTAAATTTTTAAGATTCCTTTTCTTATATGTTTCGTCTAGCTCAGTCCAATTCACACAGAGCGCCCGCCAATACGACAACAAAGACTGTTTAATCCTCCTTTTACTTTAGCCCCTTTCTGTATAAATGATATAAACGCAACAAACCAAAATTTGTATAATGATCCAGAATATGTACACTTTATAGTTTAATAACTTTGATACTTTGATCTGATATTCATAAAGTTAACCCCTCAATCAATATAATAATATATATTTGATTATGCCCAAATCATAGCTCCCTTAAAGCCAGCAAAAATACCACTGTCTGTTACTAGAAGCTTTTTTGAACGTTCAAATGACCTTCTTTCTCTCTACATAAATTTTTAAAAAATTTTTGTTGACCCCTTACAAATTAAATACTTCAATAAATAAAAGTTATAAGTTTTAAAGATTGAAATAAAGCCTTATACTAGAAAATAATATTTTATCTCTGACCTGCGTTTTCCCTGCTCGTTTCTAATTTTTAGAACTGCCCCTGTATGCGGTTGGTCAACATCCCTGAATTGTTTTCATTTAAGTTCTCTTGCTTATTGCGTAGTACAGCTTCGCCCAGTATAACCCTTTGTTGATTCAATTTCCTTTCGATGCTCTGATACCAATGTTTAGACTTAAATTCGTTTCTTAAATTCGTTCACCTTGGAGTTTATGTAGATTTACCTAGAGTATATTTAGAATTATTTAGAATGTACTAAGAGTATATTTAGAATATATTTGGAGGTTATTTTAGAGGACACTTAAAGAGTATACTCGGAGGATAACTAGAAGATACTTAGACCCGTTTTTCACAGTAAACGGCAACTTCTATTATATTTATTGGCATTTAAAATATCAAAACCTTTAAAATATTTTTGTCACTTAATAATTATTTAAATCTTTCTATTTTCACTCGCGTGACTTTAAATTAGTATAGTTTGTGCCTTGGTTGAAGATATACTAATTGTTTAATAAGTTTGTGTTCTATATAAAAACTCCTTCCACCCGTGCTTATTGGTTTTACTCGCGCATTTTGACAAGTGAAGCGTGTATTTGGCCTTTATCATTGCAGCTTTAGGACTTTTACAAATTTACCATCCAAACCCGTGCCGAAATAATGTATATTCTCACGTAGCATGTACTTTGCATAGCGTATTTCTCTGAAAATTCAACTTTTACCTTCGTTTAAGTCACGTGCTCTTGTTTATATTTGCTATTGTTCAAATTTTATAGCGTAACCAAACATTTGTTATTTATTATTTAGTACTCCAAAATCTGTAGGATTTTATGAAAATACAATGTTGTTGGTCACGTAATAGAGTTTCTATGATGACGCATTTGAATGTGTTTATTTATTTATGCGTTAATATTTTGAATGAGATTTGTTTATAGCTAGCACGCCAGGTTATTTCCTTTCATTAATTGCGTATTTATTTCAATAAAACTCGTTGCGTTTAAACCGTTATTCCTGCGTATTTCTTTTCAATTTTATGTTTGTATATTTAATTTAAAATGCATTATACGCCGTACAAGTTATTTGTCTTACTAAGTATGATGTGATTTTTGACGAATGAGCTTCCTTCCATAAATTAAAGTTAGTTGTGATTTATATACAGTATGCTCGAGATTGGCTTTTTGCTTAATTTTCGAGTTACTCCCATTTTATGATAAAATTGTTTGGTTTTCTAAACTTTAACGATATTTACATGTTTCGCACAATCCTTATGACTCAATACACCCCTAGATCACCCTATTATCATAGCAATATATATATATATATATTATATTGTGATATTTGGGGTCTAAAAGGTCATCATTAGCATTCATTGGTTATTTATTCGTGATTCATCATGTAAAAATAACTAGCAACTTTTAAAAGCGCTTTTATTGTTAGTAGCTTTAAAATTAATAATTTTACATAACACATTTCAAGAAGCTAAAATTTCAAAATCCTTTAAATACTGATAAAGTATAGCTGGTGTAATATTAGAAACAACCCCGTGTAGAACAAAGCATTTAAATTTTATTGTTAAAAACAAACGTATTTAGCAAGTGTAGGAATATTTTCTAAAAAGTTTTTCTAAGATTTTAAATCGTCTAGTTTACAAGCAAGGTTGGCCGTTATGTTATTTACGAGAAGTTTTAAACGTGTTGTTTTGAAGAAACTTTTTCTAGTGTCACTAAATTTTAAACGAATGTAACCGTCGCAATTTTCTTGGATTTGGTTAAGAAGGGTAGATTAAACCGTTGAACAAATAACAGAAATTCCAGGTAGTGTTAAATAACGCAGTCAATTAGGATAATTTATAGCTTCATTAAAACGATATGGAACTTAAGTTGGAGTGGGTATTTTGTCGGTTACGAAAGAAGTTTGCCAACAGGGAAACAAGGAGAGATTATTAGATAGCATGGGTACAAATAGGATAGAGATAGCACGTGTTATGAATACAAGGTACTGGAGTGAGAACCATTTGTTAGTTATACAACGGGGATGGCAGACAAGAGAAAGAGATAGTTGATTTAGCGTGTATGTTAGAGAGAAATGGAGATGACACGGGTAAACATAGGCATAGTTTAAACGTTAATTGGAGTGGGTAAGCAGTGGCTCAGTTACAACGAAACTTGAAAACACAGTATAAGAGAGATAGTGGATTTAGCGTGTATGTTAGAGCGGAATGGGGATAACATGTTGCATTAGGGCCGTAGTTTAAAACTATAGCGTTCGTTGATTGGGGTTCGTACAAGGTTGTTTTAAGGCAGAGTATCAGAATACAAGGAAAATTTAGTAACGTGCGCCGTGTTTGTTAGTTTTTACGTGATTTTCAGAGAAACGAGTTTCAGTTGGAGAAATACGAGGAATTACTGTGTAGGTTAGTCAAGCTTTTGTGAAAAAAGTGACTGTTTAAGTTTTACAAAAATTTGTTGTGCAGAAGTGTTTGTATGGTTGAAATTTTCTGGAATTAACAGGCTTTAAGGGCATAGGAAGCATTATATAAGCTGCGGTACATGGGTTGACTCTCTCTCTCTTTTAGTCTTCGACAACCTGAAAGCTCTTAGTCTTCAAACAGCGTGAAGCTCTCTGAGTTTGCTACCAGCTTACAGCTAAGGTTTCAACTAGCGTACGTTGCTATTAATGTTCAACAAGCTGACGGCTCCATACAAAATGCTTATACGTTTTGCATGAATGTTTAAATTAAGTAAGTAAAAACAGTATTGCTTTTATGTTGCAATGAGTATGCAAGGTATGCGATTGGAAATGAAGTAGATGTCAGTGTTTAGTCGATGTGGTAATTAACAACAATTATTGGTATCAGTAGAAGAGTCTGGAGAGTTTGGATCTACTATCAATTTGGAAGACGCAATGAGTTCGTGGTAATATGATTACAGCTTGCGGTCGAAGTTATTGCAGTCCCGATTAGGGTTCCTGAATGCCGCAGTCTTTGATGGTATGATAGCAGATCCGTGTGCAGTTATAGAATCCAAGTAACTAATATTTTTCCATTGTATATGTGTATAACTGGTGCTTAATGACAGTGCATTGAGGTGTATAATTTTTATGTATAAAAAGGACAAACAGGAAAAAGTTTCTAATTCAACAGTTGAATTAGTTGAATTAGGTTTATTGTATTTTATGTGGGAATTTATGAGTGATGCATAGCATCTGTTATATTTAATTTATGTACAAGGTAAGAGGGTTTTTTGATTATTGATGTGCTAAAATTAGCATGAAAGGTAATGTTTTACTAGAAGCTCGTATTTATCCAGAGTTAAAGTCAGAAACGTAATAAAGCCCTATTGCTTTTTCTTTTATTTTATTAACTAAAAATGTTTATTTGAGGTAATTACGGATATCGAAATGTACTGTTAAGGGAATAATTTGGGGGGATGTATATAGCGTTTATCAGAGATTTGAAAGAGTAAGTTAACTACAGCTTATTTCTATTATATAAGTATTTGGATATATTATCTGATATAAATGTCGAATTTGAAATGTGTATATAATATGTAAATAATGCGTGAACAGGAAGTCTAAGTGTTATTTTGGCGTGTATTTTATGTTTGGTAGGTTAATAAAGGTAAGCTATTTACCGTTGCAGCGGTTTTGTTTTTGAGTAGTTAGTTTTATTTTCAGGAAGCAGTTGAACAGCCGTGGCAAAGTTTTGTTTTAAGATCCAGAGCACGCAGCAATTAATGGCGCCCAAGTCATAGAACTTTTTAAGTTTATAAGCATCCGTTGGAACTTAGAATACGTAGAATTTAACGGCGCCCAGAAAGTGGGGCTTTTTGTATAGTTGAGTGACGCCCAGCAACGGACGTCGCAGCAATATACATTACTGCGATTTTTGAGTGTTAAAAGGGCATTAATAATTCATTTGGTAACTTATTTCGAGATTCAGAATGTATAAACAACAAATTACAATTTGAAACGCTTTTCAAATCATTAGATTTAGAATTTAATAATTCTACTGTAATATTTAAGGACGCTAAAAGTTTATTTTCATAAGCCTGCAGATGTAAACATTCATAAGGTATAGCGTATATAAGATAGCATTTCAAATTTGATAGTTATAAACATATTTTAACAGTCGTATTTAAGTATAAGAATATTTTACAAAAGCTTCTACAACGTGAAAGGGAAGAAGCGAACATCTATATTTCATATTATAAACCAAATTAACCTTCATAGTTAAATTATAACAAATGTGGAGGGTTATTTTCAAAAGCGTTTCTATGATTTCAAATCGTTTAGTTTACAAGCAAGGTTGGCCGTTAGATTATTTACGAGAAGTTGTGAAAGTGTTTTAGAACAGCCTTTCTAGTATTAATTTAATTAACCAAGTGGAACCATTGCAATTTCTGTGTAGTTTTAATTAAGGGAGAATATGTTGCACAAATAACAAGCAAATTCTAGGTAGTGTTGGTTACCAGTCAATTAACTATAGATTTAAAGCTTTGTAAAAAATGTGAAGCTTGAGTTGGAGAGGGTAATTACGTTGGAGTGAATATACACGAGTGGAATTGTTGAAATTCGACGAAAATCGGTAATTTAGGCGTGGGTGATTATGATGTTCAAGTGATTTTCAAAGAAGTGAGTTTCGGTTGGAAAAGAAATACGGAGAAAGGTATACGTAAGCTTGTTAGTGTGGGATAGACAAAGCAAAGGATAGTTGCTTTCAGGTGTAAGTTAGAACGAAATGAGGATAACACGTGTTATGAATATAAGGTAGTGTAGTAAGTACAAATTGGAGGTTATACAAAGTGGAGTGAGTACATAGCAAGAAAGAGGTGATTTTGAGGCGTAGGTTAAAGTGAGGTAAATATTACATACGTTGCATTAGGGGCTCATCTTAAACGTTAACTTTGTCAGTTGGGTTCATATACAAGAGTGGGATTGTTGAAATTCGACGAAAATGGGTAAGTTAGGCGTGGGTGTTTTTGATGTTTAAATAATTTTCAAAGAAGTGAGTTTCAGTTGGAAAGAAAATACGGAGAAAGGTCTACGTAAGCTTGTTAGTGTGGGGGAAATTTCTAGTATTTCGGTGGCGGTTGGAGTTGTTTGTGTACGTTAGTGAGAGTGTTTTAAGAACTAAATGTTTGTATTGTAGAAAGTTTGAAGAATTCTAACATGCTTTGAAGGGGGAAGAAGGATATATAAACACCAAGAGATAGTTGTGGGGCTCTCTCAGTCTCAGAGTTCGAATAGCGTAAAGCTTTCTCTTAGTCTACGACCAGCTGATGGCTCCAAAAGTAAAATACTTTAACGAATTGAATAAAAGAGTACTCTACTTAAGTAAAGATTATTTTAAAATTAATTTGCACTAAGTGTGCAAAAGTATACAAATGGAAGTGGAGTAGATGTCAGTGGTTGGTCAATTTAGTTGTGCACCAACAGTCAATGGTATTAGTAGCAGAGCTTACGGAATTTGGATGCACCTTTAATGGGGCAGATAAGTTGATTTTGTGGTCAAATTGTTGCAGCTGGCAGTTATGGATATTGCAAGTCAGGTTGGGGTGTTCCTGTATGTCGCAGTCTCTGAAGGAATAATAGCAGGCCGTATGCAGGGATAGGATCCAGGTCACTATTGCTTTTTATTGACCATGCGTATAAACTGGTGTTTAATGACTTTTGTGCATTGTGGGTATAATTTATGAACTAAAAGGACAAACTTGGGAAGAGTTACAGATTGAACTTTTTTTGTTGTATTATTTTACTGTATTTTTATGTGGGAATTTATTTTAAAAAGGGGTTTATGATATTAGTAATATTTGTTATTTTTTTGTACAAAGTAAAAGGGACTGTTTGCTGTTGGATGTGCGAAAAGTAGCACAAAAGGTTAAGATTTTACAAGGAGCTCTTATTAAACCAAGGTTAAAGTAAAACATGTGGTAAAGCCTTGTTACTTTCTCGGATAATCAATTGGAAATAATTAATCTGGGGAATTATTGATCTCGAAATGTATTATTTTAAAAGGGGATGTATATAATGTATGAAGCAGATTTACTATTTCTTCTAATAAATTATTTAAAGCTTCAATACTTTCAGGACGTGTCGCATCGGGTGGTGGACAGACTTTTAGTTGTATCGCATTTTCAACATGATCAAGTTTCTTGTTTAGCAATGGAAAACGTTTTGTACTTCAAGTAAAACAGCATAAAGTGCCTCTACGGTGTCAAATATTTCCGCAATAATTTTACTTTCACGTATACTGTGCTCAACCGCAGCATTCGGTCTATCATCTCGACAAGCAATGTAATACACTGAACAGTTTACCAATTCGGAAAGTTTTTGCAGAGTTTCTATTTTATCGCAATGCATTGAAGATACAAAATTATATAATTCAAAAGCCAATTCTTTGTCTTTGGTACCTATCAATGTTCACACTATGAATACTTAAAAAAAAATTTCTCAAGTCCTAAGCCTGTTTTATCTTTAGCGACGAGAATATTTGTCAGTTGTTCTATAGTTCTCCTTCTCTCATAAACACTCAGAACAACGACTGAAAGCATGTCTTTACGCGAACAATTGGGTTTTGTGTCTGCAATAACAGTAAAAAAATTGATTTTGTGTAAATTGCTTTGCCACTTTGCTTGTAACTTTATTCCCGATTAATTGAATAAATTCATTTTGTAATTTTGCACCAAGGTATGACACAGAATGACTGAAATGCAGCGCCACCGCCACAGTGCTACAACCTCCCTACACCTTTTCCTCCAACTACCGCCACCTTTACATCCCACCACCCACCTCCACATCCCTCCATCCACCTCCCCATTCCACCACTTAACTCCACATCTCACTACCCACCTCCACATCCCTCCGACCACTTCCATCTATTTCCACTTCCCTCTACCCCAACATTTCTCCACCCACCTCCACATCCCACCAATCAACTTCACGTCTACTACCACCCTCCACCCACCACCACAACCTTTCATCCTCCTCCACATCTCCACACACCTCCACATCTCTTCACTCACCTCCACAAACCTTCACTTTCTTTCACCTCTACATCCCTCCACCCACCACTACATCCGTCCACATCCCATCACTTCCCTCCACCTTCACAGCCTTTCACCCACCTCCACATCCTTCATCCGCAACTGTTTTAAGCTTGGGATACCAAATATTTTCACATTTAGCATCGGATTCGTCGGCATACATTTGAATATGATTTGTTTCTTTTCCAGGCTTTCTACATAAATTGCAGCATAAGGTATCATCTTTAGCAAGTACAAACCGAAAACAATTGGCGATAAATGGTTTGTTATGCATTTTCCCAGCTACGTACGTGCAAGTGGCTCCGGACCACGCGCAATGTTTGTTGAAACCTTCACTTAGGTGGGTAGAGTCCAGAGGCATATCCAATATTTCGTGCTAAAGTTTGTCATCCTCAACCGCCAAAACTGCCACTTTTTTAACAAAGGATTAGCTTGTTTTTTACTGGAAGCCTTGTATATCTAGAATGTAAGTTTTAATGCCACGTTCCTGGCGACGGTCGATTTTTAAATGCCCACAGGTTGAGTAAATCCTCCATCATATACTATGCAAATCTGTCTTCTTAATCCACCTTTTCCCCGCCTAGCCATGCAACCAATGTTTTTGCCAATTATTCCGTTTACATGTAACTTTTTCTACTAGATACGTATCGGGTGCTGCCGTGGTCTGAATTTCTTTGGTGTAGAAAACATCTTTGAATTGGTTGCCTATTCAAATTTAGTAATAGATAGATTTTCGCCCTTGATTGTTGCACTTTAACAATTTAAAACAGTTCCGTACTCCAGTTCGAATGAGATACTATGTCAAAGACTGCTTTATATTTTGATACACGTACAATCTCGCCAACGTGATGTAATTTCTTTCGGCTTGTAATATCTCCGACAACGATCGGGAGTTTTATCCTTTCTGTATGCTTTTCTGCTTCCATGGGTGTTATTCTAATAGCTCGATGTGGTATGTTGTTGTATTCCTCCATAACTGTACACAAAGTAACCAACCATCTATAACTGCCTTGCAAATAAAATCTTCTGTACAACTTGTTTTTGAGTGTTCTAATCAAACTTTTGCAAAACACGGCTTTAATTGCGGAATACGTAGAATAATGGTTTATCTTATATTTTTGCATAAGTTTCTTAAATGAGCGGTTATAGAACTCAAGCTCACGATTTGTTAGCAGATTAACTTTTGCGATATTTTTCTTATTTTACAACACTTTTTCAGTATCTTTTTCATTGCATTTGTAATTTCCGAAACAGTTTTATTTTTTAATGGTTCCGCTAATGCAATCCAAAGTTATTAGTATTTATCTGTACCAATCGTTTACGCGAAAGTAAGGCTGAAATTCACACAAGTCCGATTGGATGAGATCGCGTTCCACAGCTTTAAGTACGGTACGACAAAGTAGAAACTTTTTGCGAGCTTGTTTAAATAATTCGTTGACCACAGTTTTACTCATTCTTTTTCTTAATGCTAAACTGATCGGTTTGCTTGTATTCAGTGCTATCTTCGGTGTAAGTTTAAGTTATGACTTGTAGCAGTTGCTTTTAGTACCTTCGGGTGCTAAGCTGTAAATCGAGAACAACCCGTGATTGAGCTCTAAATCGTTCGATCGGAATTGGCTGTCGAATTTATAAAAAACTGTACAATCGTCTTCATATCGGATTCAAGTTTATCAACCTCTTGATCCACATATTGTTTACTTGCTGCATCCGCGTCTTCAACCGGCTCACCCACCATAGCAAAAATTTGGTTTCCTTCATTGTATACTCTAGCTTTACGTTGACAATCTTCGTAACTTTCTAAGCAGTGGGGAGAAATTTTGATTTACAACTTCTGATGAATACTTTTTAGTTACGCAATCATTGTCTTCTTCGGGGTTCATTACATCAACTAGTCCATTTATACGAAAACCAATTCATACTCAGGTTTGAATGCGACGGTGCTCCTTTGAATAACCAAGTCATTTTTATCTTTCGGATCAGACGCAATCAGTAGTTTTTTTATTGTTGCATACCGTACCTTTCGATGTCAGGTGTCAGGTGAAATCCTCGGCCTTGGGGCCCCGTCGAATATCAATATCTTTACGCTCTAAATGTCCAAAGCGGTCGATGGGCATTAAAAAAACTGTATTCGCTGAATTTACTGTATTATACCTTCTCTCAAATTTTCTATTATGGACACCATCTCGTTAATATTATCCTCATTAGTGTTCCCAGCTTGGTTGGATTCGACCTATAATTTTAGTCGGTGGAATAATTCATGTATATTATCTCAATAAACGTAATGCGCACGATGGGAGTTTGGGCTTTTATATAACTGAGTAGGAAAACATAATCATATTTTATTCCTTGACGATGACCGTTTTGAACTCTTACGCAGGGTGTAAGGACTGATCTTTCTTCTGAAAATTGATGTCAACTTAATTATGTCCAAGTAATTTGGTAAATCTTCATCAAAGTTGAAATCACCATTTTCAGGGCTGATGCATTTAAAAGTTACCTGATTGTATAGACCTTCAGTTCCAGGATACATCATATTGTTAAAGATTATGTCGCTAGTTTTCGGATTAATTTCCAACACGGTTTTTTCGAAACTATTCGTCCTTTTCGGAGTTATACTTCACCCCATAAATTGATTTGTCTATATTTTCGTCTCCATCTCTAGCCAACACGTCTGGATAGTAAAGATGTATAGACTTGTTGAAAACTGGCTGCTTAATTTTCTTTAAAAGCCCATCCCTGTTTTCAACTTTAATTTCTGTTATTGGTTTCGGCATCTTTGCTGCTATTCCTTGTAATTGAAAAGCGGTAGCTTGCAAAGACTCAAGCAATTGCTCATGTGCTTCTTTGAATCTTTGTTGAAAAGTAGTATATGCTTTTTTGTGCTTCACAGATCTTTTTCGCACGGCATCCTGCATACGATGGAGCTTACGTTTATTTGCAATAAATCATTTAACGTCCGTCATCATGAAACTCCGGATCAAAAATAACGATTGGCGTTTTTTCTAATATTTATATACCCGTCGAAATTCTTCCTATATTGCCCTCTATCAATATCAAAATCTTTCACAATAATATGAAATTGTGTTTTGAGTCACTTCCATTCCAGCATCGAAGACAAAGTTGCTCAGTCCGATCGCGTAACATTCTTCTAGGGATATTGTACTTCTTACTAGCCGTAGGGGTATTTAACACACTTTGGCAGATTTCACTTATTGCTTTCTCTAGGGATTGCTTGGTGTACATCCCTGTAAGCGTGTTGCATTAAAACTGTTTCTAATTTGCAAAGTATGTCTTTATATACTAAATAGTCAATTTTTACCGCCCGCCCACCTACCCACGCGACCCCTCATCCACCCATCCGCCAGGGTACTTGTAGTATGCAATGTCGTGGACTCTACACAAGCGGTCCAATTTGTTTATTCCAGGATCACCTCGAGCTAACCTTTCTTCTAGTATTGTCCCAGGACTACACTAAGAATAATTTTGAATGTGGAGCTGAAATATAAGATTATTTATGGCTTTATTCAACAAACCACTACCTCCTTGCACAATCATAGATGTGCACACGTCGACGAACAGAAACAAAATGAATACAAATGCACAAAACGTATTTATTTATACTTTTTACAAGCAAACAATAATGCAATTTTGCAAGCTTATGAAAATAGCATTGTTATTTATGATAACCATCATCCTCATTATTTGCATTTAATGGATCCAGTTGTGAAATGATTCAATAAACAGTCTTTTTCGTCGTTGTTGTGCAGCATGCGTCATGGTAACCAGAATTCGCCAAATCAGAAAGTGTGCAATTTCTAAACAATTGCGTTTACGATCGCTTCGCAACCGCATCTTCAGTATAGTGGTTAGCGTGACATTTAATTATTTCTAACACAGTTAGATAGTTCGCATTGCTGCTATCGTTGAATAAATATCGACTTACTCGGTATTCACTTTCTAGTAGAATTGTAACTTTTTCTTCATCTGCTAATTTAGTACTTTCAACATTTGCATTTGTCGCAAAACATTAGAAAATATCCACGATTTAGTTCTTTTAATTTGTAGGTTAATTCCCGCATATTAAATCGACTTAAATTGTAGGTGGTCTTACCTATTAACTTGTTGATGTCTAATTGACAGACCCTTATGCCACTTGTAACATCAACACAAGCAAAATCCATTATATCTAACTTCTGAACAACTCGATGATATTCTGCAAACTAATGCGTAGACGCTTTCTCTGCTGTATTATATACTGATGGTAATTACATACTGGTGGGGCCGCGTATATTAGCAAAACAATACTATATATGGTACGTGTTGTTAGTCACACAGTATTTTGAACAAAGCCAACAAAATATGAGTTGTTCAACAAACACCACGGAGAGGTCAACACACACACTTTGTTCACCAAGATAGAAAGGTGGGAAGATTTAGGAGGAGGAAAAGTAGGAAAAAAACCTACAACTACTACATAAAGAATAATCTTGAAGCTACTATATACAAAAATTCTTTAAAATGCACAACTTCCTTGTAAAATGAAACTCCTCTATTTTTCGGTGCCCCAAGGCATACGTTTAAACAGTTCCAGGGATGATGAAGTGTTTTGTTGTTATCTTCGGATAAACTGACTTAATTAATAAGTTTAGTCTAGAGATCGTGTTTAGTGCTTCGAATGGTGGCCATTGTATGCCTGAAAACACCTATATTATGTTTTGCAACGCCCTTAAAACTATCTATGCTAATCCCCCACCACACTACGACCAACCCCTTTGATTTTTTTAATCACATCTTTTCGGGATACCATCCAATATGATTTGGCTCTAGTGCCAACAAACTATAGAACCAAATCCCCGTTAAATTTATCCTTAAACTTATCCACCACGTTCTTATTAACTAAAGAAATGTTATATTTATTGGATAATCACTGGTATGGAAATTGTTAATGTTTGCACTGAGATCTAGGTAAATGTCGTCAGTTTGTACACTATACACTAAAAGGTCAGAGTCTGTATAGAGGAGTTGAATTAGGTCATCATACATTTGACGCATAACGTTGTAATGAAATTCGTACATTAAACTTTTTGATAAGTCCAATATGGCAAATCTTGCGTATTTAGATTTATTGTACGACACCTCTACTCGATCCATTTGTATAATGACCAATTCTTACTAAGCATTGTACAACTGCTAAAGTTTAGACTGGCAATTAAAGTACTCGCGTACAAATAGTTTCCTTTAGGTTCCACCGATTCACAATTTTTAGATCGAAGTGTATGTCTACACTCTCCATG
Source organism: Platerodrilus igneus (assembly GCA_036346225.1). Classification (NCBI taxonomy): domain Eukaryota; kingdom Metazoa; phylum Arthropoda; class Insecta; order Coleoptera; family Lycidae; genus Platerodrilus; species Platerodrilus igneus. The sequence continues at coordinate 4,688,109 of JARFIW010000874.1, read as the reverse complement.
GTTTTGCAAAAGATCGCGTTATTCATCAACTTGAAGAAATCCCTCTCGATTGCACTTTTAGCTTGTGTACGTAGTCCGGTGTTTAAGTCAATATTCGGCTTCAACCATGAAGACTTCGAATTCCCTGACCTGGTGGACCGGTGTGACCCGCAGACTATTTCTTAAATACCGCTGGAGATTTTTATAATGAATTATATAATTTTCTTGTTCTCCAGCGTTTTCGGTGTTTTCGAATTAGTGTATGGCAGACTCTTAGTTTCGGAGCAGAAAGGCATGTCATTATGAGAACTATGTAGTTCTTTTGGGTATTCCAAGTCTTAACATATAACCCATTTCATTGGTTGCGGGTATAATCATAATTTCCCATATGATGCGGTCAATTTTGGAATCGTTCAACCACCTAAATCCGCTTATCGGTAAATACTGGATCATAGTCCATCCATATAAGTTGTTAGCGTCGAGGTACATTAAGTAGGGGAAGGGTTCGGTAGGATCGTATTTTGCTCCATGTTTTTGTTATTGTCTCGAGCGTATCTTCCGCTGCATTGTGTGAGACCTCCCGTTATATTAGCTTTTACAAAATTGTGCATACTGATAATGGCGTAGCTAAGGAATGAGGGCCCTCCCCGCAAAAATAACAAGGGGCCCCTATATCAAATTTAAAATAAAGGTAATATATGAAAGAATAAAGAAGTCGCTGTCCTTGGCGGTTATATAATACATATAAAACTTTTTTTATTTAGCCATACCAAATCGCCTAAATTTTAACAAAACAAACTTCTGGACCAGACTTTCCAAATTAATTTTATGTGTATGTTCCTATTTGTATACTTAATATTGCTATAATATAAAAGAAACGCCTCAGCTTATCTTTTTATAATTAATGAAAACAAATGTTTATTTTAAAGTGTTTATTTTTCTATTTTTACATCTCAAGTAGGTTATAGGTTTATACAATCAACTAACACTCTTATCAGCTAGACGGTTTTCAACAAAAACAGAAACAGTCACCATTGTCCAGTGTAAAACAACACTTTCCTGTCTATCGAATAGATATTATGAATATATGAATAGAAACTTATATAAGATTAGACTGGCTTGATTCTTGCATCAAAGCGTCCACTTTTATAAATACAACAGATAAGAAAACCAAGTTGTTCTATATAAAAATAAGAATTCTGATTTGTTTTTTAGGCCTTTAGTGGAAAGTATACCTATAGATGAAACACTGGGGTTCTTGTTTTTGTTTAATATTCCTTAAACGAATTCGACATCGTTTATTTCACGATGATGGGACCGGACCGGGGCCGTTTAATGGCCCCCCCCGCATTGCGGGGTCTGCAGGGGCCTTAATTACGCAAGTGATACTGATATTTGTTAGTAACTCTAATTTAACATTGGTGTATTTTAACATAGCGTCCCAGCTCGGGCTTGGGGCAGTCATGTATTGAGACGGGTCGAAGTCGTAGTGTTCATGTAAACGTTCCAAAGGTTTTCAAATACGGGCCAACAACAAAACATCTGTCTTTAAATATATATATATATATATATATATATATATATATATATATATATATATATATAATATATATCTCGTGTCTGCTAAGTTTCCTTAATATATATCTGTATTTATATTTTGGCCTGTTCTTTGTTATATTGATTTAATAAATAGATAAAAGTAAACTTGGTTGTGAACCAATAATATGTCACGGCTTATTGAAACTTATCTCAGGTTTTAATGAATTTAAATAATAATAAACAAATAGTGTGGGTACAAAACTGTATGCCTATATTTTAACCACTGCCAGATACAGCACCCTCTAGTTATTTTTTAATATACTTGCTCTAAAACTGGGTGTGATCTTTACTACCAATTTTATTCAGAGAGTAAACAAGGTTTAGAATGCTTAACGTTTGATAAAAATTTTGCACAAACTCTTTTAACTTCAGAATTACTCTTTCAACTAGCTTCAGCTCTTAATACTTGAATAAAACACGAGAGCAGGTAAAACACATCTATTCTTTATATTACAAGTTTTATAAGCCCATTTATTTATATCCTTATCACCTAGGAGATCTTTTAAAAATTTTACATTTGCCTACTATATCTATAAAGTTAATAAAGTTACACTCCTTGATCAATTATTTATAAACATTTCTAATAACTCTTCCAAAACATTTAATTCTGATCACTTGGTCCTATTTCTATTGGTTACATTTTGTTTTCAATATTTCCTTTAACTTACAATTATTTTCTAACATCACATACTTAATGATTCACTTATTACTTATAGTAAACAATACATATAGTGAACATACATTAAACAAACATTATTTTTACATCCTGTAACTACTTATTTCTTCTAAAACATGCTAAATGACTTAATTTTTTAGATATTGTGGTATGCCTTACTCTTAACAGTAGTGTCCATTCAAATAGTGAACATACATTTGATACAATCCACAGAAGCTTCCTCAAATGGAATTACGTTTGATTTTTATAAATTAAATTAAATAAACACCTATTTGAAATCTCAAAAAGCTCTATCACACTAAAATAGCATTCGATATTAATTCAGTAATTAAATTTTGTACGATCTTGTTTATCATTAGTTTTAAATTAGATATTTCATGAATATGAGTATTAAATAAGTGCGCCTAACCTTGGATATTATATAGAACATTACATAACATAACAATATATATATATATATATATATATATTATTAATAGAAAAGAATAATCCACATTTGGAATGCAAATGAATGCTTAATATATTTTAATAGCTATTAAGATGAAATAAAAACCCAACTTTGTATTTAAAGTTGAATTACCATTTCAAATCGAACTAGTAATTGAAAACCACTAAAAGTCCTGCTGTAGCCGTTCTTTTAGTGGTTTTCAATTACTAGTTCGATTTGAAATGGTAATACAACTTTAAATACAAAGTTGGGTTTTCATTTCATCTTAATAACTATATATATATATATATATATATATATATATATATATATATATATATATATATTCCCGAAAGTTTTCATATTGAAAGTTTTCCATACTTTTTGTGCACGTGCGTTGTTACGTTCAATTCTACCTTTATAAATGTGTTAAATTAATTTAAGATTCTTTCTTAATATCTCCGCGTATCCGTTCTGATATTTTGTATAACGACCTGTCATGGGGGACGCCCGTGATCACGCTTTATAGTTGAATAAATCGATTGGTTACAATTAAAGCGAGTACTTTTCCAACACTCTGTAAAACGTTATTAACGCATTTAGTTTAATTTAAAAGTACTTCAATCTATCCTTATTGTTTCAGATAGCACAACAAATATACTCAGTAATCCACAATCCCTGTTTTCTGAAAAGAATATATTCGCTTTATTTAAGAGTAATACAGTTTGCAGAGCGTATATCTTCTACAATTGTATTCATATTTGCGGGTTTTCGTTATCTATTCATTTCAAATATTGGAATCGCTTATCATTCTGTTTCCTAATTTGACTTTCACTCTGATCCTGCTTTCCGCGCTAACATCTACGCTATGCGTAATGAATTGTTACTTCAAGAGCATTGCACGCTTCCTTAGATAGGCTACATCCCTGTGCATTGGTAAATTCGCACGCGCTTATTAATACTAATAAGGTTTCTTTTTAGCATTTCTGCGTAGGTCGTGCTTTTCTACGTAGAACATATTATTTTTGGTTACGTAGACCAATTTTGTATCGACGCGCTGTTGCGAGTATGGTTCCAGCATTAATGGATCCTGACTTCCGTGACGATGTTTAGCTGATTCGTTTCCGATGATTTGACTGCAAAATGAGTATCTCGGCACAGAAAGGTATGCGACCTATTCTTTTTCTTTTTTACATACCGAGAGATAAACTCAAGTTGCATTTCGCCGACGGGCAAAGACCAGCTTCACTGGTGTTACTTATTATTTTAAATTGCTATTAAAATCGCTCTAAATGTACTATGTTCAACTTTAAATTGCTTTTTCTTGTCTATTACCGATTAGTTTTTTTCTTACATGTTAGCTATGAAATGCGAACTTCGCGGATCAATTGTTAAAATCTCTCCGTACAGTACAATTGCTTTGTTTAAATAGTAAACTTTATTAATTCTTTTTCTTGTTTAAACATAAATTTTTAATTTTTTTTAATTGTAAATAGAAAAGCGGTGGCGATGTCCTCTTTGTCTGTGTGAATCACCCCACTCTCCGCGTTTGTAGTTAGTCCGGAATTTCTGCGTTTCTTAACATTAAAAATTTTACCATTACACCGTACTCTACAAAAGTGATGTCGTTGAATGTAAGTTTCTTATAGAACGCTTCCTTTGCTGGTAACGACGTTTCATTCAAAACAGATGTCTTTGATGTAATCGTACGGATACACACCTTTCCTTTAACAAATTTAAAATTCTGTTCCTCGGGGAAATACTTTGGCAGTTCTGCTAACTGACTGGATTTCAAGTTTTTTGCTAATTTATCTAAAGACGATGCTGTGAATCGCAGTGAATCGGTAAATCAGAGTTGGACTCAGCCTGCATCCTCCCTTCATCATCCCTCAAGCGATCACCATCTATCCTAACGTTTTTTGTAAAGGAACTGCGCTTCTCTTTATTGTTAGGTAAAACACTGACGTTTTCCTGGTGACATCCCAGCTCCTTTATAATAACATGCGCATCATATTCACTTAAATTGTGGAAAATCGCCGGAATAAAATTTGGGATCTTATATTTTAAGTTGTAATAGGTATGAGCCGCATAGCAAAATTTTCCCGTCACGTGGCAATAATCTTGTACTCTCCTTTCTCCAGAGGGTTGTAACGTTAAAACGCAAGGGTCAGACAGAAACAGAAAAAAAAGTGAAATAAGATCCCGCACGAATCACGGTCACGTATAAAATATAAAAAAAATTTAGAAAGACCGGGCTAACCACAAATGCGTGGGGTGGTTTACATAGACAAAAAAGAGCATCGCCCTCGAGTTTTTATTTACAATGAAAATAAAAATTTCTATTTAAACAAACAAAAAATTATAATCTACAGACATTTTAATAATTGAGATTCGAAGTGCGCATTCCGTATTGTATCATGTAAAACAAAACTAATTAGATGCCATATGAAGATTATACGGCGAATAACCCATCACACCGACGTTTTGAGTGCTGAATTGTTTGAACTGATTTGTGAGAACTCGCATTGTCGTGGTGAAGAATAATCAGTTTTAAGCGGTTGATTGTACTTATTTCTTCGAAAGGTGCTGCCAAGCAAATGGTTGTGTACCATTCAGAATTAATTACTCTAGGTTTCTCTAAGTGAACAGTTCCGACATGTCCAGTTTATCTGAAAAAACAGGGAATCATTTTTTTTTAAAATGATTCGTACACAAGCAATTTTGTTGGATTTGGCTATTTTTAAAGACCCATACGGTCACCTGCTGTATACTTTTGAATTCATACGCATGTATCCACGAGCTGTCACCTATCAGGAGCCCCAAAAGTGTTTGAAAGCACCGCGATCGTATTTTCCGATCATTTCTTTCGATCAAGCGATGCAAGTTCGTTTTTGAGCGATTGTCAAATTATGTGAAATCCAATACGAACAAATCGTTTTGACGGCCAAATGTTCTCTAAAATATCAAATGTATGTTGGTGCTAACAATGTCCAAGCAGGTCTCAATCTCGCAATAAATCACTTGACGATCTCGTAGTATTAGATTATGTACAGTAACAACGTTTTTCGCAACATAAACCCATTTTGGACGATGTTCACGAAATTCTTTTTTAACCAAACTATAGCAGCGATTGAAATCATCAAACCTAGGATAAACATTAATCCTCGATGGTAGTTCATCCCTAAAAGTCGGGTGAAGTTCATCGAAGCACTGTTGTTTGGTTAATCCACGTTTAAGGTTGTAAAAAATATTCGCTTGAAAACGTTGACGATTTAATTCTATTTGTGGTCTACATTAAATTTTTTAAACTAGTGTAAACGGCACAATTAGCGTACGTATGTATGTCATCAAAAATGTCAAACCTTACGATACAAACGTCAGTTACCATATGGCAGCACTAGTGTAAAGCAATTCCAAAATATAATAAGCAATCTTCATAATAATAATCTCATTAAGAATTATCTTGATTGTTTAGCGCAAGTACTAATTGTATATGTATATATAAATTTAAGCTTAGTAAGGATACACTGCACGAAACCACGGTATATTGGAACCAGCAATACCATTACGATTGTATATTTCACCGGTGATCGCTATTGCTAACTTCACACCGTTGCCAATTGGTATATGAACCACTTTGTTTGTAGTTGTTTTTAGATAGTCTGGATTATGCTTTGTAGTTTGGTTAAACAAGATGTTATTCAAATATTACTAAATGTTGTAAAATTTGTTTTTTCTAGTTGTAGGATGTAGGAGAGCTTATTATGCGAGATCAACTGGAGGAATTACACATCACTATTATTTATTTATTTCGATGGGTAATTGGATCACCTGAAACTGCAAATAGGTCTTTGATGTATCCGACTTGTTGATTGTTGCAAGCACGGTTCTTGAACCAGTTATTGAAATCCGATATTTTGTAACGCGTTTGCGTACTTTTGATACCGACCAGATAAAAAATGTAACATTAATTTTTGATAAAAGGGCATCTATGTGAATGTACCCTGTATCCTAAGTTTCCAAATATTTAATGTTAATTAAGTGTAACAGTCCAATTCTTTTGTTTCTCTAAATGTAATGCAGATTATTGGCATTAAAGTATATCCTCAAAAGCAATAAAATTATTTGCTTTACAATAAATTAGAATGGGAGTTACGTATCCCCCATTTGATATATATATATATATATATATATATATATATATATATATATAATGCTGTAGTTATAGGGTTAATTTAGGGGCAGGTTAAGTCATTGGGGTCGTAGAATAAGCAAGGGAAACTCCCAAGTAACAGAAGCAAGGAATTATAGATATTAGAAGAGTAAATGGGTTATTATAAATATTATTAGTTGCGAGCATACTGTATATAGCAGTACAAACGATTAAAACACATATCCAAGAGTAGCTACTAGCAAAGAATAGAATTTAAAAATGTAACAAAACGCATTAAAATTAAATCAGTGAAAAACCTGCATGAATTGGCTAGAAAAACATTCAAAAAGTGTGTTAAGATATCATCGTAAACGCACGCAGAAATATGCATTATTTAAAAACGTACGTGATCTAAAAGAATCACAGTTGTTCGAAAATCCAATTTATTAGGAAATAAACAAACACCAAATTTATTCGATTTAGATTAGAATAAGGCCAACAAACAATACAACGTGATTGATATGAACAAAAATTTCTGAGATTTCTGAAGCAGATGTAAGGTATAACATTTAAATTACGTGACTTAGAGCACCGCGTCATGCAATTAAAATACATACAATTGGTAAACTTTCCAAAATAACAAGTGATAATACGCTTGGCCTCGCCTAGCACGTGAAGCCAACGAATCACAAACAAAAGGGGGACGATCCTATAAATATCTTGAAAATTGAATATCGAGTTAGTATACTTTGAAACTGGGCAGTTACTATACTTGAAAATGCTAAATATTTACGTGAATAATAAATTAAATTAACAGTGAAATTATAGAGTGTGTAATTGTGCCAAAAGTGCCCTACTTCTGAGACGTAAGTAGATAAGATGTAGGAAATTATACCATTTCTAATAATAAATAAAACAGGGCTCTCAATTACCATCTGAATTACAATCTCAATTACCATCTCAATTACCATCTGAATTACAATCTCAATTACCATCTGAGTTACAATATCAATTACAATCTCAATTACCATCTGAATTACAATCTCAATTACCATCTTAATTATCAACGTGATTAACATCAGAAAACTACCATTGCCATCTTAACTTACAATCAAAATAATGTTACGATTCCTGTTAGAACTTTAAATTACGAGCCATTACTATCAGAAATACAATTTTGGAGAATGCTGCCTGTACAAGCAAATTGATGGTAAATATTCTATTGCGGAAATAAAAACCTTTCATTGGAATAAACTCACCAATAAAGATTTGGATATCGACTTTAATTCTTAGGAGCACCTACAAAACCACTTCAGGTTAGAGATTTTGATATGACATATTTTTTAAACTGTTTTATCTCAAATATTTTGGATATGATTTATTTTTAGACTGTTTTATCTCAATAATAATTTAAAGTGTAAGCGCCGACAAATTGGGGTTTCTTCTGTAAATTTATGAAAAGCACAAACATCTTGAAACGTTTCAATAGGTCTTTAAAGGTAAATAAAAAAGCTCATTTTGCTGGCTTGATTTTCTAAAAATTTGACAGATGTATATGATTTAAAAAGGGAGAAGATATTTAAAAGGGTTGTAAATATTCATTCATTATACTGTGTATTGTAAAAGTGCTTTATTTAATTGAATCAGCTAGTCGAAACAAAAGAAAATTATAAATTAACATTTTTACAAGTGCTTGAGTGGCATAAGAGTATAACACAGCGTTTTATAGCCTGCTCAAGCCGTGGAGCAACAATATCACAGCATTTTATTGCACCCAATCGTAGGGGCTGCGAGTAACACAACAATATATATATATATATATATATATATATATATATATATACATATATTATAGTGGTTTTAAAGGGTTAAAGGTAAATATAAACGAAGCAATTTCAAAACACCCTGTATAAAGGAAACAACCAGAAACTACGTGCGAAATTTATTCCAGTTAGTTCATTTTTAAGTAACAGGTATTAACAAAATTTTACAAATAATGATTAAAATTTAGTAGGTTTGCAAAGAAAATAAATGGTAGAAGCCAATGCCATTAATTTATTAATTTAATTGAGTTTAATTAAACGGTTATTTACGTATAATATGCATAAAGGCATAAAAAATCAATAAATCCAAGGCGAATAGCGTTCGTTATAACAAATAAATATATCGGTTGAGTTGAAATACCATGAAAAGAAGCTCCTAGAAATGTTGTGTTAAAACGTCGGTTAATTAAGCACCTGCGTGTTTTCTAAATATCAAGTACCAATTATTTTTATAGATAACAAACAAATGGTCGAATGTGTTCGCAGTAAACACTAATGAGGGGTTATTTAAAACGTATTTTGGGGTCCACATGGAGTTGTAGAACGCGGCACGAATATCGATTTTCTACCACTCAAACAAGGTTAGAAAGAGACGTAGAAAATGCATAAGCAAAGGACAGCGTTAGGATAGGCGGGATTTGTAGGACGTCAGTGGATAGACAATTGGTCGGTATTGTTAGTTGGACATGAGACAAACACGAGGATAGTGTAGATTAATTTTCAGAAAAGATCGTAACGACGCGCTGAAATTCGCGGACTTAGAAATCGGTTGAGAGCAAAATTTTAAGAACGTGTTGTTGTAAATGAAGGACTTTGGGTGAATGCGGCCAGGAGGTGGCAGCCTAAATTGTATAAATACTTTTCAAAAACAATAAAAACCCTTAATATTTTGATCGCTTCAGACGACGTATGAAAGTTATCACGAGTTTGTAAGTATAATAAAATTATTTTAAATTATATTGCAAGGTGTTAGCCTCATAATTTGTACGCGACTTGTGCCGAGTTTAAAATTTATTGAGGGATCACCTATATTTTTTTAACAAACTCGTGTAGTGACGTTATGTAAAGCGGATTAAATGAAATAATTATAAAAGAAGTATAATTAATTTGGATTTGGAAATTGGATACACCGTGGAGGCAGCGCTAGCAGTTCAACTTAAATGGGGTTTCTCTACTAATAGCTAGAAGCGGCCTGCAGATCAGAAAGAAGCAAATACACGGCATCATCCATGGAGCAGAGATCTTCTAGAAATTCCAGGTAACGCTTTGAAATTGTGTTGTTATAAACTATGAATATTGGGCGACGTATGAGAGTGATTTTAAAGGTATTGTGCATTATTTGGCGTATTAAACATAATACGTATAACTAACTTTATTATGGTATTGAAATAGAAATCTGAAGGTGTATATAAAGCTTATTAACGTTCCTTTAGGAAGTTAAATTTTGTGAAGAGTACATGGGTTGTTTTTTTAGTTTGTTGTAAGAGTATGCAAAGTATAAGGACATACATTATTCATAATTAACTGTGTTATCATGAGCTCACCATACTCCAGAGTTACGTAGATTTAAAATAAATTATAAAGAAGGAATGAGAAATAAGGTATTATTCAGGACCTATTTACACCGGGTACATTCTATGTGTTTGATAATTTAAATTAAAATACAGGACATTACAAAATAGGATTTATTTAGGTGTAACTTGATCACTTAAATGTGGATAATGTTGAATTTTATTTGTAAATAGTGAAAAATAAAAGATTGTATGTTTGTTGTATTTTGTGGTTTTATTGGGAGTGTGCGTAAACGATAGAATATGAGAATGAATCTAAATATCCAAAAGGAGGTCCAACTGAGCTAGCCGGAAGCAGTTGAAGAAGGCAATTCAACCGGGTTGGGAGAAGAAGAAACGGGTAAGAAATTATATATTTTTTTGAGTATTTAATTTCTATTATGTGGAATTTTCGAGTTTTGAAAATTTAATAAAATTTTCAAATTTATTTTTGTTGGTAAGGCTTTTACCCAAGTTCCACGGCAATATATATATATATATATATATATATATATATAAAGAAATAGAATAATTAGGAAATTATTAGAAAGTGTAATAAGAAGTTAAGTGAAGTGCAACAAAATAAATACAAGGACAATTTGTAAGGTTTATTAACGTTCATGAGAACGGATGCGCTACTTTGTATTGCAGACGATAGTGACACTGCAGATGTCAAGTCACGGACGGTCAGATACCGTGATTACTTAGAAATTAAAATTACAACAATGTAATTATAAATAGTATTAAGAATATGCAGACATGGGATCTGCAAGTTCCCACAGCCATGTGAGGGGGTAGGAACATTATAAAAAGCCCGGGAGCTCAAGGACCTGGCAGTCAGTCAAGTGATCCGCTTTTGCATTGCAGTTTACTTACTACTTAAAATAGTACCTTTATTAATTAATTTCGATTTAAGGTAATGTTTAATTTTAACTTGTCAAAATTCGACATTTAATTTCTGTATTAATAAATAAAATTGTTAAGAAATTTTGGTATTGGTTTTAAAAAAGCAGCTCCCAAGGCCCAAACCTTAACTGGCGCAGCGTGCGGATGTCAAAAGTTCGCTAGGAAACCCAAATTCGAAGAACTGGTAGTCTGGAATTTCAATTCCAAATTTGACAGAACCAAACAGAAGTTGGAGACGAAACAAAAATCGTTCAAATTCAATAAACGCAAACAGAAGTTGAAGGCGAAACAAAATCGTTTAAATACAACAAAAGAAAACCCAGAGAAGATACAATCATAGATCGAATCTGAAAAACCGACGTGGTGAAACTAAAAAAATTTACGGACTCCATGAAATCAACAAAACAATTAGTGCAAGTTCATTTCCTTAAACCAATTGAATTTTTTATTTTCCAAACATCTGATATTTGCTAATATAAAATAATTTTTATGATTTTATGATTTATATATGTATATTGACTATTAGTACTACTATTTATGCTATTTGATGAAAATAATTCACTTAGCTATTGCAAGGGATTATTTTCAAGTTATTTGTAAGAAAATTAAATTTTGTTTAAAAGAGACCTATAAAAAATTAGAGAAAACCAAAAGACGCGTTATATGCGCACTTAAGTCAATTATTACGAATGTTAACTGAGCAAAAATTATAGAAACAAAACCTAAACGAGTTTCTAATTTAACAATACCATATTAACTGGCGCATAAAAAAATAATTTAAATACTCAAAAATAAAGCGAAATCAAATCACGAATTAAAACCGAGATCCTTGTAGTAATGCAACAAAACTATCCAGACACAAACTCATTGCATTCTATAAAATATAGACACACTTTACGATTATCAATAGAATTAATAAAGCGCAAACCTAAACGCGTCTCATCTTCTAACTAATCATTCAACTTGAACGCAGCAAATACAAAGCTATTCAAAACGCATGGCGAATCTAAATATAACCATACGAGAACTCTTCAATCTAACAGAATAAAATTAAAGCAACTTCGATTAAAATAAAACATCATCTTCAATACGAAAAATACGTCAAATAATAAAATCAACTTAAGAAGCCTATAAATAATCATGCTATTGAAACGCATATTGCAACCTTATAAAAAGCACAATTACATTGACATCCTATAATTAAAATACTTCAGCAATTAACAAGGTATAAATTTCATTCATTCCAAACGCAACATTGTCCGATTAAATACTTCAAGACAAGATAATTAATTATAGAAAAAACGCAAAGTTCATTTCATATCAACTGAAAATAACACCTTTCAGAAGAATATAATTGCATATTTAATTATACCGTAGTTTATAACATTGTAATCAAAACTAGATCATTGTATGCAACTTTGAATAACGCAAAAGACGAAACCTTGTAAACTTTATAATTAACACTCAAGTTTACAAGACGAGAATCTTCGTAAACACACTTATAAGTTACACATACCCACAGGAAGAGATAATTACGACAGACAGAATTAAAATACAAAAGTTTTAACTGACGCAAAGCAAACGAAGTGAAATAAATTACCACCAAGAATTACTCAGTCACATCGAAATTAAGATATCAAATCTACAATAAAATTAATATTAGTAAATTAAAAATAAACGTATTCAAAAGAGTATCAAGCGTAAAACCCATTAAATAATCACAGCACCGTGCAAATAAATACAATACAAGCAACTCAAATCTTTAAATAATCTAAAACTACCCAAGCAAAAGATAACAAGTAGTCCGACGTAATCTAAACAGAAAATTAATAAACCCAAGCAAGGAATAACAATACAACATGCGAAATAAATCCCAATTTTTACAAAATTTGAAAATAGTCAAAGTCAAAACACAATAATATTTATTAGAACAACCCCCAGCCACAATGAGCGTAAATATGAAGATTTATTTGAAAACCATTCTAATGTATAATGGCGATCAAACCTTGTTAGGAAATTACATTACCGCGTGTGAACTATTTTTGAAAACATTTTATAAACCCGAAAACGAAAGAAACGTATTACTCATACGCCTTATTGTCAGCAAACTAACCCAAAGGACACTAACATTAATTGCCAGTCGAAATGATTTAGAACAATGGGAAGATTTCAAAAAAATATTGATTGCATATTTTGGCGAATAACGTAACCTAAAATGCCTAGTACGCGACTTAATAAACCTTAGAATAGAAAATAACCAATCCCCGTACCAATTTGGAATGAAATGCTAAGATGTAAAAAGTCTAATCTTGACGAAACTAAAAATTGAAGAACCCGACCAAAATATTAGACTTTAAAGCAAAAGTGTATGATTAAATGGCATTAGACACATATCTAAATGCACTACCAGAACGACTATCAGACAAAATCAGACTTCAACGTCCCCAAAATTTAGAGGAAGGCATGAACATGATAATCGAAGAAGAAAACGTAATGTATTACAGAAACAGATTATACAACCCCAACGCGACTAAAAGTTATTCACGAATAAAAACTATTAAAGCCGCGAGACAAACAATTCCCCAACAAAAACTCACCTCATGCAATACACAAATAAAACAACCGCGAACAAATAATCCACATTTTAAAAACGCAAACTTTAATAATTAATATAAACATTTTTCAAAACCAACGTTCAACCTAAATTTTACGAAACCCGCATTTCAACCAAGATTCAACCAAAACGTAAATCAACAAAGACCAGCATTCAACGCGAACCCTGCTAGAAATTCACTAATGACAAATTTTAATAAAAATCCCAATAACTATTATAAACCCACACCAATGAATACCTCATCTGGTAACACCAGACCAAATACAAAAATAACACACATTCGACCGAACCTTATCCAAAAACGCACTTTTACATTGGAAGAACTATGTCATCAAGAAGTAGAGGAATATAAAGATGGCCAGAATAATTACATTCGACCAAGTACAGACAATGAACAAAACCATTTGAACAATTATGAACGCGAAGAATCATACGAAACTTATGACGAGGACGACTAAAAAAACGCGTGCTCAAATTTTCAGATAGACCGATTTATAAACGACCAAACTTAATAAACTTAAATAATATAAATCACCTAGTACTACCCTATATAGAAATACCCCATGCCGAATTCAAACTATTAATCGATACCGGATCCTCAAAAATATAAATTAGCCCCCGAACCGTAAAGAAACACTATTTAGACTATGTAGAAAGAAAACCGTTTAAAATTAAAACAGCCCATCAAACAACCCTACACCAATTCGTAGCTAACATACCCTTACCCAAAACATTTCACGTAAAAATGAAGCACAAATTTTGCATATTCGAATTCAATGACAAATATGACGGACTATTAGGAATGGACCTTCTAAGAAAATTAGGAGCCAACATCGACATAAAGAACCGTTTACTAGGAGCAAAATATGGACGAATCCCCATTAAATTTCAAAAAACCCAAGTTGAAGAAAAATACACAATAAAACCTCGAACAGAGAAAAAGATAAAAATTCCCGTAAATTCAAATAACAAATTAGCAATAATAAATCATATAACATTTCAACAAGGAGCAGAAACCCCAAACGCATTAGCACAAATAAAAGATAATTATGCCACAACGACGATTTTAAATTCAAATGCTATCCCGTAGAACTATCATTAACCAACCCAATTAACGTGGAAGAATTAAATTTTAACGAGATGGAAATAGACGAAAATTTAAACGACAATTACAACCCCGCAGAAAACGGCGAAGTGTTAAGAGAAAATTTAAGTAACATTCGTTTTAGTACCGACATCAATCAAGAAGAACAAAGAGCAATAAAAAATTTATGTTTTGAATACCGCGACATATTTCATTGCGAAAGAATACCCCTAACAGTTACAAATACAGTCAAGCATAACATCGAACTAACGGATAACAAACCTATATTCACAAAAGCATACCGACTACCTCAGGGAAGTCAGGAAGAAGCTGACAGACAAGTAGCCGACTTATTAGATCAAGATATCGTACAATACACCAACTCATTATGGAGCAGCCCCGTATTAATAGTATCAAAAATGCTGTACGCATCAGGAAAAAGAAAATATAGAATGGTAATAAATTATAGAAAACTAAATGAAAAAACGGTAGACGACAAATGCCCACTACCAAATATAACTGAAATTTTATATAAATTAGGCAAGTGCCAATATTTTTCGACATTAGATCTAGCCTCAGGATACCATCAAGTATAAAAAGGATACACCAAAAACAGCCTTTAGCACACCTAGAGGACATTACGAGTATAAAGGGATGCCATTTGGATTAAAGAACGCACCCGCAACTTTTAACGAGTTATTGACAATATACTACGTGGGATACACAACGAAAAATGTCTTGTATACCTAGACGATATCATAGTTTAATCAACAACATAAGTGGAACATATAGAAAGATTAAGAGAAGTGTTCGAAAAATTAAGAAAAGCACAATTTAAAGTACAATTAGATAAGAGCGAATTTTTACAGAAAGAAGTAGCATATGCCGAAACCCGATAAAACAAATGCAGTACTAAATTACCCCATACCAAAAACGAACAAAGAAATAAAAGGAATTTTAGGACTTAGTGGTTAAGACCGCAAATTTATTAAAAGTTATGCTCAAATAACCAAGCCTCTGACAAATTGTTAAAAGAAAGAAAATAAAATTGAACATACCCCAGAATTCATTAAAGCCGTAGATAAAATTCAAAGTATATTAACAAATCGCTCCGTATTAGAATACCCCGATTTTTCGAAACCATTCATATTAACGACAGACGCATCAAATGTAGCATTAGGCGCAGTATTAAGCCAAGGAACAGTAGGCAACAATAAACCCATCAGCTACGCATCCAGAACCCTAAACGAAACCGAACAGAAATATAGCACGATAAAGAAAGTATTGTTAGCCATAATTTGGGCAACAAAGTATTTTAGACCATACCTATACGGACGAAAATTTTATATATACACTGATGATAGACCATTAGTATGGCTATGCAAACTTAAGGAACCTAATTCAAAATTACAATGATGGAGGATCCGATTAGAAGAATATGACTATGAGATAATATACAAGAAAGGAATTTATAATAATAACGTAGACGCTTTAAGTAGAATACAGCTCAACGCACTGGAAATGGAATCAATTATAGGAAACGTAAACGAAACAAAAATTAGAGAAGATCCAGACGAGATGGACACCATACATTCAACACAAAATTTTAAATGAAGCCACCGATATGAAACCCAATCAGTTTATAATCACCGAGGTTTTAACCAAACCCAACCCTGTAAAATATACAAAAGTAAATAACAAAAAGATATTCCAAATTCAGATAACCAAAGACGACAATGAAAAACAAATAATTAAAATGCTAAAAGAATACACCCTCGAAAATTTTATTTTTACTTTAACATCGAAAACTTGTACAAACGATTCTCAGACTTATATGTTAAATTATTTAATAACTCTGGCCCTGAACTTATAAGATGCACTACAAAATTAATAACCTTAGACGACCCTGACGAAATAAATGATTTGATCAGAAACCAACACGAAGTAAAAACCATCCATCGTGGAATTAGTAAAAACCTAAAACAAATTATGAAACGATATTATTTCAAGGACATGAACGAACTAACTACAGACTTTATCAATCAATGTGAACTATGCGAAAAAGCAAAATATAATAGGAAACCCCCAAAGATACCCTTAATGTTGACTAAGACACCTGACAAACCCTTTCAGAAATTACATGCCGATACTCTAGTAGTAGAAGCACAAAGTTGTTTGACAATTGTAGACGCATTTACAAAAACAGGTCAAGCAATACCAATTACCTCTAAAAATAGTTTTGACGTAACCCAAGGATTTTTACAGTACGCCCGAAACAATAACGCTAGATAACGGCAGCGAATTTAAAAAGCAAGCGATACAAAACACTTTAGAACTACACAAAATAAAATCCATTTTATAACCGAAAACCACCCTGAATTCAAAGGACTAATCAAAAGACTACATTCAACCCTACTAGAACAAATCAGATTACTAAGAATAACCTACAAGAAAGAACACATTACTAATTTAATGTCATACGCACTAATCGCCTACAATAACACAATTCATTATCAACCATTTTACACCATTAGAATTAACTTTAGGACATCCAGAGTCACGCAACCCTTATGACATACATTATAACAAAGAAGTTTATTAGCAATACGCCAAAGATCATAAAGAAAACTAAAAATAACTTACGACAAAGTAAAGGATAAATTAGATAACGATAAGGAACGCATTACCACAACCCGTAATAAAAATACCGACGCAAATAAATTCTCAATAAGACAAACCATATATGAGAAAATTTCCAAAGCAAGCGACACAAAACGGCACCCAAAAATGTAGGCCCTTTTAAAATTAAAAAAATATCGGACAAAAACATAGCCGTAGTAGACAACAGCAAGATAACGAAATATATCTACTTGAAAAATTTAAGACACCCTGTACTTTCAGATGGACAATCATCGCCCGTACCGTCAACCTCCATCCAGGTAGAACGGACACCGAAATAATAATTGAAGACATAAAAAATAACCCCGGTATACTACCAATAAAATTATGCAGTACGAAGAATGCCATAGACTATTGGAGCTTTGCACAAAAATTCGACTTAACAGAACTAAAGCAAGAATTTCCAACTATCAAAAATAATTATTACCGATTAAAACAATCAATGGACACAACAAAATTCGGAAAGGAATACGCAATAGAAATGATTAATTATGACAGTATAATAGAAAGTATTTTGAGAAACAAAGAAGATAAATTTAACCGACTAATACCCACAGAACAAACGGCAAGACGAAAAAGAGGACTAATCAGCGGATTAGGAAACATAATAAAAGCAATCACAGGCAATTTAGATAATCAAGACGCAGAACGTTATGACAACCCAATACAACAGTTAATCGAAAATCAGAACGATATCAATACCGTAATTAGCAACCAAATATCATTGACGCAATCAACTATTATAAAATGCAACAAAACGTTAAGAAAATTAGTTAGAAACCAAGATAGTATAGCCAACCGAATACAAAACCGTGAAAATAACATGCAAACCACCATGTTAGGCATGCGAGATTGAATTAGATTTAACACAATACACACCCAAATAATATCAACCCTTACCTTAATTCAACAAATTTTAGCCACGTTAGAAAATGCAGTAACATTTGCAAAATTAAATACCCTACATTCCAGTATCATAGAACCAATTGATTTATTAAGAGAACTATTAAGAATTAAATCATTTATAACCAACAGTAAATTAACTTTTGATGTAGTAGAATCAAACATTTTAATATTTGAAAAAATAGCCATAGTTAAAGGCTATGTGAAAAACAACGACTTAACATCTCTAATAGAAATCCCAATAGTAGAGATTAACAATTATAATTATTATCGTTTATTTGCTTTTCCAATGAAAATGACTAGCACATACCAAGTTATTATATCCAAAACCAAATTCCTATCCTTAAATGGACTAAGATATGGTTATACAAACGAAAAATGCGATGAAGTCACACCAAATCAATATTTATGCCAATCGTTGACAATGACAACCATTCAAGAAGACAGCTCTTGCGAAGTACAATTATTAAAATTTTTAAATCACTACGAAAACTGTGAAGCCAAACCCGTACAAATCACCAATATGAAAATTCAAAAAGTAACAGAAAATAAATGGATAGTCATTTTTCCCACAGAAGTAATAGCAACCATCCACTGCAATCAAGACGAAAACAACTTAGCATTAACCGGAAGTAAATTAATCACCCTTAAGGAAGATTGTTATTTAAAACTGAAAAATGAGGTAATCAGAGTTTACCAAGATCCCGTACAAACCAAAAAATTAGCAAGCTTACCCGAACTACAGATCAAGACAGCACCAATCGAAAACGAAAAAATACTTTAAAAACCCATGCAACTCGAACATCTGGAACTAGACAACCTCAACCACGCCATGAAACTTATGGAAAATTATAAGGAACATCTAAACGAATTAAAAACGCCTAAAGTGCACTACGATAACATTAGTGTTTGGACAATTGTATTAATTATTTTGACTATTTTATTAATCATTTATGTACTTTACAAAATGTATATTAGATATAAAAATAAAGAAAACAGTTTTAGATTTAAGGCAACCAAGGCTAACAAAAAAACAAATGAACCATTAGAAAATATAAATTTTAAGAAATAAAATTAAATGAATTTAATGAATTAAAAATCAAAAAAAGAAAAACTCTTAATTTTTAATGTACGTCGAGAGGAGTTATGTATCCCCCAATTGATATATATATATATATATATATATATATATATATATAATATATTGTTGTACATACCCAGGCCATTATTTTAGATTACTTTTAGAAGTGCAACATTGTAACAATCCATACATTTCGCATCCTGTATTTTTGGAAACTTTACAATTTACTTTGTCATTATCTTGTTCAAACCAAACCTTAATGTTTCATGTTATTTCCTCTTAATCTATACCACATTAGTTAGTTACTTGCATTTTTACATATATAAGTATTACATACGAACACAAATATATATTTTTACCTTTATTTTTTTTGTAAGACTTAGTGGGACAAAGAGGTGTGAACACTTTCCCCTCTTTCTACAATTAAGTTCCAACTTTTTTTATGTAATGTTAACTTTAACTTTATTTACTGATTGGTATAAAACATTGTCAATACTTTTTCTGAAAACCTCCTCTGTTCTTAGATTTACAAACCACTTCCCATGAACGAACACTTACGGCACAAATAAAATGGTACTTATGTTTGCTTTAATTATGGACTTGGAACATATCCCAACACAAACACAATGCTTGATTAACCAACAATCGTAGAAAAATATTCAACTTTTTGAACTAAAAATGGATGTCAAAATCTCGACATTCGCAAAATATCATAGAAATTATTATGGAAGTAATAAATGGAATATTAAATGGAATATATATAATTTTCCTATGATGGAATATTTATCACAATGGTTTTTTCTTTGGTTTTCAAATGGACGAAAACTGAAGCACTTATAGTACAACGCAGATTAACAACACAGTATGGAGTTATGAAGTCAAGTATGCACGGTCCAAATTCTTTCAACATCTTCTAGTTTTTACTGATGTTAACTCTCAATACTTCAACATATCAACACATATGGTATTGTACGGCGGTGACTTTCGGATAACTCAAAAAGCGAGATGTGTGGACTGTATTTTTTCTATAGCGTGTTTCAACAAGCAACACAATTAATTAATGTTCATGCACATGACAAACAAACAAAGTAGTGTTAATTTTTTGTGCTCACCTGCATGACGGCAACGATGAAAAAATTGGAACCAATTATTAGCTTGCAGCACACGAACTATGGCGGTGCAATCAAAGTGTATAATATCCAATTAGCGGAGTAACACGTGCACACTGGACGCGGCACATGGACAAAAAACGATGCGAACACCAACGGGGTGTGCAACAATTCACAAAACAAGACGGCACTATAATACTCGACTACTGCGGTTTGTACGATAACATTTCAAGCGGCTTTTTTATAAGCGAGGATATGCGGTTTTCTTCAACAATATTTGTTGAGCGGTTTCAAATACTAGAGCGACTTGTTGCTACGGCTGTTCTACAACATTCTTCTAATAATGCGGTCTCTACGATGCTCTACTATCTGCGGGTTCTACGATACTTCAAGCTAATGCGGGCACTGCGATACTCGTTGAGCGAATTTGTTGAGCAAGTTCCTTGGATATTCCAAATCGATAATCTGGTGCGTGCGCGCGCTACAGAACTTTCACCATTCACAAGGTTAATATACATCAAATAAACGCATTGGGGAAATTTGACTAACAAAATTTAAATCTATCACGTCGAATTGAAAACAGCAAGCAAGCCCAAGTAATAATAAAATCCTAAACTATAAACTATTTACAAAGACGGAACATACCGCCCACCAAAATGCAAAGCATTTTAAAAGAAAAAATAATTATAAGGCGGGGGGGCGGAATGACCAAGCGAAAGAAAAAGCGAGCAAAAAAAATCTACAAAAACAAAAGAAAAAAAGAAGAATTCTCTTTCTACATTGCGGGCAATAGGCAAAGCTTTACCACATGACGTTTCAGCTCGCTATGAGCGGTTTTAAGCGTGACCACCTTGACAACACCATCTATCCCAGGATGTACAGCCACAACTCGGTCGAGGGACCAGCGAAGTGGATGAACATTAGCGACCTTAATTAATACTAAGTTGCCCAGATCAATTTGAGGAGACGGGTGTGCCACTTTGAGCGTTGTTGTAGCGAGTGTAGATATTCTTTGGACCAACGGGACCAAAAATTTTGATGAATGCGCTGGAGCAGTTGCCAGCGAGAGAGGCGGTTAAGCGATAGATGGGAAAGTCGGGAAAGTCGGAATGGCGGTTAAAGTGGCCAACGTTAAAAAATGACCGGGTGTTAGACAGCTCAAATCATTGGGATCAGTGCTCAAAGGTGTGAGAGAACGTGAATTCAAGATAGCCTCAATTTGGATAAAGACAGTGGCCAATTCTTCAAAAGTTAACACCTCCATGCCTATAGTGCGTAGTAGCAGGGTCTTAACGGATTTTACTCCCGCTTCCCATAAACCACCAAAATGAGGTGAAGCCGGCGGTATAAAATGCCACGAGATATGGTCCTTAGAAACAGCAAGCTTAGCAAGATAAAGCAACTGTTTATGAACACCCACAAAATTTGTGCCACAATCACTATAGAGGTGAACACAACGGCCACGCCTGGCGATAAATCGGCGGAGAGCCGTGAGAAAGGTGTCCGTTGACAAGTCAGATACGACTTCAAAGTGCAGCGCCTTGGTAGCCATACAAATAAAAAGACATAAATAAGATTTGAAAACTTTAGCGCCCCGTAGTCGAGACATAGTAGTAGAAAAGTGACTAGCGAAATCGACGCCCGAACACAAAAAAGGCAAGTTGCCCATGGGCGGTTGTAATGCGACAGGATTGGTCTTCCAGCACGTTAAACAGTGACTCAAAATACGACGGATAGATCGTCTGCCAGAAATAGTGCAGAAGTGCTGACTGACGAGAAAATGGACCATTTGAGCACCTGCGTGGAAGTATTTCAATCGAACATAAGTAACATACAGATCGGTGAATCGACTTTTGCTAGGCAACAAAGCGGGAAATTTACGGTCCGAAGACATAGGCGCGTGAGCCAGGCGACCTCCGACGCGCAAGATTTCATCACGAATAAAGAGGGACAATTTGCGAAAACTCTTTTTTAAAGGAGAATCAGAATGAATTGCTTCAAGTTCAATAGCGAAATAAGATTGTTGAGTATACACAAACAAAGAAGTTAAAGCATTGTTCAACTCAGAAGATGACAAAGGTCCGGAGTACCTTTCGAGTGGATGACGTAAATTATGACGAAAGCGGAGAATCCAAGCAACGATACGAATAATAAAAGGAAAGGAAGAGTGATTCTCTAGAATTAATTAAATCCAAGAGATTGTTAAGACAGCCGATAAAACAATAGAGCGTTGTTCAGTGAGAACTTCAGTAGTATCTGAAAGCGGAATATTTGGGCTGTAGTTTTCGAAAGACCCATATAAGATTGGTAAAGCCGCCCACCATAGAGAACATTGGCACAAGTCGGTAGGGAGTAACCCACGTGACCCGACGTCGGCAGGATTCTCGATAGATGGGATGTGATGCCAAGAGGCGCGAGACGTGTTGTCCTGAATGTAAGCAACATGATTGGCGACGAAAGATTTCCAGCGCTGCGGCGGGGAACGAATCCAGGAAAGAACTACCATGGAGTCAGACCAACAATAAATTTTATGAAAAGTAAGGTTTAAATCAAAAGTCTTGAGGAAAAAATTAATAATTTTTATGCCAAAGTGGTGGCCAACAATTCTAGACAAGGTAAAGAGATTGTACGAAGGGGTGCGACATTAGACTTAGCGCACACTAAGCGAACCCCAACTGCGGAGGGAGTAACAAAGCGAAAATAAACAACAGCACAGTAACCACGTTCGGAAGCGTCAGCAAAGCAATGAACTTCGCACGTAGTAAACTGTGGCGGGATAAGCAAGCAGGGTAAAGCGAAATTTGAAAGAAGCGTTAACTCATACAAGTATCTCTCCCACAAACGGAGAAAGTCAGGGAGAGGAGGAGCGTCCCAATCTAATTTTAATGACCATAAACGTTGAATCAAGTGTTTAACCAAAAAAGCAAGAGGGGATAAGAGTCCCATGGGGTCAAAAATGCGGGCTAAGTTCGAAAGTAGGTTGCGTTTGCTACAGGAGATACTTAGTGGCTGAACTAAAAAACAAAAATTATCTGAAGCGGGATTCCATTGAAGACCTAAAACTTTTATTGGTTGAGTATCAGGATCCTCAAAGGAGCGGGGTTGCGCGAATTGCTGCGTAGCGGAAAGATCTTTTAATAATGCGGGGTGGTTACTTGACCATTTATGAAGTTCAAAACCACCAAGTTTTAAAAGAACAATTAGTTGGTTACGAAGAGCGAGAGTTGATTCAATAGAATCACCACCAGAAGCGATGTCATCAATATAAGTATGATGGCGAAGTGCAAAAGCGGCTAACGGATACGAATTTCCTTCTTCCACGGCCAACTGCTAAAGCGTTCGTATGGCAAGAAAGGGTGCACAATTGATTCCATACGTAACGGTATTTAATTTAAAATCTTGAATGGGCTCCTCAGGGGAGAAGCGCCAAACAATTCGTTGATAGTCACACTCAGCGGGATTGACAAGAATTTGTCTGTACATCTGACGAATATAGGCAGTGACGACATAAGGATGTAAACGAAATTGAAACAAAATGGCGGTAATATCGGGTTGCAACTTCGGCCCAACAAATAAGTGATCGTTTAAGGACGATTTCGACAGAGTTTTAGCGGATGCGTTGAAAACCACTCGTAATTTCGTAGTTACTCTGTCGGGTTTCACAACGCAATGATGCGGGATGTAATAAGAAAAGTCTGAATGAGACCCAACAACAACAAATTGCATATGGTGAGACTCAAGATAATCACGCATAAACGAAACGTATTGTTCGTAAACACGAGGTTGCTTGAGTAAACGATTTTCTAAAGCGGCAAACCGTTGTAAGGCAAGATCACGACTACCTGGAAAAAGTGGTTCATGATCTCTAAACGGCAGTGAGACGACATAGCGACCTTGTTCATTGCGGCGAAATGTATCGACAAAATGTTTTTCCATAAGAGTTTCTTCAGGTGTGAAAGGTTGAGCGGCGGGGCGGGAACAGCTTCGATTTCCCAGAATTTAGCGACGATATCTTCCAATGGGGAAGTAGAATCTGTCATGCAAAACGAGCTAGTTATTTTAGAAGCGGGCGAGGAAGGTATGTTTCCCATTAAAACATAGCCAAAGATGGTACTAATAGCAACAGGTGTATCACTATCGCCCTGGATGCGACCGTCTAATAACACTTGGGGGAAAATATCCGCGCCAAGTAAAAAATCAATGGGTCCAGATTGAGCAAAAAGCGGATCAGCTAGCTTGAGGTGAGCCAGATGATTGAGATGTTCCAACGAAATATTAGAAGTAGGCAAATTTTCACAAATTTTGGGAAGGACTACAGCTTGAAAATTAATAATCGGTGAAGAAACACCTATTGGTTTGATCAAAACGGCGACCGTGCCATGCTGAGCAGCAGAGCGCATGGAACCTAAACCACTAAAAGTAAGCGAATGTGGAGTAGTACGAAAACCTAAACGTTTCACACTACATTGCGAAATAAAAGAAGTCATACTTCCCGAATCGAGTAAAGCGCGAAATTGCTGGTAAGAACCAGAGCAATCAGCAATTTCCACTTGAACGGTGGAAAGTAGAACGACAGACGGTTTAGCTAAAGAATTAAACAAAACGACGTTCGAAGTTGACGGACCACTACAGCTGAACGAAGTCGATGATTCCTCAGAGGCACCAGGGGCGTAAGGCTTGTAGCGGTCTTGAGTTGCGGGAATACTACGAGGTGATACCTTAGAGGCGGCGGTGCCCGGGCTCAAGCGAGCCTGGTTATTAGCAGCGAAAACGGGTTTAGAAGAAACGCGATCGAAATGCAATAACGAATGATGACGTTGATTACATTGGCGGCATGAAAAAGTAGACTGGCATTTATTTAAAATGTGAGAATTACTCAGACAATTAATACAAAGATGTTGGTTTTTTACAAAGTTGTAGCGTTCTTGCGAGGAAAGTTTAACGAAATCATTACAACGATAAAGATTATGATCTTGTTTACAAAGCGGAAATTTATTAGAATTAGTTTTTGTTTGAACTAACATAGAAACTGCGGTTCGAGATTTAGACGAATTGCTAAAATGAATAACTTTATTTAAATCAGTTTTATAATTTACCGGCAAATTAGGTATTTTCGAGATAAGCAATTAACTTTTTATAAGATGGGATTGCGGTAGGGTCTTGATGTAATTCAAAACTTCGAGCGGTGTGTACATCCAACCTGTTCAATATCATTTGTACAAGAATAAAATCCCAATGTTCGACGGGAAGATCAAATTTTTTAAGTGCCTGTAAGTTGTCCACAAAAGTATCCACTAATTTCTGTAAACCGACGGGATTATCAGAGTTGAGTTTAGGAAATTTATCAATATTGTTCCAGAGAGTAGCGGTAATACGTCGAATATTACAATATTTGTCACGAAGTTTTGTATAAGCAATAGAATAATTAGCTGCAGTTAAGTCAAATTTTTTTATCGTTGCAAGTGCGGAATTTTTTAATGATGATTGAAGGTACGAAAATTTATCTATGTCAGACAAGTCGGTGTTCAAGTGAACCAGACTATCAAAACGGTCGATGAAACTTTCAAAGAGCGTGGTTTCCCCATCAAATGTAGGCAACGACAGCGGCGGTAATAATACCTTTGATCTTGAGGTATCTAGCGGTGGCGAAGAAACCTCAACCTGAAAAGATTGAGTACTAAACAACGTATAATATATAGCTTTAATTTGAAAGTAATTACTGTCAAAACGTTTTCGTATAACGTTTTCGAGTAAAAATTGTTCCTCCACGTCCCCAGCGGAAAAAATTGAACCCACGATCCAATTGTGATGCGTGAAAAACGTTTCTCTAGCGGTTTCCAATGAGTCAAATTGCGCACAAAATACATCTAAAAACGTGGGGCCTTGTGTACATTTCTGAGCAACATCATACATTTCATCAAGCGAATTGATAGCAATACTACAAAGAAAACATGTGCGTGTTAATTTATCTGCCATGGTTCAATATGAATAAAATAAACGCAGATAGGAACGAAAACCTGACAATATTAATTGCGTCGCGGCGATAACAAAGGTAAAGCTAATTGCACGGTAGAGATAAGAAAGCTCGTAAACAACAAAACGATATAAACTATACTAATTGGCTGTCACTAACTTTAAGCGGTATAATTAATTATAAGCTTGCTTTCTGTTCTGAATCCGGCTCGAAAAACCAAAAAATGTACGGCGGTGACTTTCGAATAACCTAAAAAGCGAGATGTGTGGGTTGTATTTTTTCTATAGCGTGTTTCAACAAGCAACACAATTAATTAATGTTTATGCACATGACAAACAAACAAAGTAGCGTTTATTTTTTGTACTCACTTGCATGACGGCAACGATGAAAAAAGTTGTAACCAATTAAAAGCTTGCAGCACACGAACTAGGGCGGTGCAATCAAAGTGTATAATATCCAATTAGCGGAGTAACACGTGCACACTGGACGCGGCACATGGACAAAAAACGATGCAAACACCAACGGGGTGTAACAATTCACAAAACAAGACGGCACTATAATACTCGACTACTGCGGTTTGTACGATAACATTTCAAGCGGATTTTTTTATAAGCCAGGATATGCGGTTTTCTTTAACGATATTTGTTGAGCGGTTTCAAATACTAGAGCGACTTGTGCTACGACTGTTCTACAACATTCTTCTAATAATGCGGTCTTTACGATACTCTACAATCTGCGAGTTCTACGATACTTCAAGCTAATGCGGGCACTGCGATACTCGTTGAGTGAATTCGTTGAGCAAGTTCCTTGGATATTCTAAATCGATAATCTGGTGCGTCCGCGCGCTACAGAACTTTTACCATTTACAAGGTTAATATACATCAAATAAACGCATTGGGGAAATTTGACTAACAAAATTTAAATCTATCGCGTCGAATTGAGAAAAGCAAGCAAGCCCAAGTAATAATAAAATCCTAAACTATAAACTATTTACAAGGACAGAACGTACCGCCCACCAAAATGCAAAGCATTTTAAAAGAAAAAATAATTATAAGGCGGGGGGCAAAATGACCAAGCGAAAGAAAAAGCGAGCAAAAAAATCTACAAAAACAAAAGAAAAAAGAAGAATTCTTTTTCTACATTGCGAGCAATGGGCAGAGCTTTGCCACAGGACGTTTCAGCTCGCCATGAGCGGTTTTAAGCGTGACCACCCTGACAACACCATCTGTCCCAGGATGTACAGCCACAACTCGGCCGAGAGACCAGCGAAGTGGGGGAACATTAGCGACCTTAATTAATGCTAAGGTGCCCAAATCAGTTTGAGGAGACGGGGTGTGCCACTTTGAGGGTTGTTGTAGCGAGTGTAGATATTCTTTGGACCAACGGGACCAAAAATCTTGATGAATGCGCTGGAGCAGTTGCCAGCGAGAGAGGCGGTTAAGCGGTAGATGCGAAAGTGCGGGCTCCGGAATGGCGGTTAAAGGGGCCAACGTTAAAAAATGACCGGGTGTAAGACAGCTCAAATCATTGGGGTCAGTGCTCAAAGGTGTGAGAGGACGTGAATTCAAGATGGCCTCAATTTGGATAAAGACAGTGGCCAATTCTTCAAAAGTTAATACCTGCTCGCCTATAGTGCGTAGTAGCAGGGTTTTAACGGATTTTACTCCCGCTTCTCATAAGCCACCAAAATGAGGTGAAGCCGGCGGTGTAAAATGCCACGAGATATGGTCCTTGGAAGCAGCAAGCTTAGCGAAATAAAGCAACTGTTTATGAGCACCCACAAAATTTGTGCCACAATCACCATAGAGGTGATCACAACGGCCACGCCTGGCGATAAATCGGCGGAGAGCCGCAAGAAAGGCGTCCGTTGACAAGTCAGATTCGACTTCAAAGTGCAGCACCTTGGTAGCCATACAAATAAAGAGACATAAATAAGATTTGAAAACTTTAGCGCCCCGTAGTCGAGACATAGTAGTAGAAAAGTGACTAGCGAAATCGACGCCCGAACACAAAAAAGGTTTGACTTGAGTAACTCGACATGAAGGCAGGTTGCCCATGGGCGGTTGTAATGCGACAGGATTGGTCTTCCAGCACGTTAAACAGTGACTCAAAATACGACGGATAGATCGTCTGCCAGAAATAATGCAGAAGTGCTGACTGACGAGAAAATGGACCATTTGAGCACCCGGGTGGAAGTATTTCAAATGAACATAAGTAACATACAGATCGGTGAATCGCCTTTGGCTAGGCAACAAAGCGGAAAATTTACGGTCCGAGGACATAGGCGCGTGAGCCAGGCGACCTCCGACGCGCAAGATTCCATCACGAATAAAGAGGGACAATTTGCAAAAAACTCTTTTTTAAAGGAGAATCAGAATGAATTGCTTCAAGTTTGATAGCGAAATAAGATTGTTGAGTATACATAAGCAAAGAAGTTAAAGCATTGTGCAACTCAGAAGATGACAAAGGTCCGGAGTACCTTTCGAGTGGATGACGTAAATTATGACGAAAGCGGAGAATCCAAGCAACGATGCGAATAATAAAAGGAAAGGAAGAGTGATTCTCTAGAATTAATTGAATCCAAGAGATTGTTAAGACAGCCGATAAAACAATAGAGCGTTGTTCAGTGAGAACTTCAGTAGTATCTGAAAGCGGAATATTTGGGCTGTAGTTTTCGAAAGACCCATATAAGATTGGTGAAGCCGCCCACCATAAGGAACATTGGCACAAGTCGGTAGCGAGTAAACCACGTGACCCGACGTCGGCAGGATTCCCGTTAGAGGGGATGTGATGCCAAGAGGCGCGAGACGTGTTGTCCTGAATGTAAGCAACACGATTGGCGACGAAAGTCTTCCAACGCTACGGCGGAGAAAGAATCCAGGAAAGGACTACCATGGTGTTGGTCCTTTGAGACGGATTTTGTCGAGGCTGTACCGTTACAATCCTTGGTTTCTATTCCAGTTAATTATTAAAATTCACGTCAGCCAGTTTTTTTATATTGGAAAAATTAGTGACCTTTTGGAATCCGTTTCGCTGCGCCAGATA
Organism: Platerodrilus igneus; assembly: GCA_036346225.1. NCBI lineage: Eukaryota > Metazoa > Arthropoda > Insecta > Coleoptera > Lycidae > Platerodrilus > Platerodrilus igneus. Next base: position 4,658,507 of record JARFIW010000874.1, on the reverse strand, counting down.
GATTTTGGATCCTTGGAAGCGTCTTTTAAAATCAATATCCAATGGTAAAGAAAAATCAACTAGGCACTCATAATAATTTGATCATTCCATAGCCTTCCTTTGGTATTGGATTGAGTTACAAATACATTCCCTGTCAAAACTAAACGTAACTAGAAAAAGTTAGATGCTTACAGCAAGCAACAAATGTACAGCGGTGACTTTCGAATAACTCAAAAAGCGAGATGTGTGGACTGTATTTTTTCTATAGCGTGTTTCAACAAGCAACATAATTAATTAATGTTCATGCACATGACAAACAAAGTAGCGTTTATTTTTTGTACTCACTTGCATGACGGCAACGATGAAAAAAGTTGTAACCAATTAATAGCTTGCAGCACACGAACTATAGCGGTGCAATCAAAGTGCATAATATCCAATTAGCGAAGTAACACGTGCACACTGGACGCGGCACATGGACAAAAAACGATGCGAACACCAACGGGGTGTGTAACAATTCACAAAACAAGACGGCACTATAATACTCGACTACTGCGGTTTGTACGATAACATGTCAAGCGGCTTTTTTATAAGCGAGGATATGCGGTTTTCTTCAACGATATTTGTTGAGCGGTTTCAAATACTAGAGCGACTTGTTGCTAGGGCTGTTCTACAACATTCTTCTAATAATGCGGTCTCTACGATACTCTACTATCTGCGGGTTCTACGATACTTCAAGCTAATGCGGGCACTGCGATACTCGTTGAGCGAATTCGTTGAGCAAGTTCCTTGTATATTCCAAATCGATAATCTGGTGCGTCCGCGCGCTACAGAACTTTCACCATTCACAAGGTTAATATACATCAAATAAACGCATTGGGGAAATTTGACTAACAAAATTTAAATCTATCGCGTCGAATTGAGAACAGCAAGTAAGTCCAAGTAATAATAAAATCCGAAACTATAAACTATTTACAAGAACGGAACAGGTATAGTGTTTAAAACATTGTTTCAGTTTTTTTTTATTATAATAGTTCAACTGAGTGCCAGTGATATGTTTCATGCGTTAACTTTTCAAGTGCCTTCTAGTCATGTAAGTGTTTATGCTCATAAAGACATTTTTTTTAAATTTTTTTATTTTCGATATTTAACTTTATTATTTTCCCCTTATGTCGATTTACTTTTAAGTGCATTTTATACCTACGATTATACATATGTTAATATTTTACCAACATGCATTTATTTTTGATTTCCTACTTTCAGAATTTTTCTTTGACTCTTGTTTATGTACTTTTAATCTTTTTATGTTTAAAATTTTTAACTTTTAACATTTTGCAATTTTATTTTTTTTACAATTTTACTTTTTAACTTTCGCTTTTGCAGTGACTATTTGCTTTGAATTGATTTGATTTAATTTGATTTATTTTGATGTAAATACCTTCTTATATACAATTCCCTCCTTGCCTAATTTTTTCTTTTTTTCAATTTTTTCACCTTTCTTTTAATTTATTTGGAGTCCAAATTTTACAAAGGCGGAGCATGTGTTGTATTTAGAAAAGCCATTATTTTAGATTACTTATAGAAGTGCAACATTGTAACAATCCATACATTTCGCATCCTGTATTTTAAGAAACTTTACAATTTACTTTGTCATTATCCTGTTCAAACCAAACCTTAATGTTTCATGTTATTTCCTCTTAATCTATACCACATTATTTAGTTACTTTGTATTTTTTATAATCAGTTTTCCTGTAAAATTATTACAAACTAGGAAGTTTTGGCTAACCTCTGTACTGATTATCACATGCCAAAACCTTCCGTAGAAACCAGTATTCTTGGGTCAGCATGTATAAAAGGGCAAGGCACCCTTCCACTCATCGGTAGTTTGTAGGCAGCTAATCAGCTAGCCAAGTCATTGGTCGTCTGCTGTAGAGCAAATTGGCTCTCATCAAAATGGTGACTGAACCCTTTATTGATGCTAAAGAAGCCCTAATCAAGATGGTCACTTAGAATCTCAACCGTAAGTTAACTCTTCCTTATTATAACTGTTTAACTCTTTTACTGCTTCGTATTTTATTAACATGTTGTTTAGTTTTAAGTTTATTCATTATTAAATACTGTTGTTTGATGCCATCGCTTCATTACTTTTATTTAAGTAATTATTTCTTTCACTAACACTTCTCAATAGATCCCTAGGTCCCTTGGACCTGAGTTAAGTACCATCTCTCGCTACTAAAGACTCTACCATCACATTACCATAGCTATGCCATCACGCCCAAGCACAATTAACAACCATTCAAAGTGTACTTAACAATATATATATATATATATATATATATATATATATATATATATATACAGGGTGTCCCAACCCATACGAAACGCTCGATTACTGCTTAATGGTATCGTTTAGCGAAAAAACTTTCAAATAAATGTTATGTATATTCAAAATGGCTACAACGTAAAATTAATTAGTGTTATACAGGGTGTTCAATAAAAAAGTTATATACCAAAGCTATGTTTTTTTAAATGGAACACCCAGTATTTTATTACAAATTCTGATTTCTCGTATCAAACTAAGGTAACTTTTATCAGGATTACCTATACCTAAATCTCATAGTTGTTGAGATATTCAACTTTTTTCAAAATCGCATGATTCATTAAAAATTTTTGTAACACCTTGATTTAGATGATGCTGAATATTTAACTTTTGTAGGGGAATAGTATAAACTTGTAGTTAATGAAAACATAACACTAGTTATCAAAATAATATACAGGGTGTTCATTGCATCGTTCTCCGTTTATTAAACAATTAATGCCATTAAGTCGCTTATTTCAAATAGAACACTCTGTATATTTTCAAGTAGTAAAATGCAGAATTAAATTCTCTATTCAACAATATAAGGTTACCCTATATTCATATTCAACCGTTTCCGAGTTATTATCGAATAATTAAAAATGTTGGTACATAATTCTAAAGTTGGGTATAATTTACTTTGATCACAGGCGGCGGCGCGTTGCCTACCAAATAATATTAACTATTTGACTTCGTTGCAACAGCAACCATGTTTAAGTTTTGTTTTTGTTGTCTGGTTTTACGCAAACTAGTATTACGATTTTCTACTACAAATTCCAATACCAATAATTGATTTCCTTCACTATTAGTAACATGCTTTACTTGTTGAGTTTTTTAATATTCAACATTACCAGTACTTCTAGAGCGTTGCAATAATCTTTCAAACGCAACTGCATTAGGATGCATTCGATTAGGAAATTTTTGAGCGTAAATTCTTGTAGCTAATAGACAATTTCCTTCAGCTTCGCCAATTACCAACATCATATCAATCCTTGCGTTAAGACTATAGGTTTTCATTTTACAAATGTTCACCTCACAACAACACAGATACAAAACTGATAAACAACAAAAACAAAACTTAAACATGGTTGCTGTTGCAACGAAGTCAAATAGTTAATATTATTTGGTAGGCAACGCGCCGCCGCCTGTGATCAAAGTAAATTATACCCAACTTTAGAATTATGTACCAACATTTTTAATTATTCGGTAATAACTCGGAAACGGTTGAATATGAATATAGGGTAACCTTATATTGTTGAATAGAGAATTTAATTCTGCATTTTACTACTTGAAAATATACAGAGTGTTCTATTTGAAATAAGCGACTTAATGGCATTAATTGTTTAATAAACGGAGAACGATGCAATGAACACCCTGTATATTATTTTGATAACTAGTGTTATGTTTTCATTAACTACAAGTTTATACTATTCCCCTACAAAAGTTAAATATTCAGCATCATCTAAATCAAGGTGTTACAAAAATTTTTAATGAATCATGCGATTTTGAAAAAAGTTGAATATCTCAACAACTATGAGATTTAGGTATAGGTAATCCTGATAAAAGTTACCTTAGTTTGATACGAGAAATCAGAATTTGTAATAAAATACTGGGTGTTCCATTTAAAAAAAACATAACTTTGATATATAACTTTTTTATTGAACACCCTGTATAACACTAATTAATTTTACGTTGTAGCCATTTTGAATATACATAACATTTATTTGAAAGTTTTTTCGCTAAACGATACCATTAAGCAGTAATCGAGCGTTTTGTATGCGTTGGGACACCCTGTATATATAAAGAAATAGAATAATTAGGAAATTATTAGAAAGTGTAATAAAAAGTTAAGTAAAGTGCAACAAAGTAAATACAAGGACAATTTGTAAAGTTTATTAACGTTCATGAGAACGGATGCGCTACTTTATATCGCAGACGATAGTGACACTGCAGATGTCAGGTCGCAGACGATCAAATAACGTGATTACTTAGAAATTAAAATTACAACAATATAATTATGAATAGTATTAAGAATAAGCAGACATGGGATCTGCAAGTTCCCACAGACATGTGAGGGGGTAGGAACATTATAGAAAGCCCGGGAGTTCAAGGGCTCGGCAGTCAGTCAAGTGATCCGCTTTTGCATTGCAGTTTACTTACTACTTAAAATAATACCTTTATTAATTAATTTCGATTTAAAGTAATGTTTAATTTTAACTTGTCAAAATTCCACATTTAATTTCTGTATTAATAAATAAAATTTGTTAAGAAGTTTTGGAACTGGTTTTTAAAAAGACAGCTCCCAAGGCTCGAAGCTTAACTTGCGTAATAACTAAATACAAAGAAAGAATCGTTTTACATTATAGTCTCTTAATGTAAAACTGCATACTCTGCAGTACATATGGAGATATGATTACCATAGACAGTGCATCAACCGATAATAAATCGCAGTTTATAAACTAATACGTGAGAATCGCGGACGCCGTGTAAAGGCGAAATAAACAATATTTGAAACAGTCGTATCATCTGTCTCGACGATCGACCAAGGCCGTACAAAAAACCATAACTGCGACAGGAAAACACACCACAAAGGAAGAACATGACTTACAAATGATTAAAGGTACAGTAACCTTAAACACAGGTTAGATTAGATATGCTACGTTTTGAGAACAGAATATGACCTCAGTTAGCATGGACTAGGAGGAGAAGGGAGAAATTTATGTAACCACTAAACCCTGGAACGGAACGACGTCGAAAGGTACCATTCTAAGTATGTAAATAGGAGGGTTATCTTACGAGACAGGGGGACTGCGCAGCCTTTGTTTAAACTTCGATTGCGTTAAAAAGATAAGGATGTTAATCACACTTAGCGTAGAATTTTAAGTCGTGTAAGTTGGAAGAAATAATTTCGGGTTAACACAAATGAATGTAAGAGTAATAAACTGAATAGTTCAAAAGGCAAATAATTTAAGGATTTTGTATTGAGTAAGATGTTGTATTGTAACCCACCGAACAGACAGTATGGTACTTAAGAAAGAGCACACGCTGACGTCCCTGGATGCCCTTATTCTTGCTTAATGGGCTAGTATAGTTAACTGTAAGATAAATTTGAACTTTTGAATTAATATTCCAAATTATTATGCGATGTTAATTTTTAATACAAGCTGTGTATGGTTAGTGTTTATTGGTTATTAGGAAACTAGCATAACGCTTACATTTTTTAAGGACTACTGAAGAGAGATAGACTAAGTTGCTTTGAACTAGATTTTGGTTATTCATAAGTATGGTCCTATCGGAAAAGGAAATTAAAATATTTTTAAATGAATAATCAATATGTGCATGTTCATTTTAGAGGTAGGTTTTATATGTAGTTTATTCTTAGTTGTGAGTTAGTGAAAAGTGGATATTTATAACGAACAATTGAATGATGGCATGATAATTTTGGATTGAACCATACTTTTGCTTATAACTAATTATGACATTACCTGAGATGGGATTCAAATGTTATTTATCAATAGTTGGCGTAAAGAGGGAATAACAGATGTGGTAAGATAATACTTCTATTTTGTTGTTAAGAACTTTTAACTAATACCTGATCAGTTGGTAATAGGAACGTGTAGATCAATAGGTTTGTTTTTTAAGGACAATGTAAATAAACGCTTATTCCACATATATAATGTTAAATTTGTGAAAATATATTCAACTACCCGAGTCATGAAGCCGTAGTAGACAGTACTGGCGGTTTGCAATGCTTTGAAACACCTTCTTTCTAAATATTTTTAATTTAACCAAATTTAACGAGTTTTTTCGAATAAGTTCTTTAAGATAAGGTAAAGTTTGAATGAATGAGAGTTAGAAAACTAAAGCAAAAGAAACATATTCAGAGTAACCGTCTTTCGTATAAGGTGAAGATAGTAGAGAAGGATTTCTGAAAGAGACGGTTTGGTGCACTACCAGTTTTGACAAAATGCAAAACTAGAAAGTTTCCCACGGTACATTGAAACTTAATGTAATTATGTAATTAAACTTTTCTTACATAGATTCTTGTTTTTTCAATAGGGACTTCGCCCACACTAGTGCACCTTTTAAACTGTTACATCATTTACTCCCCTTTAGAGTAAAATCTGAATAATAACGTAACGTTAATTATTCCTCTAACAATTATGTAAGCTCCACTACGGAAGGTTATAATCAGTTGTAGGTAATAATAAACAGGTAAGTGCGATAAACTAGTTTTTATAGCCTTGCAATTTTTATACGAGGCTGCACGAAGCTATAAAGTGTTCAAAACCAAATTTTGAAGACTATCACGAGCTATTAAAATAACACTCTTTACTATGAACTAGACTCAAGGGTATGGACTCTTAGCTACGGGTTCTTTTTGTGGGTTACTTAAAAACATGAAATGAAAAATTACTGGATTCCAGTTACGTGGTTTTATTCTTCACAACAATAAAGAAAAATGAACATCCTAGTTAACGCTTATACTCACTAATAAAAACAAAAACCTAAAAGGGTACAAAGCAACCTTACTGCATCTCTCCTATTCTAGCTAAAATATTCTTAACTACTCAGACTCAAAGAACTACCGGACATAGGTACAATAAACTTAGGTATTGATAATAATGCTAGCAACCACTTATCATAAATTATGCTAATATTAGTAACTCGAATTTTCCGCGCCAATTCTGTTTCACTTTCAAGCGCCTCTGAAGTTTATTAATATAATTTTTTCCCCAAGTTCCGCGGTAAAATATAACACCAAACGTAGATAAAATAATGTTAGATAGGGGCCCCTTTCTGTACGAGGTTGATCGTATACAACCGAATATCCGTTATACAAGGCAAACGACTACCTTTTCACAAAACATACGTGATGGTTGAACGCAATGCTGGATAATATTTATAACCAGATTACCACTATCTGCAAACCGTGAATTCTGATATTTCTTCACAACAAAAAGTCGAAGCATGCTTAATAATACCGTCAAATTATACGATACTTATAGATTGTTCTGAATCCAAACTTAGCACTTCGCCACTTTGACAGTTATTCTCTAAGCTTTAATTTATAAAGCATCACTTTTACAACGGAACCACATTAAATTCTCAACGCAAATATAAACATAAATAATCACCTAAAAACCATGTTTCTTAATGAATATCTCGCCTGACATCTCACTCAGCCGACCGTTCAGGCGCAACTAACTGATTATGTATCTGCACGCAACCCGCAGGATTATACAAGTTACCCTCGTTCTCACCCCACGATGCGCTTAACACGCGTAGTCGACTTAGATATAACTTACTTCCTACAACACAATATTGTTTTTGATACAAGGACAGAATTTTTGAAGAGGGAAGATTATAATTTAACAAAATAAACTATGTATGCCGGGCATGCCTAGCACATCACCCCCCGAATTAATTAGTTATTTTAAGAAAACTAATTTATTTCACTCCCTGAGGCACAACGGAGTCAACCGGTACCGCATAACGTTTCAAATTAACAATATTTTGGACACCTGAGGATAAGTCGGTGGCGTCTTCTTTAATCACATAGGAGTTCGGATTTACCAACCTAACAACGGTAGTGGGTCTCTAAAAATCAGAAAGAATTTCTTGATAGTTTTGTTATCTAAAGACGATTGGAGCTGGATCATACCAACACTTTATCTTCTTCCTTAAAAATAATTAGCCAACGACACTTTTTAGCGTGCCGTTCCCTTCTTTTCTCGGCTCTAGTATGCAACCTATACCTGGATATCATACGAAAGTCCCTAACCTTACTCGCGGTCCCAAAATGACCGTGATTACAATGCTCTTCCAGGATAATTGTAACTATTAAATCTTTTGGAATACATATCCGAAGACTTTTGTTGGCTTTCCGGATTCCCCGATTAAAAAGTATCTCTCTATGCACACGTACCAATCGTCTACGCGCTTGTTAACCCCCTCTTTGTTACCAAACTCTGCCTTAACTGCCATCCATAAAGCGTCTTTAGACTGCTCTATTTGTACACTCTGGACCCCTTCTTTAGCAATCTTCTTTAAATCCGGACATTGCATAACAAAGATATGAACGTTTTTATTATCTGGAGTTTCCATAATACTCTACCCTTTCGAAACTATTGGAAATCGGAACAACGAATCGGCAATAACATTTTCCGACCCCTTACAATATTGGCTATTAAACGAATATTCCTCGACCTGTCTCCTTACTTCCTCCTTATAAGCGTGAGGCACCGGATAGCTTTTTAAATAAAAATACGTTTTATCCTTTATTTGGATTGAGTGCTCCTATCCTCGCATAAGGCGCGGTTGTTCCGAAAATACATCACCATAGTTCTCAATCAACCTAAACAACTGCTCCTTTTCATTTTGATCACATCTTTCCGCTTTTTGGACCACTTTCCAAATGTCTTCGTCCGAATATCTCTGCCTTTTTCCAACTTTCAACCCATTCTCACTATCTATTCTCACCTCATATACTTCCGCCTTTAAATTTTCTTCCATACCAATTTTGTTCAATTTTATCTCGTCCTCCTTTCCCTCAAATTTACCAGTTAAACTATAAAACTCAAAATCCATACGCACCGAAAACTGAGTCATCCAATCACAGCCCAATATTACTTCCTTGATTAATTTTGGGGCGACAACGCAGGCAAACCCAAGCGTTAGCCCTTTAGCGTCAAAATTTAAATAAACTTGTTGCTTTATCCTCTGTCACTTACCTCGGAAGGCCCCATAAACAGTAACACCGGTAGCAGGTAACCGAGGAATATTGGGATCCCTTTCTAAAATTCTTTCCAAGAATTCCTCACTGACGCAACTCATCATTGAACCCAGTATCGATCAAAATGTTTACCTCCAGCAACTGTACCTTAGCCTTTATTACCGGAAGTAAAAAGTCCCCCTCGTTCACCTCCTCCTCTTCTACTAGATCCTCACATGCCTGATTAAAAATCGTAACAACTACCTTATTTCTTTCTCCGACTCCCTCGAGTAAATTTCGATTATCATTTTCTCATTCGATTCTCGGTTCCTGTAGCCTATTATAAGCCCTACTAGAATTATCTGGATACGAGCCCCCCGATCTCCCTTCGTAATGTCGGTCTTGCCTAACGGAACCCCTCGAATTATTATTTGAATATTGAGACCTTGGATTTGCATCCACCTCATTAATTCTACGCAAAAATCGTTCCGCCTCCTTTATAGTTTTCACTCCCAAATTAATTATACCCCTACAAATATCAGGTTAAAAATGATTGGCCAGTATATCAACAATTTCCTCCTCTTCCAGAGGCCCTTCTAAATAAACTGCTTGCTTAAACTGCTTTAAAAAATAATCAGCCCGCGACCCTCTCTCACATCTACCATATTTAAACTCATGAAATGCTTTCCGTTGGGTTTGGGCATCCCAATACTTACCTAAAAACCACCGCTTAAATTCTGAAAAACCTCTACACGCTGTACCCTTAATCTCCCCCATTCGGCCGCAGAATCCTTTGAATTTCATAAAGCTAGAACTAATTGTTTATGTAACGGAACTTCCGCCACTTGAATTAACAATTCCAACTTGTTTACAAACATAACCGGATTAGTTTTCCCGTCCGACCTAAATTTTATCAATCCACCCCAGTTCTTTCCAGATACTCAAATATTGCAAACAATCGGTGGTCTGAGCGATGACAGCCTTATTCTCTTTTTTTTTACAAAACAATTACTCTTTTAGGTTACTTCGTCGTGCCCCAGCGTACCCTCTTTACTTTTTAAGAATGTACTTCCCAACTGAATTTCCTCCAACCCTCCGTTCAATTTTCTACTATGCTGGGTTAAAATTTCAAAATTATCGTTCAACACTTCATTGTTTGCCCTTAAACTTGAACTTATTTCCTTTATTAAGCTAGTCAAGTTTTTTAACATATCGTCATTTTCTCCTTCCATTTCTACCACTTTTTTTTTGATTTCTTCCTTTTTCCGCGTTCCACCATTGTAACAATACTTATTTTATAATAAATAATAACAAGACTTATTGTTCATTACTTAAAATTTCATATTTTTTTAGCCCCTTTAGTTCGGCGCCAATTAACTCGACTAAGGGGTATGGACTCTTAGTTACTGGTTGTTTTTGTGGGTTACTTAAAAACATGAGATGAAAAATTACTGGATTCCAGTTACGTGGTTTTACTTTCCACAATAATAAAGAAAAATGAACATCCTAGTTAACGCTTATACTCACTAATAAAAACAAAAACCTAAAAGGGTACGAAACATCCTTACTGCATCCCTCCTATTCTAGCTAAAATATTCTTAACTACTCAAGCTCAATGAACTACCGGACATAGGTACAATAAACTTAGGTGTTGATAATAATGCTAGCAACCACTTATCATAAACTATGCTAATATTAGTAACTCGAATTTTCCGCGCCAATTCTATTTCACTTTCACACGCCTCTGAAGTTTATTAATATAGTTCTTTCCCCAAGTTCCGCGGTTTGGTAACATCGGCGAGGTAAAATATAACACCAAACGTAGATAAAATTATGTTAGATAGGGGCCCCTTTCTGTACGAGGTTGATCGTACACAAGCGAATAACTGTTATACAAGGCAAGCGACTACCTCTTCACAAAACACACGTGATGGTTGAAAGCAGTGCTGGATAATATTTGTAACTAGATCAACACTATCTACAAACCGTTAATTCTGATATTTCTTCACGACAAAAAGTTGAAGCATGCTTAATAATACCGTCAAATTATACGATACTTACAGATTGTTCTCTGTTCTGAATTCAAACTTAGCATTTCGTCACTTTGACAGTTATTTTCTAAGCTTTAATTTATAAAGCATCACTTTTACAACTGAACCACATTAAATTCTCAACGCGAATATAAACATAAATAATCGTCTAAAATCCACGTTTCTTAATGAATATCTCTCGCCTAACATCTCACTTAGCCGACCGTTCACGCACCACTAACTGATTACGTATCTGTCTGAAACCCGCAGGATTATACAAGTTGCCCTCGTCGTCACCCCACAATGCCCTTAACACGCGTATCCGACTTAGATATAACTTACTTCCTAGAACACAATATTGTTTTTGATACAAGGACAGAATTTTTGAAGAGGGAAAATTATAATTTAACAAAATAAACTATGTATACCGGGCGTCCCTAGCACAACTAATTGGACGTTAAAATATTGTTCACAATGAATAAGAAAACCTCTAACAACAGGTGCACGTCTACTAGGATTTACAGAAACATATGTTCATTCTAACACCTAGCACTCCGGCACTAATTATATAGGTGACAAGGGGAGCGGTTATGGAGATACAAAAGATATCGTAGATGCTATTCGTCGGTGAGGAGGATAAACGTAGAGACTGACATAGATAGCGTCCTAGAACTGTTGGCGGACGTGGATGGTATCGCAGGTGTTGCCGCCTGACGAGGGTTAACGTATGTAATGATGGCATAAATGTGCTAGACTTCTAGTTAATTGTACATATTGATTGCCTTATCGAATAATTCCTGCTTAAGTGTTGCAACTAAATCTTATATCCTCTATAGCCTCTGCATAAGGCAATGCCCTTTTTGAACATTATATAAATAAACATAGTCTAGATTGCTTTTGGTTACCTTTTAATATAACTGATGCCGCATAGTTACATCGTGGAATGTGGTATTATGACTTGTAGAAAGACATTTTAAAGCAACCACAAAATGTTCGAATTTATTGTTGTAAGTGTGTGTGATCGTAGATTTTATAGTGTTGCTTCTAAAAGCTTAGTGCTTTGAGATATATAGAAAACCGTAAATAGATATAATTTAGTTTATTGGATATAAATTATTAGAAACAATCATTTGTAAAATCAGAAACCCATTGCTTAATGTAAGGTGCATGATTAATTTGTCGAGTTACACAAGAATCGCTTTCGCTATATACAACTGAAGTAGACGTTCTCCTGAACAATAAATACTCATTTATCTAGAAATAAAGCTTCTGATGTAAGTGTGTCACATTAGACAATAGTTTTTTCGTAATACAAAACAGCAAAGAGTTTCAAACAGCCCCCGGCTTAGAAGCCAATATATATTGAGGCTTTGTCTGGTGAGAAACATCCTTTCTCAGAAAACTTTAAGCCGCAATTTCTAACAAGAGCGCATCGTGTCGCCTCAGGATAAGATCATACTTCACATGCAGAATGAAGGTGGTTCGAACAGCTTAAAATATGGTTTTTATGTACACCGCTACGATCTCACGAAATAAAGGCAAACGTAAAATTTCTATGACAGACGATGTAGAATTTATATTTGAGCTACAACCCTATTGCACAAGCAGGTTTAGTAATTTTAGACATTATTTAAGGTAGTTTACTCAGATATGTACTTTTATAATTAAGGTGTGATTTCTACTTCACTTTATTTAATGCCTGAATAAGCTTAGATTTTATGTTAGCTATTAATCATTTTTTTATTTGCTTTCGGTGTTAACTTGTATGCGTTCGCTACAATTCCTATCTGATATCTTTAACTCACAGCATAATAATTTTAAGCTATAGTTATTTTAATACTAGTTTCAAAATTTTGATAGAGTAATTCAGTAAACAAAACGATTATAAACAAAGGGCGTTAAGCGACATATAATGGTTGAATTGGCTTCCTCGAGAGAAATAAATTCATTTAAACTATTTCGTTTGTAAAAGACTAACATTACATAAATCTAATATATAACAGCAGTACAAGTTACATAAAAAACCTGCAGGTAGTTTACTCCCCCATAATGCGATAAAGTTAGAGAGTATCGGGATCCATCACTAGCGTATTTGGAATTGGCTTTTTCACCACCGTCGCGATTTAAAAAATGGCCTTATGTGCAATAGTAAACCGTTCTTTTGCACTCATACGCCTATAGCTTGAGTAGTAATTATCTTAATCTTAGTTACGTCTATTCGTAATTTATGTGGGTTAAAATACCGCGTAATTAAAAATTCCACTTTATGGTAACTTTTTATGTCTTAGTAATAACATGTTACATTGTATTAAATGAAGGTTATCAAAGTTCATGTCAAAAATAAGAAAGAAAGGACTGCTTTGTATTCCAGATGCAACCTGATACCATAGGTGCAGTAACAATAAACTGCAATTAAGCAGACTCATTTATAATTACTTAGAATAAGACTGTATAATTATCAAGAAATAGCAGACAGCAAGATCTGCACTTTCCCACAAGATAATGTGAGACCAAAGACTTTATATCAACTGTGAAAAGCCCTTGATCGCCAGTCAGTTTCAAATTTCATAACTTTAACATTGTTGGGTGTTCAAGCTATTCATACCTAATTATTAAGTATTGAATTATTAACTTAGAATATTTTTGTTTTTCAACTTTAATTAATGAACATAAACGTTCAAGTTGTAAAAGAAATAAACAATTTTTGTAATTATCGTATTAAAATAACTTTGATAGAAATGTTTTTGAAAATAAACTTTTTAAAAAGAAGCTCCCAACGACTCACAATCTATCTGGCGTAGGCCTGACGGATTTCAGAAAGGCATTAGCAATTCCAAAACCGAAGAACCAATAACCGTGAATATCAATTCTTTACTGGGACAGAACACAAAGATTGGACGAATTACAAAATCAACCGAATTCAATACAGAAGGAAGGTTTTTGGAAGTAACAATCAAACTATTGTGAGTACCTATAGTTTATTTTTCTTACCATTTTTTTTTCAATTGCATATTGATATTAGTAGGTAAGATTTGAAAAGAAAAAGTTTTCTATACACATTTTGTGTACAATTTATTATTGAAACAATTATTTAGCAAAAGTCTGAACTCGATATGATTATAACAAAGGTTTATAATTATACACAATCCAAGTAGCAGTAAATAATCCTTTAAATAACTTTAGTGCAAACTTGACTAAGGTAACAGAAAATAAATAAATTATACTAGATGAACTCAGAAAACTTAAGGTTATATTTAGATTCGATTTCAACCTACGATGGAAATCAAGCATTGTTAGGTATATTCATTACCGCGTGCCAAACATTTCTAAAGAGCTTTTATAAACAAGGAGATCTTGAGAAAAATATGTGGTTGTTACGATTAATTTTAAGTAAATTAACGGTCAGAGCTTTAACTTTGATAGCGAGCAAGGACAATCTAAATGATTGAAAAGAATATAAAAAAATGCGTGTTTGGCAACCAGCGCAAATAAAATGCTTAATTAGAGATTTATTGAATTTAAGAATAGAGAATAATCAATCACCGTATCAATTTGGTATGCAATGTCAGGATGTGAGTTTAATTCTAACTTAACTTAAATTAGAAAAACCGTATCGTAACATATGTTTAATTAAAACCAAAATGTATGACGAAATGGATTTAGATAAAAATATAAACGCGTTACCCGAGCGATTATCAGACAAAACTAGATTTAGAAATCCCCAAAATTTAGAGGAGGCAATGAATTTATTAATAGAAGAAGAGGACGTAATGTATTATAGAAATAGAATTTACAACCCAAATATTAACAAAAATTAGCAACCAATTAAGACTATTCAAGCAGCGAAACCAATACCGACACAACCCAAATTTACATCATTTAACACACCAAAAAATCACTTGAGAATTAATAATCCAAACTTTAACAATCCAAATTTGAATAATCAATTTCGATAATTTCCCCAACCTACATTTACACCCAAATTCAATCAGAATACAAATCGAACATGGCAAACATTTGGCGTAAATTCTAACAGAAACGCACCCATCATCATTAGGTCTTCAGTCCTGGAACTGGTTGGTCGCGTACCATCATTGTTTCCTATTCTGAACTAACCTACAGATTTCCCTGAGGTTTGCTCAGTCTGAATCTATCACTATCTGATTTAGATTTACATCCTCTTTTTTCCTGTCTCTGTTTGTAATATATCGTATACTATTCCCCAAAAATACCCTTCTATTTCTCTTATTTTTTTCCACAGATATCCTTATTCCCCTACTATTTCTATAACCTACTTCTTATTAACTTTGTCTCTCCATGCTATCATCCTTATACATCTGAAGCACAACATTCTAAGAGACTGCTACCATTTTTCTGTCTATTTTTCCTACTGCCCGTAATTCATAGGCGTACTGTGATGTGCTCCACACATATGATTTCAACAATTTTCTTCTTGTTTTTGTTTGTTGTCTTTCATCATAGTCGCTGTTCTTTCTTGTTAGATGCAGTTCGGTTTCTTTCTATTGTTTTACAATATTATATACCCTAGTTCTCCGACATTCAGTGGTTGTGAAGGGGGGTAAGAAGCCTGTGGCTGCCAAGTTTCCCCAGCACTTGAACATTTGCCGATTTAATATTTTTTCCAATATATCTTTTCGCACGGTCAACATTAGTTGCAGATATTTCACAAACAACACCTGTAGTTGTTTATAATAATCATCGAATTTATCTGCACTTATTTTTTTGTCATTAGGTTTTCTATCTCAAAACTGGTTGGACACGTACCTGCAGTTATTTATATTTTGAGCTAGCCTACACAGTTTCCTGAAATTCTTATACAGCTTATATACAGCTCAATTCCCCTTGTATTGTTTTATAATTTTATGCCCTATTTCACCGAGATTCAGTGAAGAGGGTTAAGTAGCCTGTGGCTGCCAAGATCCCCCAACACTTAGACATTAATAGGTTTTCAGTAAATCCTTCCACACACTCAACATTATTCGAGAATATTGCCTAACCAATACTTGTAGTTGCTTGTAATAATCATCATGTTAAAGTACAGTTACCTTTTTCGTCATTAGTTTATGAATCTTGGGACTGGTTGGATGTGTACCTCCATTGATTTCTATTCTGAGCTAACGTACACATTTCCCTGAAATTCCTACAGCCTACATCTTTCACTATCTGTGTGCAGTAGTCTAACCTAGGTCTACATCTACTTCCTTTTTTTCCTATTTCTGCTTTTAATATATTCCGCACTATTCTCTCATGCTGTAGTATGGGACCTATCATTATATCTCTCCCCATAACGAATAATAATAACGACTTCAATAATTATTACAAACCAACCCTTATGGACAGATCATCTGGTAATACCAGACAGAACAGTAAAATATCTCAAATCAAACACGACTATATACACAAACGAAACTGTACTTGCGAGGAGCTATATCCGAAGACAGGTAATTATGTAAATCCATGTAGAGACGATGAGGCCAATCACTCAGAAAACTACGAATGCAACAACCCTTACGAAAATTACGAAGAGGACGATAAAGAAAACGCGTACTCAAATTTTTAGTTAGACAGAACCATATACGATCAGACATAATAGATTTAAATAATATTAATGAACACATTTTACCCTATATAGAAATACCACATGCTGAAATTAAATTATTAATCGACACAGAATCTTTAAAACCTTTAATTATCCCCAAAATCGTGCAGAAACATTATGTAAATTTTGTAGAAAGAGAACCTTTTAAAATCAGAACAGCACACAAAACGACACTACATCAATTGATTGCGAATATACCTTTACCTAAAACTTTCAATGTAAAAATGAAACACAAATTTTGTATTTTTGAATTCAACGACAAATACGACGGATTGATAGGCATGGATCTTTTAAGACAATTAAGAGCAGATATTGATATTAAAAATCGGCTATTAAGAACAAAACACGGACAAATAGCAAGGACGGAAAACAAGTAAACGTCTTAGTAAATTCAAAAAGCGATATAGGAATCATAAATCACATGTCATTCCAACAAGGAGTAGAAACACCCACCGCGTTAGTACATATAAAAAACAACTACGCCACTACAACAATTTTGAACTCAAACGACTACCTCATAGAAGTATCTTTAACGACACCAATGGAAGTGGAAGAAGTAAATTTTAGTAAAATGAAATCGACGAAAACTCTGAAAGTAATTGCAATCCCACAGATTACGATAAAATGTTAAAAGAAAATCTAATTAACATTCGTTTTAATGATAATATTAATAACGAAGAAGGAATACCTTTAACTTTTAACAACACAATCAAACATAGTATTTAACTTACGGACGGAAACCGATTTTCACTAAAGCGTATAGACTACCTCAAGCAAGTCAAGAAGAAACAGATAGATAGGTAGCAGATTTATTAAACCAAGACATTATTCAACACCCAAATTCACCATGGATCAGCCCCGTACTAATAGTACCAAAGAAATTAGATGCCTCAAGCAAACGAAAATACCGAATGGTCATCGATTACAGAAAACTCAACGAGAAGACTGTAGACGATAAGTACCCACTACCAAATATCACAGAAGTATTGGACAAACTAGGTAAATGCTAATATTTTTCGACATTTGACCTCACCTCAAGATACCACCAAGTGGAAACGAACGAGAAAATCATGACAAAAACAGCTTTTAGTACACTCAGAGGACACTATAAAAACAAACGCATGCCGTTTGGTCTAAAGAACGCACCCGCCACTTTTCAGAGGGTTCTGGATAATATTTTGAGAGGAAAACAACACGAGAAATGTCTTGTGTATCATGACGACATAATAGTATATTCAACGTCACTCAACGAACACATTGAGAGATTAAAGAAAGTTTTTGAGCGTTTAAGAAAAGCACACTTGAAAGTACAACTGGATAAGAGCGAATTCTTGCAAAGAGAAGTAGCATTCTTAGGACACATAATAACGCTACAAGGTGTTATGCCAAACACGATAAAGCAAATGCTGTATTAAATTACCCATTACCAAAAACGAACAAAGAAATAAAACGATTTTTAGGACTCAGTGAATATTATAAGAAATTCATTAAAGGTTATGCACAAATAACTAAACCATTAACAAATTGTTTAAAGAAAGGTAATAAAATCGAACACACACCGGATTTTATTAAAGCAGTAGAGAAAGTTAAATGAATTCTTACGAATCACCCTTTGTTGGTGTACCCTGACTTTTCAAAACCCTTTATATTAACAACGGACGCATCCAATGTTGCTTTAGGCGCAGTATTGAGTCAAGGCAAAGTAGATAGCGAGAAACCAATTAGTTACGCATCACAAACATTAAATGAGACAGAACAAAAATATAATACAATTGAAAAGAAACTATTAGCTATAATTTGGGCAACAAAATATTTTAGGCCATATCTTTATGGAAGAAAATTTTATATATACACAGACCATAGACCATTACTATGGTTATGTAAATTACAAGAATTCAATTCAAAATTACAGAGATGGAGAATTAGATTGGAGAAGTATGACTACGAGATCATATATAAGAGAGAAATGTATAACTATAATGCGGACGCATTGAACCGAAAACAACTCAACGCCCTAGAGACAGAGTCAGTTGCAGGTAACGTAGGCGAAACCGAGATGAGAGAAGACCCAGGAGAAATAGAAACTATACATTCCACTCAAAACGACTAAACTAAAATCGCAATTAAAATACTAAACGAAGCGATAGATACAAAACAAATCAATTTATAATTACCGAAGTCTTAAACAACCATGGCCTGTAAAATATACAAAAACAGACAACCGGAAAATATATCAAATTCAAATAGCGAAAGATTACAAAGAGAATCAAATAATAAAAATTTTAAAAGAATATGCCCCAGAGAAAAACTGTTTTTACTTTTATTTCACAATAGAACATTTGTACCAAAGATTTACAGAATTGTATATTCGATTATTTAATAACTCAGGACCGGAGATTATCAGATGCTCACGCTAACTAATAACTTTAGATGGCCCAGATAAAGTAAACGACGTAATTCGTAACCAACACGAAAGTAAAACAATTCATCATGGAATAAACGAAGCCCTAAAACAACTCATAAGGAAATATTATTTTAAAAACATGAAAGAATTAACTACAGATTTTATTAATCAATGTGAACTATGTGACAGAGCAAAATACGGCAGATCACCACTAAAATACTCCTAATGTTAACTAAAACACCCGACAAACCTTTTCAAAAATTACATTCAGACACTTTGGTAGTGGGAGCTCAAAATTTTTTATCAATTGTATACCCATTCACAAAAGTAAAGCAAGCGATACTCATTACTTCAAAAAATAGTATTGATGTAACTCAAGGATTTTTACAGTACTTTACATTTTACGGTATACCCCAATCACTAACTTTAGATAATGGAAGTGAATTCAGAAACAAGACTATACAAAATACCCTGGAACTTTATAAAATAAATATCCATTTTATTACGGAAAATCATCCGGAATCAAACGGATTGATTGAACGATTACATTTAACAATATTAGAACAGATCGAACTTTTAAGATTAACGTACAAGAAAGAACCCATTACCAGAAATTTGATATAACTGAATTAAAACAAAAATTTTATATAATTAGAGACAGTTATGACAGACTGAAATAATCAATGAAAACAGCCAGATTTGGAAACGATAATGCCATAGAAATGCTTAATTACAAAAATATAATGGACAATATCCTAAAGAACACAGACGAGAATTTCAATCGATTAATACCAACAAATCAAATCACAAAGACAGAAAAGAGGACTTATTAATGCATTAGGTAATATTATAAAAGCTATCACAGGTAATTTAAACAACCAAGATGCAGAACGATACGACAATGCCATACAAGAATTAATTGACAATCAGAATGACATAAAAACTGTTGCTAGAAACCAAATTTCCTTAACTCAATCAACTATAGTAAAATTTAACAATACACTTCTAAAATTAGTAAATAACCAGGACAGTATAACGAATAAAATATTAACTCTTGAAAGTAGCATGCAAACCACAATATTGGGAATGCGAAATTTAATGAGTTTTAACACAATATTTAACCAAATGATAGTAAACCTCACTGTAATTCTACATTTTAGCTAATAATTAGAAAATGCTGTAACATTTGCCAAATTAGATAATATACATGCTAGTATTATCGAGCCGCTTGATCTATTTAACGAATTATTAGGAATTGAATCATTTATAACTCATAGTAAACTACTTTTGAAGTAACAAAATCTAACAATTTGTATTTAAAAAAATAGCCATAGTAAAAAGTTATGTAAAAAATCATGATATTACATTTTAATAGAAATCCCAATTGTAGAAATTTATTCTTACAATTATTATCATTTATTTGCATTCCCCATGCAAGTTAATAGTCAATATCAAGTTATTATCCCCGAGACCAAGTTCCTTTCCTTAAATGAATTTAGGTATAAATTCACAAATAAGAAATGCAAAGCAGTAGCACATAGTTAATACTTATGTCAATCATTAATGACAACAGCTCTTCAAGCAGATAGCTCTTGTGAAGTGCAATTATTACGATTCTCTAATCATTACAAGAATTGTGTGCCAAAACCAATACAAATTACAGACATGAAAATTCAGAAGGTTACGGCTAACAAGTGGATTGCTGTATTTCCGCAAGACGTGATAGCAACCGCCAATTGCAACAAAAACGAATACAGTGTAGCCCTAATTAGAAACAAAGTGATCACCATCAAGGACGATTGTTATTTAAGATTAGACAGTGAAATTATCCGAGTATATCAAAACCCAGCAGTGACGAAGAAATTTGCACACCTAATCGAGCTAAAATTCAAGATAAAAACTAAGACAGCGGAATTATCCAGAAACCGATGCAACTAGAACATATAGATCTCGACGATCTCAACCACGCAGTAAAGTTAATGGAGAATTACCAAAAACATTTGGACGAACTAAAAGTGCCAAGTTTACACTATGACAACATTAGTGCTTGGACAATTTTATTGATTATTTTATTATTATTAGCTGTATACTTATTGTATAAAATGTATATTAGATATAAGATCAGGGTAACAAAAATTAAAGCCAAAGAAACCACAAATAAACCTTTAGGAACAGTGAGTTTTAAAAAATTAAGGATCAACTCTTAATTTTCATCTAAGGCTGGAGGAGCTACATATTCCCCATATTAAAATGTATATAAAATAAACGTAATCTTTATGTCTTAGTAATAACATGTTACATTGTATTAAATGAAAGTTATAAATTAAGCGTTATCAGAGTTTATATCAGAAATAAGAAAGAAAACAACTGCTTTGTATTCCAGACGCAACTTTATACCACAGGTGCACAAACAATAAACTGCAATCAAGCAGACTCATTTATAATTACTTAGAATAAGGCAATGTATGATTATCAAGAAATAGCAGACAGCAAGATCTGCACTTTCCCACAAGATGATGTGAGACCAGAGGGTTCATAAAAACTGTGAAAAGCCCTTGTTCGCCAGTCAGTCTTTGAACTTCATAACTTTAACATTGTTGGTGGTTCAAGCTACTCATTCATAATTATTGATTATTGATTTATTAACTTAGAATATGTTTGTTTTTCAACTTCAATTAATGAACATAAACGTTCAAGTTGTTGTAAAAGGAATAAACAATTTTTATAATTATAGAATTAAAGTAAAATTGGTAGAAGGGTTTTTGGAAATAAACTTTTTAAAAAAAAGCTCTCAACGACTCAAAATCCATCTCACGTCGTGTAATATTTAAGTTCTTTATATGAGTTTTAAAAATGTATAAACATTTTAATTAAAAGAAGAAACTATTTTTACCTTTTTGTTTATTGATGCAGCTTTGACGTTTCAAAATTAATATGTTGAGCATAACATTAAATGTAGTACGCCATTATCAGAACCGTTCGTCACATCAAATCAATAAAGAGTTTGAGCTATAGGTTTTTTGGGATTATTGCTAATAAGTTGGTGTTGAGTAAAACCGGTCTTGGTCCTGGTCTTGCATAAAAGATAAGACCAAGACCAAGACCCATATGCGTTGTAATAGCAGAACCAGAACCATGACTTGATAAACAAGACCATGACCGGCTATGCAAAACTTGCAATTTGCAAGTCTTGCAAAAATACTAAAATGCGTCTAACGCAACGCAGATACTGTTTTCAAGTTTGGCATAACAATAAGTTTCTTACTTGTATCATGTTTGAAACTAAACGTTATATTCATTAGTGACTGGACATGGAAGCATGTCCACAATATCGCAAGTAAACAGTCATGAAAAAAAAAACACCAAATATTAAATACGGACAGACAATATCTTTGATAAAGCAATCAACAAACGCATTTGCCCAATACGCTTTTGTTTTATTAAATACATAATAATATTGCACTTAGGTAATGTAAGGAATCAACGACGATCGCCGCTGAATGCCCGACAAACACCCATTTTACTGAATTAGTAAATTACAATACAAGCACTAATATCCCACGTCTCGCCCTGTAACTATAAATGAATAGAATTTGCAATCAGCTTACACTGGGCTGTTTTATGTTTTCATGGATATATATACCTGAAGAAACTGTAATCTTTCTACAAGTTTGGATGTCTATTTTGAGACTTTACGGGCCCGGCATATCGGATCCGCGTTTTTTTCGGGTCCAAAAACCTGTTCTTTCACAATCAGCACCGCATTCTAATACCGTCACGTTAACTATTATACCTGGTTTCCAACATCGTTCCGCACCGCTATGGTGGAGTGTCCATCGAATTTGCTCATTTTTATCAGATTTCTAGTATTTAGTAATTTGATCACCTTTCTTACTATCCGGGGGCTTTAGTAAGTTTCATACTTCAGGGTTCATTGCATGCAGTTTTTGCTCTCACTGAGTGTACGTCTAAACTGTCTTGTGTATAGGGTCACTCTCATTTTGCCCGTGTGAACTCCCACTCACTTCCATGATTTTACATTCAATATTGATGGCAGCGACATTCGTTGCTTTTCCAACATATTCTTATGGCTGCGTTTATGTGTATTGTGGTTTTTGGAATGTATAGTTCCATGGTTAATGTTCTTTGTTCTCGCGCAAATTTTATATATATATATATATATATATGTGTATATATATATATATATATATATATATATTGCTATAATAATAGGGTTATGTAGGGGTATATAGAGTCATAAGGATCGCAAACTACATGTAAATAGTACTAAAAGCCAGGAAACTAAACAATTTTATCATGAAAAGTACATAATTCGCAAATTATGCAAAAACCAAACATTTAACACCTTGTGTAAGGATCACAATTAACTTTAATTAATACCGGGAAGCACATCCTACAATAATACAAACATACTCAGTAAAATAAATAACTTTGTAACAATTAAATTCCTTTAAATCAGAAAAGAATTCATAAATTCTAAATAAAAACGCATTAGGAGTATTGAAAGCTAGAAATCATGATTAGAATTTTGGTAAATTGGACATGCAATAGTACAAAGAAATAACAAAGCAAGTTCGACATAAACACACATTTAAAAACCAATACGTTTTGGAAACGCTGGATGTAAAGAGACGCATTTCAATTTACGTCATTATAGAAATTTCGCGTACGTGATTTTAACATGAAAATAAATTTAAAACCCAAGACATTATCTTGACAAAAATAAAGCTATAAGTTGTGTACGTGAAAAGTCAAATTATAATTTGCTACAACAAAACAAAACAGACGGATGAAAGTACAAGAAATATAGAAATCCACCATATAGTACTGGTATACTACGTGCCCACAGCATTGTCCCGGCGGGCTATTATCAAAATCATACCTGAGAAAGCCCAGATTGACAACGTCCTATAACATGCCTTAAACCTTGACCGTAGTACGTCGGTAACCAATCTCGTCAGATGGAGGCGTTGCTTTATTTATCACTCAAACTTGATAAACAGACAGTCTTCTTTCAACCTGAGCACGCTTAACATTAGTTTAAATTAAAAGCTTACGTAAAAGAAAACTTAGAAAGTTAAATAATTATATTTAGTGAAAGTCGTGACAGAAGAATTTGAAATTAAAATAGTAGTGAAATATATACGAGAAAAGTTTTGCCGTTAACTGGAAAACGTAAGCAAAAGCTTATTAATAAACATAATTTTAATATTCATAATTTAGGGTTTTGGGAAATCTGGAAAAGTCTAAGTAACTGGTAGAAATCTATGTGACAGGTAGAAATCTAAGTAATAAATAAGAAATCTGAAATAAATCTGAATTTGCAAATAAATCTGAATTTAAATCAATCTAAAATTGCATGAAATATTGATTTGCATCTACACATAGAAGTACAAAACGGAGGATTGTTTTAAGCATTGTATGGGGTTTGGGCAAGCGGTTCTATAAAATCAACAAGTGAACTTAACTGAAAACAATCCAGCGATACTGGTCAACAGCACGCGGCAGCAGATCTAAAAATAGGACACACACGGCAAACTACAGGTCATAATATTATTTAATAGCATAAGGCATTATTTTTCTTTTCTTTAATATTTACAATTTTTATTTATGTAAAGGATCACCAAAAATCTTTTTATTCGTAAAAATTCACGTAAAAAAGGAAAAGAAATTGAACGCTCAATGGTGTTTTCAATAGTGTACAGTGTCATTTTTGCTGGCTTTAAACTAACTAAAAGGAGTTATAATTTTGAGGATAAACAAATTTATATTATTAATATTTGATATTGAGGGGTGTATTTTGTCGAATATCACATCATATTAAGCTGTAAAGTGCATATATATTTTTTCTTTGTCATAATACAAATCTTGGTCAATTTCGTTTGACTCATTCAAGTAGGAAAGTATTAGATAAAAAGAGGAGTAATTTCTTTGTTATCGTAATGTTGTACATTCTATGTGAATTAGACTGAGCTAGTCGAGACATATTTGAATTTTAGGTTGTTTAGAGACACAGAGCGGTGGCGCACAGCAGAAAACTGAACGTTAATTACATCGGCGTGTAGCGTTATCATAGCAATATATATGTAAATATAACTTTATTATGACAGTTACTTTTTAAGTTTGCATCTGAAATTTTTTAACTTAATACGAAGAGGTGTAAAGTACTGATATTTAATAACATTTGTATTTAATATACTGGGTGTCTTCCTAATTTAATTCTTCACATTAATTTAATACTATATTGAAATAGCTACGTTATTAAATGTA
The DNA here is from genome assembly GCA_036346225.1 of Platerodrilus igneus. Lineage (NCBI taxonomy): Eukaryota > Metazoa > Arthropoda > Insecta > Coleoptera > Lycidae > Platerodrilus > Platerodrilus igneus. The sequence goes on along the minus strand of JARFIW010000874.1, from coordinate 4,633,115 downwards.
AACTACCAAACCCCATAAATTTTGCAAAATGCCTTTCTATTTAAAACTTATCTAACTAACAAAATTTTATAAGTTTTTTTCTACTACCTAATGTTTCTTAAACTAACACGCTAGCGTTACACTTACCACAAGTTAAATCGTTCCCAAAACTAAATTGAAAAAATGACAGCAGTTAATTTTCAGTGAAACAAAGAAATTGTAAAAATATTGTGAGCTTTTGGTGTAAAATTGTGCTCACACTGCAGAGCAATTAATCCAAAATAAAAAAACTGCTTTGAAATAGGGCAGAATTGTATATAGAACGTGATTGTATGACGCATTTGTTAATATAGCAAACACATTAATTACATAAATAAAAGCTATAAATGGCATACGCAGAAGATCGAAACATTTCACAAAAAGACATGCAATAAGATGGTACTTTAAAATAGCAGGGACTCCAATGCAAGTATTTACAAAAATAAGCTAGGAAAGCGATAACCTGTTGGTAGGTGCAATTTCTAGATCGGTTTGTCTTTAAAAGTAAATTTATATCATTGTTGTAGGAAATTACAAATACCTTAAATAATCAAAGAGTACATCTTCACTGCGTATTCAAAGCGGAAAATCTAGTACGCTGATTAGTTTTGAGACTAAAAGCTCTGTATATATGGCTTGACATAAGAAGTAATGATCCTATAGAAAAAAAATGAATACAACAGATAGAAGAGCGCAACTATATACGAAATAAAGATGGATGTAGTATAGTAAGGACTCCTATGCAAGAATATGCAAAATTGATAGGAAAGTCGATCACCTGTCAGAAGTTATATCCAGAAAGGCAAGTAGTAAAAGGTATATTCCAGATATCGTGGCGAGAATATTATTAAAAACAAGATTGATTCTAATATGGTGGTGCCAAATCAGTCTTTGTAGAGCAGATAGTGACATCTAAGAGCTAAAGTGCATAAGACTGTGTAGTATGTTTTAGTACTATATATTGTAGCGGGCTACTACTACCGCGTTTCACTAATTTAAAACAAGTAATAACAAAGGTTATTATTACTCACTGTTCACAAGTCTAATTAACAGTATATGCCTTATTTATAGATGTTTTCAGTCCAATTAACAATGAAGCACTATCACACTAATGAATTTACAAGCACTAATATCTTCTTAAACTAAATTCTTAACTATAGGTCTATTAACAACATTAATACAACTGTTTATTTATTACACTTTTGTCTATTTATGTATTCTACAAGCTGCACATACTTTAGACACGTTCACATAATATAACATTTATGTTTACTCTTGGACTTCCAAAAGCGCAACTACTTAACTTTACACTTTATAACTTATATTCGACATTCTGGTGTAGACTAACTTCTTACATTTATTAGCGGTCTTATATATACTCTGAATTAAAAAGGATGACTCATTCTCCAGTAATTGCTACAAGGATCTCGATCCATGGAGAATATGCAGTGCATACGGCGCTTGTGTTTGACGGGTTGCCTAATAGTAGCTCGCAACAATATTATACACCAAATTATACAAACGTGTTATATTGTATATTTAAGTAAATATTGGCTATTGCGTAAAATCAATGGAGCTACAACAAATCAAATATATAGTTCTTACGGTTGCTTTTATTATTAATCCATACTATATTTGTATATTTATAGTTTAAACAAAACACTTGCGCAAATGGGGTTCATCTGCATAACCGTAAACGTTTTAAAGAAATACCTCAAATAGTTGTTTCAACGCGAAAGCATGTTAGATATGGCCATAACAAAGATAAATTGCAATCGTTGGTAGTGTTAATAGTAATCAGTTTAGATAGGTACCGCTAGAAAGAATATTGTTTGCAAACCGAAAAAAGTCTCTCGATCTTCTGCGGACACGGAATATAATTGAAAGCTCTTTATGTTTTTTTTATAATCAGTTGCCCTCGAAATACAGGATACGAACTTCAAGTTGCTACTGCCTAATTTTACATTTTGTATTAGTGATTTGTGCCTAGGTTCTCCCGTGTTTTTACTGTTTTTGCAACTAGTGGCGCCGGACGTTGAAGTTTCCAAAAGCATAATTCTCAAAATATCAACATTTACTCACATTGTTTTTTTCCACTATTTAATGTGTAATAAAATAGGTGTTCCAATTTTTACCAAAACATGTAACAAATATTAGGATGTCTATAAAAAATATGTTCTTTTCATTAAATGAATAAACAGACTGAGAGATCTGGTGTCCATAAAATAAACTGGGTGAGTAAAATGACTTTCTACTACAGTAAACTGATTGGCATATACAGTTTGTAGTTCGAATTATAAGAAGGGTATTGTAAAATCACTATAATGCTTGTATTTTACTGTAACGAAAGCTCTACTTGCACAAACAACATTTCTTTATTTTAGAACTGACTATACCAGCTTTTTCAACAACTTGTAGCTATAACGAAATTCTAAGAAATGTCACAACAATTTATTACCAGCTAATCGCTAAAAGTACAAGTATTATCTTCTTAAAGCTATGATACTATGTTCTTAATTAATATCGAAGCACGATAATTAACTATCCAAACTCTAATTATTCATTTATATGATACACTAATTTGTACCACAAAGAGTAATTTATATGAACAGTAACTTATATCACATACCTACGACTACCAAAGCTTTAAGTAAGTATTATAACCAAAGTCTCCATCAGAACACATATCAATGCTTCAATTTGAACTCATATCAGAGCTTTACTTAGATTTGACTTCCAATATTAATAACGGTAACTTATCTACATTTCAATTGTACTAGTTAATTCAGGATCATAGCAGAAATTATGCAAATAACGTTTGCCAGGTTTTTTATTGTAATCTAAGTAACTCTTAAATGCAAAACCCTTGTACCCGTCAATCAAGTCCAGTTGCAAGATGTAAAGCCGAAGAGCTTATCAATCACTCTTCGTTTACGATCCAATGTAATTGCTCTGATCAGAAGCAAACCAATCGTCGTTACAGTACCTTAAAATTACTCCGAAAATTCAATTTTGCGACTTTGCTCACTATACAAATACTCCGATTATTTTCTATAACATTATCCAGTTTTCTATATTTCTTTATATATGCTCAAATGATTGTAAAGGAAATGTACCCCTAAGTTTCTTTGCATCTATGGTTGTGCGCTCCGCAAATCTTGTTTTAATCGGTTGCCTTAAAGGTTTCTACTTCTGTTTAAAATTGCTTTACTGTTTATAAATGGTTTGCAGTATATGTCGCAGTATGACCTTCGGTAGAAATCATTACTTTTTGGCATTGATATCCATCGTTTGAAATAAATTACTTAAATTTAAACACCCATAGAAGCATAATAACACTTTGATTATACATCTAGGTAACAAATAGGCATGTGTAGAGTTATAATTATCTAATTAGATTGTTGATGATTCCTTTATACGCATTATGCTTTGAGCTAAGCTCAACTTATGACACTCACCAGCAGAATATTATTATATTGTTTCAAATTAATCAGTATGATGATTTAATCCCTTTTTTAGAAATATTAATACACTTCTTCACCTTTAACATGCAGCTTCAACGTGTTACATTCAACATCTAGAATTTGCAATAATAGAAAGTCTTTTTGTATAGATCATTGTAAAAACTTAATTACACGATTCTTTCTTGCACTTTAACCCTCAATAGTTAAATTTTAAATGTCAATTTGACTGTTACAGCTTAGTATAAATTACTCCGCGTGGAGAGATCTTTAACAACAAAAATCAGTTAAAGATAAAATAACTAATTAACGTAGTACCCTGCTAAACAACTTTAATAGGCATAATCCGGGTAGGCAAATTCAGTACTTATAATTATTAAACCAACCTCTTCAAGACAATCTGTAAGATGGAGTTCGGAACTATTACAAAATCCGCGACACCCCGGCAAGAGGCTCTGGAAAAGATAGATAACGGAAAGAAAAGAATAAGGAGCATGTTTTTTAACTAAGCTCACACTTTAAGGTACTGGTAAAAATGTTCTATTACTGCTAGAAGGTTATTCTATTTTCCACTCACGTTAAAGGATCAGTAGGCCTACAATTGCCATACGGTCGCTGACAGCCAATTACATTATTCTTAACAGAAAGTCACGCAAGTGTTCAAGGAGAAGCGTTTTATTTAAATATAAAACTATGACGAAGTTGCACCTAAAAATTAAATACTAAGAAGAATTTGATATGCACCAAAATAATACGTTAACACTTTATGTGATGCATTGGCCTTAAACTGGGTTCAATGCGACACAGTCATTCTATCACTATCGATTTGTAATTGTTTTTGTCGGAACTATTCCAATATATATACTATAGTGTTAGAGTGAGCAAAGATAACTTATTAAGAATTAAAATGAACTATGTTGGACCAGATTATAACGTGGAACACACGCTCAATACTTAATATTAACGCCTGCTAATAGACCTTGACGACTTGTAAATAAAAGCTCAACATCAATCTCATAGTTCTGTTACAAACAAGCGATATCATAGAAACAAAATACAAACCATTAGCTTCAGAGCAAAATCTACTACAAATTAAATTCAGCGGTTGCAAAAACGTAAAGTTGCTGTTGGTTGACAATTATAGGTAAAGTAATTTTAACAAATTTTCAACCTTAGAGCTATCTAACTTTGAAGAACTAATTGTTTAAACTTTTAAGTTAAAGAGTAATCTAGCAGTTTGGATGATGTGTCCAAGGGAAGTTGTCTTAGAATTGAACTTAAAAATATATCGTAACGCGGTTTCTAAAACTCAGATTTATTAAGTACACTGTTAAGACTAAATTTTCACAAAAAATGTGAAGCTTATAACTATTGCTGTTTTAAAGTATAATTTAAAATTAGTGTATAATACTGTTTGCCCAGTACCGTGAGAAGTTGTTCTTCAGCCCCGATTTACGTTGTTAGCTCTTTCTTTTAATAATAATATTCTCCACTAAGCCACCCTATTCAATATGACAAAAGGCTAAGGTTTGATAATAAATCAGTGTATTACTGTTCGTCAGGAATAATGTAGAAATACTGTTTCCCTGAGCATTAATAGACGCATCATTAATAACTCCGATGGAGTGCGTCTTGCGTGCATGATTACTTTGTAATAAAATAAAATGGCAGAAAGTGAGAAAACCTTCAATATGATTTACTTATCCAATTTCTTACATACCTCCTGTAATCTACTTTGTCATTGTTAGCACGAGAGCGTATCCCGTTTCGGTTTTTAAGAATCGTTCCCTGTAATATCCCAATGCATATTTTTGAGCAAGTAATGTCTAAGTACTAAAAGCAGCGCAATCTTTTGCACACGCGAATCTGCTTTCCGACTGGTATCATAAGCCGCAGCGCGTTGGCCTCGTTGTGGAATAGGGACTGAAAAAAATTTGTCAATCAGAATGGCGGGTAGAAAAAAAAGTGTGCTAAAGGAGAGTGAGGTGGATAGTAAACCATTCGCGGCAAAACCGCAAAGAAATAGAAATCCAGGGAAGGGCCTCGCTCATTAATAAAAGGTATGAAACTTTTTGATAGCAATAAATTTTTAACTGAGAGGCCATTAAAGATAAGAACACACGAAATTTCGGTTAATTGTTACATGATGTGATGACTAGCATCTCCTATATTGCAATCAAAATTTGAGAACTATTACGCTTTAAGATTGTGTTATATAAAAGCCGCAATGTAATGAGGAGCGGGCATTCAAGATTTGAACATAAGTCATTCGACATTCGATCATTGACAGTTAGTTACTGAATAGATTTTTATGGAGCACAACAGCATAAATATTGCTTCAATATAAATAATAAGTTATCTTGGTGCAAAGTCACTTGTTATTTAAATCTATTAAAATTAAAGTACTTTTGAAAACTCATGAAATAAAATTCGACATTGAAAGTTGATTAAGGTGAAATCTAAAGAAATGGAATCAGGAATTTTTTTGATTCAGTTAATTCTAAATGAAAATCATCTTTAGATAGCAATTATAATTAAACGCAGTGGTCATAAAAATATAAACATCAGCTAAAATTTGAAAATCCAAAACGCAAGTATAACTTTACTTTGAACAAATGGAGAAAATTTGTGTATCATTAAGTAGATTAAGCTAGTATAAAATTTTTGCGTTATTTGTAAATGAATAATTTGTGAAATTTTGAAATCACTCCTCAAGGTAATTTCAGCTTTACACAAAAATCTGCTCAAGGTTGCCGATCAACCACATTGAGGTAAGTTAATAGAAGGATGTATAAATTATTCATCAAAATTTTAAAGAAGATGTTGTGATTTACATATGAAATGTTTTGGGGTTTTTAAATCAGTAACAATGACTCGGTGAAGACCGTATTAGTATGTAAGTAGTGTTGAAATGCTGTTTTTTGTTTCTAAACTTAAGCTGTGCATTACATTTACAAGACTTTTTTATGCCTGTGTGTGTAAGTAGATATCTTAGATAATGTGTGTAGAAGAACGATGATTTGACTCTATCGAAAATTCTTCATAAAAAAATGTATCCTATGATAGTACTTATAGTGTTGAGATTTCTTTGTTTCGTTGCATTTTTGTGAAGTCTGCAGCATATTTATGGCTAAGATGGCATAAGAATACGGGCATATTTAAGTAAGAATACTCATCATACTATTTCATCATATGAGTTAATAGGCAGTGCACCTTTATAGGTCAGTGCGGCTGTACCCGAATATTCACAACACAATTTAGTGGAGTCACCACGCAGAGACTCGATTAAGTCGTATAAAAATTAGAGTTCCTTGTATCGTAGAAATTGGTGGAAATATTTACAGAAATAAATAAATAAATAAATACAGATATATATATATATATATATATATATATATATATATTATATAGCTATGATAATAGAGTTATTTAGGGGTATAAAGAGACATAAGGGTCGCACACTACATGTAAATAGTACTAAAAGCTAGAAAAGTAAACAATTTTATCATGAAAAGTACGTATTTCGCAAATTATGCAAAAAGCTAACATCTAACACACTGTATAAAAATTATAGTTAACTTTAATTAATGTAGGGCTTCCTTCAATAACACAACCACATTCAGTAAAATAAACCAAATAAATTTTAAACCAGCAAAGCATTCATAAATTCTAAATAAATACGCATTAAGAACATCGAAAACTAGAAAATTATGATGCGAATCCTGTTAAAATAAACACGCAAAAGCGCAAGGAAATAACAAAGCATCCTCGCAATAAATACACCTTTCATATCAAACGCGTTTCAACAACGCAGGATGTAAATAAACGCATTTCAATTTACGTCATTTTGCCTGCGTGATCTTTAACATGGAGTAAATCCAAAACCTAAAAGATTATCTTGACAAAAATAAAAGCCATAAGTTAATCTACGTGAGAGGTCGAATTAAAATTTCCTACAACAAAACAAAACAAGACGGGTCAAAGTACACGGGCTATAGAAATCCACTATATAGAACCTGAATGCTACGTGATCGACAACATCGCTCATCACGCTATAATCAAATTCATACCTTACATGTGATTTTCCAACGCTTCACCCGAAGGTACTACATTGGCCAGGAAGCGAGTTCTTTTTTTACTTGGAAAATTTGGAATTTTTTAGAACCCTTGCTGTTCCAAGCAAGGTAATGATCTTTAGCGTGCGTGACCACACTCACACACGGAACCTCCATTTTACCTCTCATCCGAACAAGGGTGTATTTTTGTCAAAAATGCTCGCCTAACATTTTTAAATGGACCGTGTCGAGACCCAAACCCGGGACCTTGGGCTTAGTAGTCACGAACTACGCCACGGAGCCGCCGATTATCAAGTAGTCACACACATACCACTACGCCACGGAGCCGCCAATCAAATTTATACCTTACATGTGATTTTCCATTGCTCCACCCAAAGGTACTACATTGACCAGAAAGCGAGTTTTTTTTACCTGGAAAATTTGGAATTGCGCCAAACCTTTGCTGTTCCAAGCAAGATAGGAATCTTTAACGTGCGTGACAACACTCACACACGGGACCTCAATTTTACCTTTCATCCGAACGAGGGTGTATTTTTGTAAAAAATGCTCGGATAACATTTTTAAAGCGAACCGTGTCGGGACTGAACGTTCGTTTATACAAATCTTAAAAAACTCTAAAACTCGGAATTATAATTTCAAACGGACAGTTTGCTTTATAGAAACATCTGATAGTTAAATGTCAAGTTGAAAGAACTTAAATAAACGTTGGGACAAAATTTTGTAGAATTGTATGTAACGGTCGATGTACAAGCTACTAAAACAACAGATGTTTTGAAGGCAAAGTAAGACGGAATATTCGTCATGTAAAACAGACAGAGAACACGTATAATAAAACATTGGTTAAAATACTCGTCTAAAGTACGCGGTAGATTTGGAGGTCAACCACAATATCGATTTTCTGTTGCTTGAATGGGATTCTAAGAGACAGTAAATATAGGTTAAACGAGGAAAGGTAGCTTGGGGTTAGACGTTAAAAACGGGGGAAAGTAATATAATTGGTCGAATGCTAGAAATTTTGAGAATCTTGCGACGCGTACATGTGGTTGAACAGAGTTTTAATGTAAAAGCACGGTGGACTGGAAATTTTTCGGATGTAGAAGTTTGTTACGTACAAAATTTGTAGAATCAATTATGAAAAATAAGCTTTTCGACGGAAATAGGGTCCATGAGGGGTGTACAAAATCATATAAATACACTAGGAGAGGTATTAAAGCTCTTATCTCTTTCTTTGTACTGATTCTCGTACGTCGCTTAGTCGTTAATTTATAGTACAACATCCTAATTTAAAAGTGTGTAATACGCTGTTAGTAACTTACATCGATAATTTATTAAAAGTGTGATTTGCACAAGTAAGTGCTGGCTGATAGACGGTGCTGTTACTACACTCAACGATCTAATGAAAGGATGGTACTAGAGTAAGTGAGTTGAGAAGTTTGAAACAAGAATGCGTGAAGTTTAGTGATTACGGAAGGTTAAGCTTGGTCGAGACAAATACCGGGGTAGAAACACTGAACGCGGTTGCAGAGATTTGGATAGCGAGTGAAAATGAGTTGAATCTATGTATAATAACGAAGTGTATGGACACAACGACGAGGGTTTTGGAACACATTTTTAGAGGTGATGGTGGAAAGAAGCTTACTCCAGGTAACGGAATTAATTTTTCTTGCTATTGCTTGAACATTTGTACTGGTATTTTGTGCTCGAGTGATTTAACTTATTGGGGGTGTATTTTATTACCTTAAAAACTCATTTGAAGGGATATGTAAAGGACAATTGATATTTATTATTTAAAGATGTTAACAAATGACATAAAAATTTTGTTGTAAGGAGTAAACGGGTCTTTAAGTTTGTTTTAAACAAAGATGCGATGTTTAAAAGCATTTAGAGTAACTGGGTTATACTTAGCTCACCATAAGCCAGAATAAAAATCAATTTAGGGTTGCACGACGGGCCCATCTACTCGTCTAAAATAAAATTGTTGAAATAAATAGAAATCATGAAATTTTAAAAGGTTTAAGGATTGAGATTGTAACATTCTATGAAACTGTATATACAAATGTGTAAATAATTTTTTGCTAATGGAAACTTTTTAATATGTGTAAATAAAAGGTTGTATGTCTCGTTGCATTACTTGAGTGGTAACTTCATTTGACTGTATTTGTGAGAAGGAATGAACGTAGGATAGTAGGTATCCAAGAAGAAGCAGATTTTACAGCTATCCGAGGTGTGCAAAAATAAGGAAGCGTTCCAAAGGTATTTTTAAGAAGTTTTTTATATAATTTTTCAGAAAATTTTTATGTCGGCCCAACGACACTGGGACCCGAAAGCGATCCTGATATTGTTAGAGGAATGCACTGCTTTTTTATGACGCCCAATCCCTGGGGCGAAAATCGAGTTTAGAGGAAATCCACAGCAATATATATATATATATATAAATATATATATATATATATATATATATATATTGCTGTGACAACGTCGCATGTTGTAGCGCCACTAAAAGAGTGCTGTGACAACAACGCACGTTGGAGTATTACTAAAAGAGAGTCGTGACAACACTGCTTTGATGAGGCGTTATTAAATGAGTGCTGTGACAACGCTTCGCCTTGATGCGCCGCTAAAAGGGTGCTGTGATACACATACAGCAAATTGTAAAATTTGAGATTATTCACTTACCTTCCTTTCTAACTTTGCCTGGATAGCTCAACGGAAATGATGGCGTTTTTAAGAATAAAATCAAACACTGCAATATCATAAAACATTTATACAGTATGAAATATTGTCTCAAACAAAAGCATATAGAACATTTACAACATCGTTTCTTTCAAACTTAAAATCAACAAATACTTATTTATTTAAGTATATAAATGTTTCTTACCTTATCTTAAATTTACAGAACTAAATACTTTTTCTTACGTAGAGTTAACTTGGATTTGTTTCTCACGCTTGTAAGGTTTGTTTGGGCAAAAAGATTGTTGACTAATAATCTATTAAAGGGTCAGAGTGTTTAGAACTCCGATCACAAACCTTCTTGGTAAAACTCCTTACAAAAATAAAATGATTAAAACTATATCTTAAACTAGATGACAAATACTCAAATATCGGTTATAAACAATGTTTAAAAAAATTATACTTGCAAAAATAAAAAAGCGCCTTTTCATCCAATTCGTAATTAATTATCTTCTTATTTTAAGTTGACGTCCAAATCAGCTTACAAAATTTTTATATTATTTACATCTCCATTTAGAAGCCAATGTACTTCCCCGGTTTGATTATTGCATTGCATTGCATTTATCAATTTTCATATTTCTGTGAAGGTTAAATTTAACTTACTTCTTTATTCCCTGTTCCATGGCAAATCTTAATTACAGTATGCGTATTGCATACTTTATAACAATAGCTTTTGTATTTATCTTAATATGATCGATTTGCGTTCACATTTAATGCGTTTTACGGTATCTTAAATTTAATTATTTTTACATATATAATTTACGTTACTTGCTGTGTATTTACAATACGCTTATATCATACTAAGTAATTATTTATATACACGCAATTTAAGTTTTTGCTTGGCACTCTAATGAATAAAAGTACGCTTGTATTATACAGGGTGTAACCATGAATTAACGGAAATTTAATTTTTTTCCGATTTTTTTATTATATTTTAGTAGGCTTTATTTGTGGCATTTGGCTTTCAATGACCTCTATGGGGAGGAAACATCCACTGACCCGGGTGTCGCCACGAGAAGGTTTGTTACGTTTGCAAATAAACTTTGCTGTAACATTCCGCAAATCTCAAAGGCCAGACGTACTTTTATAGCCATCTATAGAATCTACAATGTAGTTTAGATTCAATTCTGTACCTCCACACTTAGTAGTGTTGGTGTTTTATCACCTGATGGCGGTTTTATTTACTTTTGCCATAGTACAGAGATTGTTTCGAAATTATATCAGTATAATAGCTTCGATTACTTCATAGGGTTGGAAACTAATCTGCTCTGATGAGGCTTAACAAAGCCGAAACCGTCGGTCAGTGGATGTTTCCTCTCCTGTGAAGTAATAAAGCTAATGTTTTATTAATGACTATATAACTACTAGCCCGATTTGTATCGTCAATAAGCTCTTATTATTTTCATAAGAGTTTGTTTACAGATACATCTTATTTTATACATTGTACTACACAATTTCTTATTGCGGACTGCAAATAACTTGTCTTTATTATTTAAATTGCCTTTGGGGCGTGAACCCGGGTGTCGCCACGAGAAGGTTTGTTACGTTTGCAAATAAATTTTGCTGTAACATTCCGCAAATCTCAAAGACCAGACGTACTTTTATAGCTATCTATAGAATCTCCTATATAGATTCGATTCAATTCTGTACCTCCACACTTAGTAGTGTTGGTGTTTTATCACCTGATGGCGGTTTTATTTATTTTTGCCATAGTACAGAGATTGTTTCAAAATTATATCAGTATAATGGTTTCGATTACTTTATAGGGTTGGAAACAAATCTGCTCTGATGAGGCTTAACAAAGCCGAAACCGTCGGTCAGTGGATGTTTACTCCCCTGTGAAGTAATAAAGCTAATGTCTTGTTAATGGCTATATAACTACTAGCCCGATTTGTATCGTCAATAAGCTCTTATTATTTTCATAAGAGTTTGTTTACAGATACATCTTATTTTATATATTATTCTACACAATTTTTTATTGCGGACTGCAAATAACTTGTCTTGAACATAGATTTGTGTTAATAAAAAGTCCAGGTGAGTTTGTATTCGTATGTGAATATCGCTCTTGTTCGCTCGCCGCGAGATAGATTTTAGGCCTTTTGGAGCGGCTTTTTAAAAAGGCCTTTTCCAAAAAAACTCTTCTATCAATTTTTATTAAAACAGAAATTAGAATTGAATTTAGCAAGTGGTTGCGTTATATTCATTAACGTTTAACAATCAAAGTTACTTTTTACTAATTAAATTAATTAAATTTTGCTGTAACATTCCGCAAATCTCAAAGACCAGACGTACTTTTATAGCAATCTATAGAATCTTCTATATAGATTTGATTCAATTCTGTACCTCCACACTTAGTAGTGTTGGTGTTTTATCACCTGATGGCGGTTTTATTTATTTTTGCCATAGTACAGAAATTGTTTCAAAATTATATCAGTATAATGGTTTCGATTACTTTATAGGGTTGGAAACAAATCTGCTCTGATGAAGCTTAACAAAGCCGAAACCGTCGGTCAGTGGATGTTTCCTCCCCTGTGAAGTAATAAAGCTAATGTCTTGTTAATGGCTATATAACTACTAGCCCCATTTGTATCGTCAATAAGCTCTTATTATTTTCATAAGAGTTTGTTTACAGATACATCTTATTTTATATATTATTCTACACAATTTTTTATTGCGGACTGCAAATAACTTGTCTTGAACATAGATTTGTGTTAATAAAAAGTCCAGGTGCGTTTGTATTCGTATGTGAATATCGCTCTTGATCGCTCGCCGCGAGATAGATTTTGGGCCTTTTGGAGCGGCTTTTTAAAAAGGCTTTTTCCAAAAAAACTCTTCTATCAATTTTTATTAAAACAGAAATTAGAATTGAATTTAACAAGTGGTTGCGTTATATTCATTAACGTTTAACAATCAAAGTTACTTTTTACTAATTAAATTAATTAAACAAAATTGAGTAGCTTAAACAACCAACAATGTTAAAGTTGTGAAGCTCGAGACTGACTGGCCATCTTGGATTCCTGAGGGTATTTATGCTATCCCTGCTCCTCACATTGCTTGTGAAACTGCAGAGCTTATGTCTGTTATTTTCTTTATACAATACAAGGTATTACTTCTTAGTAATCTTAATTCTAACAATCTTACAATTCTTACAATCTATTGTGACTTGCACCTGCAGTGTCATGTTACCTCTGGAATACAAAGTATTCACGTCCGTTTTCATGTCTGGTTAATAAACTTCCATTAACCTTTTGTAATATGTCCTTCAATTATACATTGTGACAACCTAACTTAAGATTTTATACTTCCATTTGATAACATATATATCCTAATTGGGGGGGGGATATGTAACTCCTACCGGCGTAGATAAAAATTAAGGGTTTTACTTAACTTTTAAAACTTATTGTTCCTAAGGGACTTTTGTGATTTCTTTATTTACCTTTGTTTCTTTGTTTTTATGACTAAAATTTGTTTTTTTGTTTCTATATCTAAGATACATTTTGTACAATAAATACATAGTTAATGAAATTATTACAATGATCAAAAAATTGTGCAAACCCTAATATTATCGTAGTGTTGTTTTGGCACTTTCACTTCGTCAAAATGTTGTTTATAACTGTCTATTAAGTTTACGGCTTGGTTGAGGTAGCCTAGGTCTAGATGTTCTAATTGCATTGGTTTGTTGCTGATTTCTTCGTCTTCGGGTGGTGTAATCCTGAACTGTAGTTCGGGTAGATTTGCGAATTTCTTCGTTATTGCTGGGTTTTGGTATACTCGAATAACTTCGCCTTTTAATTTTAAATAGCAATCTTTTTTTATTGTGATTACTTTGCTTCCAATTAAAACTAGACTGTATTCGTCTTGGTTGCAATGGGTGGTTGCTATTACTTCTTGTGGAAATACAGCAATCCATTTGTTGTTCGTGACTTTTTGAATTTTCATGTTTGTAATTTGTACTAGTTTTGACTCGCATTTTTCGTAGTGATTAGAGAATCTTAATAGTTGTACTTTACAAAGGCTATCCGTTTGAATAGCTGTCGTCATTAATGATTGACATAAATATTGGCAGGATGCCACTTCTTTGCAACTTTTCATTCGTAAAGCCATACCTAAGATCATTTAGAGAAACTTGGTTTTAGGAACATAACTTGATACTGGTTAGCAACTTTCATGGGGAAAGCAAGTAAATGATAATAATTATAAGGGTTAATTTCTACTATAGAGATTTCTATTAAAAGCGTAATTTCAAAGTTCTTTACATAACATTTAACTATAACTATTTTTTCAAATATGAGTACGTTGTATTCTGTTACTTCTAAGGGTAGTTTACTGTTAGTCATAAGTAAACTAATTCCTAATAATTCATTTAATAAACCAATTGGTTTTATAATATTAGCATGTAACGTGTTTAGTTTGGCAAATGTTACAGCGTTCTCTAACGTGGCTAAAATTTCTTGAATTATGGTAATGGTTGATATCATCTGATTGAATATCGTGTTGAATCTTATTAAGTCTTGCGTTACTAGCATTGTGGTTTGCATGTTACTTTCAAAAGTTAGTATTCTGTTAGTTATACTGACTTGGTTTTTTATTAATTTACTTAATGTATTATAGAATTTTATTATGGTTGTCTGGGTTAAGGATATTTGATTTATAACAATAGTTATTATGTCATTCTGGTTTTCAATCAGTTGTTGTATTGTGTTGTCACATCGTTCAGCATCTTGGTTGTCTAGATTATCTGTGATCGCTTTTTAATATTACCTTGTCCCTTAATGAATCCTCTTTTCTGTCATGTGATTTGGTCGGTTGGTATTAATCGCGTGAATATGTCATTTGTGTTCTTTAAGATGTTCTCCATTATATTTTTGTAGTTAAGCATTTCTATCGCGTATTCTTTTTCGAATTTGGCTGTGTCCATTGGTTGTTTCAGTTTGTAGTAATTATCTCTAATTATATAAAAATTTTGTTTTAATTCTGTTAAATCAAATTTCTGTCCGAATGTCCAGTAATCTATCATATTTTGCATACTTCCTAATTTTGCTGGTAGTATACCGCTGTTGTTTTTAATGTCTTCCACTATTATGTCAGTGTCGTCCGTTCACCTGGGTGGAGGTTGGCGGCAAGTTTGATGGCTGTCTATCTGAAATTACAGGGTGTCTTAGATCCTTTAAGTGAATGTATTTCACAATTTTTCTATTACCGGATACATTTTTATTTGAGATCTTTTTGATTTTAAACGGACCTAAATTTCTGGGGGCCGTTTTGTGTCTCATACCTTTAAAATTTTTCTCATACACGGTTTGTCATATTAAGAATTTATTTATATTGGCGTTCTTGTTGCGGGTTTTTGCAATACGTTCTTTATCGTTACCTAATTTATTTTTAACAGTACCATAAGTTATTTTTAATTTTTCTTTGTGATCTTTTACATACTCTTGGTATACTTCTTTGTTATAGTGTATATCGTAAGGGTTGCGAGAATTTGAGTGTCCTAATATTAATTCGAGGGGTGTAAAATTAGTTGATGAGTGGATTGTGTTGTTGTAAGCAATTAGTGCGTATGACATTAAATTAGTGATGTGCCCTTTCTTATATGTTAGTCTTAATAGTCTGATTTCTTCTAATAATGTTAGGTGTAATCTTTCAATTAGTCCATTTGACTCCATTTGATTTTCTGTTTAAAATGAATTTTTATTTTGTGACGTTCAAGGGTATTTTGTATTTTTTAGTTTCTGAATTCGCTTCTATTGTCTAAAGTTATTGATTCGGGTGTGCCATAAAATGTAAAGTATTATAAGAATCCTTGAGTTACATCGATACTATTTTTTGAAATAATGGCTATCGCTTGGCCTACTTTCGTGAATGCGTCTACGATTGTTAAAAGTTTTGCGCTTCTACTACCAAAGTGTCTGTATGTAGTTTTTGAAAAGGTCTATCGGGTGTTTTAGTTAACATTATAGGTACTTTTGGGAGTGACCTGTCGTATTTCGCTTTGTCGCTTAAATCGCATTGGTTGATAAAATCCGTGGTGAATTCTTTCATGTCTTTAAAGGAATATATCCTTATGAGTTGTTTTAATGTTTCGTTGATTCCGCCATGGTTGATCTTTCCTTCGTATTGGATTTGAATTACGCCATTTATTTCGTCAGGGTCATCTAAAGTTATTAATTTCCGTATACATCTGATAATTTCTGCTCCTGAGTTATTAAATAATCTAATGTATAATTCTGAAAATCTCTAGTAAAAATGTTCAGTGGTAAAATATGAGTAAAAACGTTTTTTCTCTGCGGTATATTCTTTTAAAATTTTAATTATCTGCTCCTCGTTATCGTCTTTTGTTATTTGAATTTGGTATATTTTTCTATTGTTCTTTTTTGTATATTTTATTGGATTGGGGGTTGGTTAATACTTCGGTAACTATGAATTGATTTGGTTTCGTGCCTATCGCTTCATTTAAAATTTTAATTGCGGTTTTGGTTCTTCGTTTTGTGTTGAGTGTATGGTTTCTATTTTCTCTGGGTCTTCTCTTATCTCTGTTTCGTATACATTGCCTATAACTGATTCTGTTTCTATTGCGTTGATCTGTAGTGTGCTTAGTGCGTCTACATTATTGTTGTAAATTCTCTTTTTGTATATAATTTCATTGTCATATTCATCTAGTTTAATCCTTCATCTCTGTAATTTCAAATTCGGTTCTTTGAGTTTGCGTAACCATACTAATGGTCTCTGGTCGCTGTGTTAGTAAAATTTCCTTCCATAAAAATATGGTCTAAAATATTTTGCTGCCCATATTATTGCTAATAATTCTTTTTCAATTGTGCTGTATTTTTGTTCGGTTTCATTTAGTGTCCGTGATGCGTAGCTGATTGGTTTATCGCTACCTACTTTTCTTTGGCTCAATGCTACGCCTAAAGCTGCGTTTGATGCGTCGGTTGTGCATATATGTGGTTTTGAATAACATGGATATTCTAATACAAGGTGATTCGTAAAGATGCATTTAATTTTCTATGGGGTAATCGTTTGAGTTTAAAATTGTTGTGTTGGCGCAACTGTCTTTTATTTGTACTAACGCGTTGAGTGTTTCTACTCCTTGTTGAAATGTCATGTAATTTATAATGCCTATCTCGTTTTTTAATTTACTAAAACTTTTATTAGTTTTCTGTCCTGGGTTCGATTGTGTTATTTTGATCGGTTTGTATATTACTGTTTTGGAATTTATTGGGAATTTGTCCGTGTTTCGTTCTCAGTAATCGGTTTTTTATGTCAATGTTTGCTCCTAGTTTTTTTAAAAGATCCATGCCTATTAATCCGTCGTATTTGTCGTTAAATTCAAAGATGTAAAATTTGTGTTTCATTTATACGTTATAAGTTTTTGGTAGGGGTATGTTTGCTATAAATTGGTGTATTGTCGTTTTGTGGGTTGTCTTGATTTAGAAGGGTTCTCTTCCTACAAAATCTAAATAATGTTTTTGTACAGTTTTGGGGCTAATTGAAGTTTTTGAAAATCCAGTATCAATTAGAAATTTGAATTCTACGCGGGGTATTTCTATGTAGGGTAAAATGTGTTGATTGATTTTATTTAAATTAATTACGTTTAATACTTCCTGTATGTTTGTAGTGGTATGTTAACTATTTTTATTAATCTTTCTTGGGAATAAAACCACTTATATTTGTTATAATGATCTTTAATTACGTTTCGATCCATGACCTAGCATCGTTGTCAAAATAATAAAAATACTTAAGTTTGACAAATATGACACAAATTGAAGGTGACTTTAATTTATTAATTTTCGATTTGAATACGTTAGATGAAACTATAAAATTTTCATCTAATGTATTCAAATCAAAAATTAATAAATCAAAGTTACCAACAATTTGTGTCATAAATGTCAAACTTAAAAATATTTATTAATTTGACAACGATCCTAGGTCATGGATCGAAACGTAAATAAAGATCATTTTAACAAATATAAGTGGTTTTATTCCCAAGAAATATTAAAACGGATAATTACGTTTGGTCGTATTTGAATCGGTCTAGCTGAAAATTTGAGCACGCATTTTCTCGTTCGTCCTCTTCGTAGTTTTCATAGGGGTTGTGGCATTCGTAATTTGTCTCCTCGTCTCTACTCGAAGTTGCGTCATTATTCGTGCCCGGGTTGTCATAATCTTCTAGTTCTTGGTGGAACAGTTTTTCGGAAGTGAAAGTTTCGTTTTTGATTATAGTTTGGTCTGATTTGCGATATTTTTGTGTTTTATCTAGTGTTACCAGATGAAGTGTCCATAGAAGTTGGTTTGTAATAACTGTTGGGGTTGTTATTATTATTTGTCATAGGTGTGTTTCTGTTAGGATTTGTGCCAAATGTTTGCCTTGGTTGGTTTATGTTTTGATTAAACCGTGGGGTAAATACTGGTTTTGTAAACTTTGAGTTAAATGTGAACATTGGAAATTGTCTAAATAGTTGTGAAAATTTGTGTTATTGAGGTTTGAATTGTTCGTTCGAGATTGACTCGTTGTTGCGTTAAAGGATGTAAATGTATGTTGTATTGGTAATTGTCTCGCGGCTCGTATTGTTTTCATCGATGAGTAATTTTTATTTGTATTAGGGTTATATATCCTATTTCTGTGAGACATAACGTTTTCTTAATTTGTTGCACTGAAAGTGTTTAATTATAGAATGTGATGAGACTCAAGCTTTGAATAAATCGTTTCCGTAAAAATTACTGTAATAAACTGTACATTGACGTGTGTTCTAATTATACTCTAAGCTCAGACTTTGCTGAAATTGTTTCCTTTATAAATCGCAATGCATTGTAATACAAATGCATAAATGCGTAAATATAAATTCCTTTGTTAAAAATGAGTGCGCTGAGTAAATTCTTACATTAATAAACTGCAATAAAATGTAATAATAAATAGTGCAAAAAATGCGTATATAAATAAATTCTTTCGTTGCTTTACTAGCTAATATCAATAATTGAAAATGGTTAAGATAAATGAACTTACATAATTTTCATTGCCAGTTTCATCAGTTTTCTTTCCTTGGGCTTGGTCAATTTTGTACCTTGTCTAATCTCTTGTTTGTTTTTCCAGATGAAGAATAAAAATTCAAGACCACCAGGTTCCTCGGTTTTGGATTCGCTAGTGCCCTTCTGGAATTCTATCGACTTCCCAGATAGATTTTGGGCCTCTTGGAAGTTTCATCAGTTTTCTTTCGTTGGACTTGGTCGATTTTGTACCTTGTCCAAATTCTTGTTTGTTCTTCCAGATGAAGAATAAACATTCAAGACCACCAGTACCTCGATTTTGGATTCGCTAGTGCCTTTCTGAAATCCTACCGACTTCCCAAGATAGATTTTGGGTCTCCTGGAGCGGCTCTTTAAAAAGGCTTTTTCCAAAAAAAAACTCTTCTATCGATTTTTATTAGAACAGAAATTACAATTGAATTTAACAAGTGGTTGCGTTATATTTATTAACATTTAACAATCAAAGTTACTTTTTACTAGTTAAATTAATTAAACAAAATTGAGTAGCTTGAACAACCAACAATGTTAATGTTGTGAATCTCGAGACTGACTGGCCATCTTGGGCTCCTGAGGATATATATGCTATCCCTGCCCCTCACATTGCTTGTGGGAACTGCAGAGATCATGTCTGCTGTTTTCATTATACAATACAAAGTATTACTTCTTAGTAATCTTAATTCTAACAATATGTTTCCTACAATCTATTGTGATTTGCACCTGCAGCGTCATGTTACGTCTGGAATACAAAGTATTCACATCCATTCTCATGTCTGGTTTATGAACTTCCATTAACCTTTTGTAATGTGTCCTTTAATTATACATTTTAACAACCCAACTTAAGATTTTATGCTTCCATTTGATTAAATATATATCCTAATTTGGGGGATATGTAACTCGCGTTAGCGCGTTGCATGATGTGCGAATAAAAAGGGGCCCTTGCTTAGGACTCAGGTGGGTAAATTCAAGCGCGAATTTGGATGTTTGATAAGACCACACCGTCGCAGATCGCTTTCCTTTTAGGTATATGTAATTTCATTCAAAAGTTTTTATTTTTAGTTGATCGATTTCTAATTAAAGGAATAAACCTATATATGCGGTATTTTGATGAATTTTATGTAATTCTTTTGTTTGTAGAACGTCGACAAATGATCTAATTCATTAAGCGTTGAAAATTATTTAAGAAATATTTAGTTATCTTTAAGTGCCATAAAATAGGACATTGTAAATTAAAATATAAAGTAGAATCACGGTCGAAGGCACACGTGCAAGCCGTTAATTAAAATTTGTTAAGAAGGTTTTAAATTTCATAATTGGTAATTATTTTTTAGATCATATTTTAGTTCATACGACATTTATTTAAAAAAAATTATTAGAACGTTCCAAAGCAAAAGCAAATGGATGCCAAGCCCTCAAAATGCTGTAGTGGTTTAGAAAACAATTACGTCTGCATTTAATCCGAGAATTCTAACAGCTAAAATTACTAACGTGGCACATAAAGACCTAGGCGTATTTTTCGAAGAATGTAAAAAATAATTCTATCTAAATTGTATATGATTTTTAAATATAACGCAGTAAACATCAAAATTAATGTCTTGTTGGCGGGTAATTTTTACAAATTTTCAGTTACTAATAACGAAACTGAGTCTCTCAAGTCAGATATTATTCTACGCCCAACACTTTAATTTGTTTCAATAATTTACAGAATTGTAACGATTGGTTGACAGACAATGTTTCAACGCGCTTGTTTGCTAAAATAGAACATGGCGCTTCTTACGGTTCATAGTTTACACTTTCTGAAGTCTTTTTTCATAATGTGAATATCAATAAGTGCTACGATATTTTTAATGCGACTCTCTCATACCTCTGTCTCTTGCTATTCGAAACAAAAAGGTTTGTCTAAATATTCAGACATAAGAATGCCTCCTTTTTTTTTATTGCAATGTTTTAGCAGGGTAAGTAATTCAGCAACAGGTAAAAAAGCTACCCGAAAAACTCCATATCCGCATTTTGCAGAAATTTTTAAAATGAAAAATTTGGCCAGTCCGTGCCTATAGAAAATATATCAAAATTTGAGCAGCAAAATAATATTTTTGTAAATGTGTTTGCCCTTGTTCTAAAACGCTTTCAATATATCGTAACCCGTACGCAATTAACTAGTCACAAACGCTAAAAACACCTTAATCTGTTAATTATTGAAGAGCGCTATGTCAAGAATACGTCAAAATAAAATTCTGATGATGATGATGATGACGATGCTAAATTTGTATAAAATCAAAACAGTAGTGAAAACGAGAGGTTGAAAAATATCATAGGTTTTATGCCCGACGTTAGATACCACTACTGTCTTATATACAAATTAGAATCATTGGTGAGAGGTCCATTAACCAAACATACAGGCCACTTTTATGTACGCGACAGATGACTCTTTTATTTTTAGGATTACAAGTGTCTCGATTAACACGAGTAAGTATACGAAAGGTTCAACCAGTGTGTGTTATTCTTACTATCGGAAATAAAAAATGTGTACAATTTACAGACTATAGGTATAAAATACCTCTCTCGATAGTAGTTTATACCAACATAAAATATATTATTGAGAAAACAGAAACAGAGCATTAACTCTATCGCACTTTTAAATACCAGGACACATTATGTTTTTAATAGGACATTATTTTTATTGTGGCTATGAGAAATATCTTGCTATTATAATTCCTACACGGCAGCAGACTGCATTTCCTGGTTTGTGCAACAATTAAAACATTCCTATATGTTAGGGAAGCACATTTTTGAAAATGCTCCCGTGATATATATTATAGACGTCCCGACGGAAAAAACGTGCTTTATTTGCGAAGTCGATTTCTTGCCGGGCGAAGAAAAGGTTGTCGATCACGATCACCTGAATGGTGATGCATGAAGCGTTGCATATAGCAGTTGTAAATTAAATTTTAGGCTATTTCCGTAGTCCGCAGTCTATTATAATTTGAGCAATTATGATGCACATGTTATTATTAAAGAAATCGCTAACGCTTTCAAAGGTCGGATAAAGATGATTCCCTTAAACAATGAAAAGTATATAACATTCTCTAAAAAGTACATGACGCAAATGTAACTTTTACGCTTTTTTTGATTCATGTCAATGTCTTTAGAAAAATTGGCATACGAGCTGTACTTCAATGATTTTA
Source organism: Platerodrilus igneus (assembly GCA_036346225.1). Lineage (NCBI taxonomy): Eukaryota > Metazoa > Arthropoda > Insecta > Coleoptera > Lycidae > Platerodrilus > Platerodrilus igneus. Next base: position 4,610,624 of record JARFIW010000874.1, on the reverse strand, counting down.
TACTTTTAAAAAGGGGATTTCGTTTAATAAAATCGGAGCACATTAAATTGCTAAAGCGCAAGAGTATCATCTTTTCTTATGAGTGTTTGAACGATTTTTTGAAATTAAGGAAAGCACTTTTTCCTCCTATAGACCGTTTCTATAGCAATTTTAAAGAATCTCTTATTAAAGAATCCAACTATATTCATTCTCAAACTGTTTGGAGCACTTTTAGATGCAAAAATGTAGGTGACTAGGCTCATTTCTGCCATTGTTAAGTTGGTCCCACGATTTCAATCCTTTCAATAAATATGAGTGCAGAGGATTAAAGCTTATCGAAGAAAAGATGGACATTCAAGAAATATTTCAATTACAAATCTAACCAATACATCCTTTACATTGGTTGTTTCGAAGCCAGATTCAGGCCCATTTGAAAGTCTTCATTAATACTACTATCTCAAGCTGTACGTATATTTAATATTCGAAAACGAATTTAAAATAACTGCAGATGGTTGTTGGTTCGTCGAGATAAGACAGCTGAGTAGACCATTTAGTGACGAACCACCCCCACATTTCCACCAGCATCCACATTTCCACACTCATCTGGACCAAAAAGTTTTCTTCGACTAACCATTTTTCATCTTTCGAGATAAACCTGTCTTAAATTTTTCATCTTTCGAGATAAATGAGCATCCACATTTCCACACACGAGATAAACCTATTTTTAAGATTTTTTTTTACCGCTAACATTCTGGACCAAATAGTTTTCTTCGACTAGCCATTTTTTTATCTTTCGAGATAAACCTATCTTGTTTGGTATCAATTAATATTAGAATTTTCTCAGCTACCCAAATTTCTAGGAATTTTTTAGATAGCATCATCCCCCAGGGAGCTACCCTAATTTTAAGATTTCTTACCAAGACCGATTTCTAACCGTCCGCATAAATTTTTTTAGTCATGCGATACATCTTGTTAGCTTAGAATTTTACGCAGAATCCAAATCTGCAAACAGATTTAATATAGGACCACGCCCTGCAAAGTTACACATATACCCTCTGCGAGATAAATCTTTTTCCACATTTCCACACACGAGATAAACCTACCTTGTTTGGTATCAATTAATATTAGATTTTCTCAGCTACCCAAATCTCTTTAAATTTTTCAGATTGCATCATCCCTAAGGAGCTACCCCAATTTTAAGATTTTGTACCAAGATCAATTTCTAATCACCTCTCCTTTTAATATCTACAATCCTTTAACCAAACACGTAGCAGTATTAACATAAATTAAGCACGCGAAAATTTATTTTATTCGATTTACAGTTTAATAAACTAATTACAATTTTACAAAGTATAACATTATTTCCTGTGTGTAGCCGAATCCAAGTAGTTTAACCTGTAACAAAAAAGATTAATGTGTTGTTTAAATAGACCTGTAATAAAAAGAGGTTAATGTAAAAAGGAGACGTGTTTTCGGTTAATAAAACATATTATCGTTAATCTAACAATATGTTTTACCGTCCAGCGACACCACGTGGAGGTAAACACATTCAATGTAATGGGTTTTAAATATGAGAATGGGAGGTGAACTTTCACGTAATCATCGCGTGGTTAATAATTAAGAAAGCTGTATATAATTTTATTTTAAACGTGTATATCTTCTCCAAACAAATGCGGTTATTATAATAGGAAAGTACGCTAAATACAAGTCAATTAACAGCAATTAAATATTGCTTACTGACCTACCTTAATTAGGTTGCTGTGCTATTAGGAATGATGTTTAAGACTTCGTACGTATTTTCCGGATTATATGTTGTATTCTTTTTTTATTAAGTAATCGAATAAATCGTTCCTTCTGCTTCCAAAGAAACTCGGACACTCCATTGTCGACGCTGGCGTTATTTATGCGATAGCTAGCCATGAAGTTGTTAAACGCTGTGCTAATCATTTCTACGCCATCTTCGTTAGTAGCGGTAACTGATGCATTTTTATGTTTGTTGCTCCTTAAGTGTGCGGCGTACGTAGTTTTTCCATTTCGAAATCGCATACTGTACACATAATTCGTGGTTGTTTCGTACAAGACCCTTTAACAGCTGGTGGCGTTGAACGTTTACTGCTTAATGACATACCGTGCTGTTTTTCCTTGTGTCGCTGTGAGCTATTCTCGTAAAAGCGATACCGCAAGACCCAGAGTTTAAGTACTTTGCTGCGGACGGTTTAACCCTGGGCGATGTTACACTACGACATTTGTTCTGGTGCCGTTTGAGAGCATTTTTCCAGGTATAGGAAGCACCGCAAGGGTTGCACTTATAAACGTTTGCAGGTACCATTTTAGTACAAAACAAAACCCGCACTATAGCACTTTGGTTAAACTTGTAATCGAACTAACTAAAAAGCTTACTCGAGCGTACCTGATTTATGTTCCTTATAGAATGCATACCGAAGGTTTCCGAAGACGACCGAACGATGTTGAGGATTCGGCGGGGACTAAATGATGTCATATTCCTTGCTGCTCGTCCAATACATTTAGCGCCTAATGCATGCACCTGGTTCGCTTCGTCGATGGTGCGAATGCCGTTAGTAGAAACACCGGAAAACGTCTTCCATGTTATACGGATCGCGTGCATATTAAAAATCCAAAGGGTGGTAGCACACGCACACAAGGTGTGTGCAAGTCGTGCTGTAGAAGATGCAATGCTACTATAACCAAAAACACTTTAAACCATTACTAAGAAAATACCAACTTGTTGTCTACAGGATACTTACAACAATTTAATTTTAAATAACTTCTACGTCATATTTTAGGAAATGGGGGCTTGAATATTTTCCAAATGAATCACCAAGCGAAAGTATATGCTTAACGGTATTAAAATTAACCATTAATTTCCTATTTTTACGACCGTGGTTAATTATAGATTGAAATTTAATTTGTGCACGTTCGAGCTTCTCGTAAACTAACATATTTTAGAGCAACAATGCGCTGTATAATACATGCATACCCCTTCGCCGCGCTACTGCTATTCTTGTAATTGCTAGAAAAAGTCACTCTCCTTTTTACTGTTAGGAGCGATGCAAAGCACCATTTTTTATACTTTCTATAGCACATCGCACACTTTTTCGTCTGATAATTAAATTTTGCTTCTGTAGGCTTTTACACTTTCGCATAGCGGTCGGCCGCACGTATTGATTTCTAGAACCGGTAAGTACTCGATATCCTCCAAATAGAGAATTAGATGCTCGATGTCTGTCAACTTCCAATTCCCTCGTAAAAGGTAGAAAAACTCGGTCAATCATCCATTAAACTTCGACCCGCTACCGTTTTGATAATTTCCAAACATTTTTCGAACGACAATGGGCTGAGAATTTTTAAACCTCCGAGGGATCTTTAAGTCGTGATCAATTACACATCCGAGCTACGCGTAAACTAACATATTTTGCAGCAACTGTATAATACATGCATACCCCTTCTCTGCGCTACTGCTATTCTTGTAGTTGCTTGGAAAAGTCAGTCGCCCTTTTTACTGCTAGGGTCGCTAAAAAGCACCATTCCATACTTTATTTATAAGTGTAGCACATCGCACACTTTTTTGTCGGTTAATTAAATTTTTGTTTATGTAGGCCTTTACACTTTCGCTTATTTAAACATCTAATACGACCGATTAACCACTTTCGATTATTCTAACGGGGAACCACCATACATCCCACCGCATCGTTCTTTTTGAATCCAACGATCCTATGGGCTTCCGCACACTAACACCTAACGTATCTTTCCTACTAGTTGTTAAACAAAAACTACCGGTATCGCCATTGTGGATATAAGCAGATGTTTGTGGATGTGTACGAGAATATGTAACCATATACATTAATTAGTCTAAGCTATTTTATTTAGTCCAAGAAAATTATTATTTTTCTAATCCACAACTAATAATCGCCTTTATAGGTTTAACATTTCTACCATTTCCCAATGACTGGTGCTACGTACATGGAAACTTTAATTTCTTATTAGAGAGAATTCTTATTATCCTCACGCACTGCTGCGTAGTTGCATGCCCACCCTTTTGGGAATATATGCTCGTTATAGGTTGTAGCACCCTCGGTTTTTTTAACTACACTTCGTGAGACCCTTTAATCTTTTTAATCGAATCTTTCTCGCTTACAATACATGGACTTAGCCCTACTACCAACAAATTCTAATACTAGACCCCATTAAATTGGTCTTTAAATTTCCTACAATTTTTTATCGACAAGTGTTATATTGTATTTATTATACGCAGGGTAGTCACTCTTTTAAGATAAATATATTTTGCTAGGTATCAACTAATATTAAATTTTTCTAGGGACCCCAAATCTGTAAATAGATTTTAAATAGCTCCACCCCATACAAAGTTATGCCTTCTAAAGACTAATTTTGCCCATCTTTATTTAACTCCATCTTTAAAACCCTTTTTGCTACGCAAGACATATGCTTTAGCCAACCATCTCCCGAGAAATCTAAAACCGATGTATCCTCGAACACCACGTGGAGGTAACACGTATACTCTGTCAACCAGGATAGAAGCAGGAAAGATTTGGAAGGTGGGAGAAGAATAAAAATATAGTGGAATCGCTTAAAACTAACCTATTAATTAAATTTCCTTTATCTAACCTAGGTCCACAGCTTGGTTTTAATGGAAAACTCATTAAAAGCAATTAGTGCTAATGGGTTTTAATGAGTAAACTCATTAAAAAGCAATTAGTGCTAACGAGTTTTAATGAGAACTCATTAAAAACAATTAGTGCTAATGGGTTTTAATGAGAAAACTCATTAAAACAGCCTAACCTATCAATTTTTCATGTGGTCATGTGATCATATGGTCATGTGGTCATGTGGTCATGTGGTCATGGGGCAATTTCACCCTAACTTAACATCCTACATATATCCGGATATATGTCGATGCGCATCCCTGTCGGCTTAGGTCGGATAACAACATATTCGACTATCTTCGGCAATATACGCCCCCACTCTGTAGAATACATAAGAGAACAATTTTTCGTATTCAATTTAGTATTCGATAGTAGCTAGAACGGTAAACATGAGCGTCTCCAAGGTGATTAACGTTTCTCAACTTCTTGGGAATAAAGTGAAACCGACAAATGAGCGATTTGGATTATGGCTTTTGGACAGAAAATATGTGCAACAATAATCTGGTAACAGATATTGGTAATATTTGTTATGTCGAAGGCGAGCAGATGCTGACTGGTGGACTACACACACCAATTACAGAACCATTTTGTGACAATATAATGTTGGTTAAAATTTGCGACTTTTCTGACGCCGAACAAACCATCTGCAAACAAAAGGATGTTTATCCTAAAAAGAAATTTGTGGTGCATTTAACAGCTATCTACGAAGAAAGTTTGACCGATTTGTTTCCGCTAGACATGGTGTTAAAGCTAAGCTTCCGTTTTCTCTAGAAAGCACTAACAAGATGGGCCAGAGAGTAAAAGAAATTATCGGAAAAGAAGACCTCGAATGCATTAATAAAAATTCCAAAATCCTATATGTGTTCCATACAAAGTGGAACTAGCAGATGTTAAGTTGGAAACTTTATTGGAGGAACTACCAGATATATTAGACGAACTCGAAAAGATTATTTCTATCTTTTGACATGGATGTAACCCAAGATTTTGCGGGTATATTTAGCAAGATGGAGATGTGTAATTATTTAACTACAAACCATAACTTTTGCTATAAGGGCGAATACGAAGAAAAGTGTAATATTATAGTTGACAACGATAAAACTGTAGGAATTGATTGTTTAACATGGCTAACAACCAATGCAAGAATTAAGATATACAACAAATTTGTGTGTCAGATAACAAGTCCTGGTGTTAATAAACAACTTGGCAATCATATACTAGATTTTTTACGTTGTCCAGATGTACGTTTAAGGGAAACATTTGCGTCTACTTTGGCTAAAGAACATGGTATTACGCGATTGGAAGCGACAATATACAATTGTGCAATTGGAAGCTATGTCAGTGCGGAACGGGTGTATAAATCCTTAAAAGACTGTTTAACGTTATTGGAAGATAGTAAGTTATACTTCCTAAAGGCGCCAATGTACTCGGTACCACTTGCCAAAATGTGGAGTAAGCTATCGGACAAGCTACAAAATAGCTGCTGTTTAGTGTATAATAACCTGCTACAGTACGTGTATTGGGGTAATGGTAATACAAAGAAATTGACGGGCTTGCAAATTAAGTTGTCCGAAAAACCAAAAGAAAGGGAAAAATTGATAAAGTATGTGCTTTCGGCTTTTAGTTTTAACTATTTACCTGTAAATTATTTGGAGATAGTAGAGGAGGAAGACAGCCAAGATAAAATAAAAATCTTACACAAGTGCTACATTAAAGCAGGCAGTACATATTTTACACAATCTGCAACACCATATTCTACAATTCCAAAAGAAATAATCATTTCGGAATTGGGATTGATAAATACACCTAACATTCGCCCAGAGGTTGTACGACAACGCGTAAATATTGGTAGTAAACTCTATCCGTTTACGCTAAAGGAAATTGCTCCATTATGCATACCATACGCTGTAAGTGGAAGGAAAAGACAACTGGAATTAGAGGAAATGGATGCAAAAAGGCGAAAATTGGACTACATGGAAAACACTGCGACAATACGCGAACAATACAAAGATGTGTTATACAAAGAACATCTTATTAGAGAAAATGAGGAAGAATTAAAAGATTATTTTATGTGCCGATGGAGTGACTTAAATACATCCGGGTTCTACAAGCTGTTTGCATTTGCGGTTAGTAAGAAAGACTCTTTTAGTTATGTAGGCGTTCTTGCGGAAAAGGATGGTGCTAAATCCGTATACTTTTTAAAAGGTTATTCTAAAAACGTATTTATCAAAATGGCAGATAACAAAGAAGAACTAAGGAATGCGGGTTTCGTAATCTTGGCGTACACCACACGTAAAGGGGTTCCGCTAAACATTGTATATTTGCCCAGTAAAGAACCTTTCGGATCATTTAAAACCGAGGGTCTTACAACCTATAACAACCATATATTCCCAAAAGTGGTGGACATGCAACTACGCAACAGTGTGTGGGAGAAAAGGATTTCCTCAATACCGACAAGAAGAAGTCGATCAAGCTAACAAGATACGTATGCAGGATATAGTGGGAAAGCTGCGATTAAAAGATTGTCACAAGCTGCAAGAATTACACGAAGGAATGGATCTGGTTGTCGCCGGAATCAAAGACTTTAAATATAGAGGCAAACTTCGGTACATTTTACAATTCGAAAACCTAGACGGTCTTTATGTATCAAACTATTGGTTAGAAAAGGAGATAGAAGACTTGGGTGTCGATTTAAATTTTAAGCTGCGAATAAAATTAGATAAAATTAAAACCACCTGCAAACAAACATAAAGAAAGGACTGTCTTCTGTGTATAACTTTGTATTAAAATTAAGTTTAAATGACTCCATGCTTGGCATTAAATATTTTTAAATTTGTTATGTATAATGTCAGAATAAACATTTTATAATAGTATATAACATTGTTCTTTATTTATAAAAGGCTGTGACGTTACCACGAAATAGCAGTCGCACAGAGAGGGGTGCGCATGGGCAGCGCGCATGGGCAGGGTGCGTACGCGCAGGGGCGCGCATGGGCAGGGGTGTGCACGCGCAGGGGCGCGCATGGGCACAGGCGTGTCTGGCGTACACGAGGGAGGCGGATGTTAACAGTCACCAAGCATCCAATTCATTATTTGGATGGTATCGAGTACTTGTCCTGCGTATGTATCCGGAGTAAAGAATACGATTTGCATACGCAGCTTATTAATAAAATTAGTTTATCGAGGAAGATGACAAAGCGTTACGTCACCCTAATAGTACAACAATCTACGCATGGGGACGTAAAGATATAAGATAGTTGTTTATATTTGTATGGATTTGTAAATCTATTGTATATATTAGTTTTAAATTCCATAATTTTTAAGTTCTTCTCCCACCTTCCAAATCCTTCCTGCTTCTATCCTGGTTGACAGAGTATACGTGTTATCTCCACGTGGTGTTCGAGGGAACATCGGTTTTAGATTTCTCGGGAGATGGTTGGCTAAAGGCATATGTCTTGCGTAGCAAAAAGGGTTTTAAAGATGGAGTTAAATAAAGATGGGCAAAATTAGTCTTTAGAAGGCATAACTTTGTATGGGGTGGAGCTATTTAAAATCTATTTACAGATTTGGGGTCCCTAGAAAATTTAATATTAGTTGATACCTAGCAAAATATATTTATCTTAAAAGAGTGACTACCCGCGTATAATAAATACAATATAACACTTGTCGATAAAAAAGTTGTAGGAAAATTTAAAGACCAATTTAATGGGGTCTAGTATTAGAATTTGTTGGTAGTAGGGCTTAAGTCCTACTGTATTGTAGGCGAGAAAGATACGATTAAAAAGATTAAAGGGTCTCACGAATTGTAGTTAAAGTAAAACCGAGGGTCTTACAACCTATAACGAGCATATATTCCCAAAAGGAATGGACATGCAACTACGCAGCAGTGCGTGGGAGAATAAGAATTCTCTAATAAGAAATTAAAGTTTCCATGTACGTAGCACCAGTCATTGGGAAATGGTAGAAATGTTAAACCTATAAAGGCGATTATTAGTTGTGGATTAGAAAAATAATAATTTTCTTGGACTAAATAAAATAGCTTAGACTGGTTAATGTATATGACTACATATTCTCGTACACATCCACAAACATCTGCTTATATCCACAATGGCGATACCGGTAGTTTTTGTTTAACAAATAGTAGGAAAGATACGTCAGGTGTTAGTGTGCGGAAGCCCATATGATCGTTGGATTCAAAAAGAACGGTGCGGTGGGATGTATGGTGGTTCCCCGTTAGAATAATCGAAAGTGGTTAATCGGTCGTATTAGATGTTTAAATAAGCGAAAGTGTAAAGGCCTACATAAACAAAAATTTAATTAACCGACAAAAAAGTGCGCGATGTGCTACACTTATAAATAAAGTATGGAATGGTGCTTTTTAGCGGCCCTAGCAGTAAAAAGGGCGACTGACTTTTCCAAGCAACTATAAGAATAGCAGTAGCGCAGAGAAGGGGTATGCATGTATTATACAGTTGCTGCAAAATATGTTAGTTTACGCGTAGCTCGGATGTGTAATTGATCACGACTTAAAGATCCCTCGGAGGTTTAAAATTCTCAGCCCATTGTCGTTCGAAAATGTTTGGAAATTATCAAAACGGTAGCGGGTCGAAGTTTAATGGATGATTGACCGAGTTTTTCTACCTTTACGAGGGAATTGGAAGTTGACAGACATCGAGCATCTAATTCTCTATTTGGAGGATATCGAGTACTTACCGGTTCTAGAAATCAATACGTGCGGCCGACCGCTATGCGAAAGTGTAAAAGCCTACAGAAGCAAAATTTAATTATCAGACGAAAAAGTGTGCGATGTGCTATAGAAAGTATAAAAAATGGTGCTTTGCATCGCTCCTAACAGTAAAAAGGAGAGTGACTTTTTCTAGCAATTACAAGAATAGCAGTAGCGCGGCGAAGGGGTATGCATGTATTATACAGCGCATTGTTGCTCTAAAATATGTTAGTTTACGAGAAGCTCGAACGTGCACAAATTAAATTTCAATCTATAATTAACCACGGTCGTAAAATAGGAAATTAATGGGTTAATTTAATACCGTTAAGCATATACTTTCGCTTGGTGATTCATTTGGAAAATATTCAAGCCCCCATTTCCTAAAATATGACGTAGAAGTTATTTAAAATTAAATTGTTGTAAGTATCCTGTAGACAACAAGTTGGTATTTTCTTAGTAATGGTTTAAAGTGTTTTTGGTTATAGTAGCATTGCATCTTCTACAGCACGACTTGCACACAACTTGTGTGCGTGTGCTACCACCCTTTGGATTTTAATATGCACGCGATCCGTATAACATGGAAGACGTTTTCCGGTGTTTCTACTAACGGCATTCGCACCATCGACGAAGCGAACCAGGTGCATGCATTGGCGCTAAATGTATTGGACGAGCAGCAAGGAATATGACATCATTTAGTTCCCCGCCGAATCCTCAACATCGTTCGGTCGTCTTCGGAAACCTTCGGTATGCATTCTATAAGGAACATAAATCAGGTACGCTCGAGTAAGCTTTTTAGTTAGTTCGATTACAAGTTTAACCAAAGTGCTATAGTGCGGGTTTTGTTTTGTACTAAAATGGTACCTGCAAACGTTTATAAGTGCAACCCTTGCGGTGCTTCCTATACCTGGAAAATGCTCTCAAACGGCACCAGAACAAATGTCGTAGTGTAACATCGCCCAGGGTTAAACCGTCCGCAGCAAAGTACTTAAACTCTGGGTCTTGCGGTATCGCTTTTACGAGAATAGCTCACAGCGACACAAGGAAAAACAGCACGGTATGTCATTAAGCAGTAAACGTTCAACGCCACCAGCTGTTAAAGGGTCTTGTACGAAACAACCACGAATTATGTGTACAGTATGCGATTTCGAAATGGAAAAACTACGTACGCCGCACACTTAAGGAGCAACAAACATAAAAATGCATCAGTTACCGCTACTAACGAAGATGGCGTAGAAATGATTAGCACAGCGTTTAACAACTTCATGGCTAGCTATCGCATAAATAACGCCAGCGTCGACAATGGAGTGTCCGAGTTTCTTTGGAAGCAGAAGGAACGATTTATTCGATTACTTAATAAAAAAAGAATACAACATATAATCCGGAAAATACGTACGAAGTCTTAAACATCATTCCTAATAGCACAGCAACCTAATTAAGGTAGGTCAGTAAGCAATATTTAATTGCTGTTAATTGACTTGTATTTAGCGTACTTTCCTATTATAATAACCGCATTTGTTTGGAGAAGATATACACGTTTAAAATAAAATTATATACAGCTTTCTTAATTATTAACCACGCGATGATTACGTGAAAGTTGACCTCCCCATTCTCATATTTAAAACCCATTACATTGAATGTGTTTACCTCCACGTGGTGTCGCTGGACGGTAAAACATATTGTTAGATTAACGATAATATGTCTTATTAACCGAAAACACGTCTCCTTTTTTTTACATTAACCTCTTTTTATTACAGGTCTATTTAAACAACACATTAATCTTTTTTTGTTACAGGTTAAACTACTTGGATTCGGCTACACACAGGAAATAATGTTATACTTTGTAAAAATTGTAATTAGTTTATTAAACTGTAAATCGAATAAAATAAATTTTCGCGTGCTTAATTTATGTTAATACTGCTACGTGTTTGGTTAAAGGATTGTAGATATTAAAAAGGAGAGGTGATTAGAAATTGATCTTGGTACAAAATCTTAAAATTGGGGTAGCTCCCTTAGGGATGATGCAATCTGAAAAATTTAAAGAGATTTGGGTAGCTGAGAAAAATCTAATATTAATTGATACCAAACAAGGTAGGTTTATCTCGTGTGTGGAAATGTGGAAAAAGATTTATCTCGCAGAGGGTATATGTGTAACTTTGCAGGGCGTGGTCCTATATTAAATCTGTTTGCAGATTTGGATTCTGCGTAAAATTCTAAGCTAACAAGATGTATCGCATGACTAAAAAAATTTATGCGGACGGTTAGAAATCGGTCTTGGTAAGAAATCTTAAAATTAGGGTAGCTCCTGGGGATGATGCTATCTAAAAATTCCTAGAAATTTGGGTAGCTGAGAAAATTCTAATATTAATTGATACCAAACAAGATAGGTTTATCTCGAAAGATAAAAAAATGGCTAGTCGAAGAAAACTATTTGGTCCAGAATGTTAGCGGTAAAAAAAAATCTTAAAAATAGGTTTATCTCGTGTGGAAATGTGGATGCTCATTTATCTCGAAAGATGAAAAATTTAAGACAGGTTTATCTCGAAAGATGAAAAATGGTTAGTCGAAGAAAACTTTTGGTCCAGATGAGTGTGGAAATGTGGATGCTGGTGGAAATGTGGGGGTGGTTCGTCACTAAATGGTCTACTCAGCTGCAACTACCTTATCACCAAAGATTGTGGGTCTCCAATCTCTACTATATTATTGGTAATATTCAACACCTGTTTTATGCGCTTATCTGTGCTAAATATTCACAATAAATTTTTCATTTTTCATTTCAATACAAAACTGTCTAACCATTTGTGACATCTGGTAATTCTTGCGGCTGCTATAGGAGCTAAGGTTCTCATTTTCTCAGTAATTGCACTGAATTCGTCAAGTTATCGTTGTAAAATGGAAATTCTAAAGTATAAGAATTGAAGTGCATATACAAGGACATTTAGCCTCTCAGTGTTCTTCTCGCTTTACTTGCAGAAAGCGTAAGTCAAAAAACCGTACTTTCTTTCATGAAAACATTCAGAGATGGCAGACTTTCTTCAGCCTCTTGGAGTGAAGCAAACATTTTTCCATCTGTGACGGACACTTTTTCACAAGCAATTTCTGCATTATCTAGTAATACTTCACAAGAAATATTTCCTACCGTGTGTGTGTGTACAAATCCATGATTCCAATGGAGAGTTGTTCAAGATTAGGGTTCTTGTTCTTGACAATATTACAAGCAATTTGCCAAATTAGCATGTAGAAACTACTAAGCTTCAAATTTCTAATAATATTAAACCATTGGGTCTATTTTTTCACAAACCTGGTAAAATCCTCTAAAGATCAGCAGTTTTGCTTAATATTCCTTATTCTGGACAAATCCAATTGGGTCCAAATCTTCCTACTCCTCAAAAAACCCAACTTGGGTATATTGTTGCATGTCTATCGGGCTCTGTTACGTAGTTCCGAATACAATACAATATCTTCATTCGCTTTCCGATCTAGTTCAGCATCAAGTCGCTCGTTCTTGAGAATTAGAGCAATATCCCTCAGACACGGTTCTCTCTCTAGACGAACATTCCTGTGAATGGCATTTTACTACTACTACTGAAGCAGCCGCTGATGGGCGCTTTATATTTTCCATTCCGTTGAAGAAAGGCTCGTCTATTCTGGGGGATTTCTGACATACGGCTTTCAAAAGATTGAACGCGCTTGAGATTCAATTACAATCAAATTTAGAATACAAGGAGTTATATATTTTCTTTATGCAGGAATACTAAAATCTTGGACATACGCCATCTTCCGACCGCAATTATGCAGGTTTCCTATTTCCCCATTATGATTATGGTGAGTTCAAGGAGGAAAGTCTCACTAGCAAACTTCGTGTTGTGTTTGACAGGTCTTCTAGGTATCCAGTGGTTTTTCGTTATACAGTATTCAGGTAGTTGGACTTACAATCCAACATCACCTTTTCTTAATTTTATTGCGTTATCGTAAACATAACCTTTCTGCTGACATTGAGAAGGTGTACATTTAGGTCTTGATAGATTCAAGCTAACGACTTCTTCAAAAGATATTATGACAACCTTTTAATTCTGATTCAATTTTTTTAAATTTTAATACCGTCACTAATGGTATAACGGTGTTTTTTTTCTAGCAATTTGTTCCTTTGTAGAAATAGGTATTTCAGTTAAGGACACATCCTTGGTTGACCCTAATAATCCAGGAATACCTTTACGTAGACGACCTTCGTCGAAACTGTTATAAGCTTCTAGATTCACAGGCAATCTGTTGGACACTTTTATGATTAATTTCCGAAGGTGGCTTTAAATTTAGAAAGTGAATTTCAAATAATGCGCAAGTTCCTTCCGGTATAAATCCGCAAGACGTACATTTTGGTATTCTTGAGTTTGGGTGCAATAAAAACACCAAAGCGCTTGGTCTCGCGTGGTCTTTTCAAACTGATTATTTGCGATATTCAAGTTCAGGTTATTTAAATGGCATTCCCACCGAACGGAGTATGCTGTCCGATATTTTACAATTTTTTTTACCCTTTGGGTGTTTTTGGTCCGGGTTTCATATCAGCAGTATTTCCATGCAGACTCTTTGGATGAAGAAGATTTCATGGGATGTATCGAATGAGACTTTTTTACGAATCTGCGTTGTACTAAACAATCGCGCAAGTGCACTTTATTTTATTTGCGGCCATCTTGTGCAGGCAGAGGTGCATGGATTTTCAAACGCTTCAGTTCATGCTTATCGGGCATCATCTACCTATTTACTTTAGATTAACCAAACGAAAACCTTACTCGTGGTAAGGTTTTCGTTCGGTTTCTTTGTGCCAAGGCAAAGGCCACAAATATAAAGCCACTTACTCTTCCACGTTTAGTGCTATATGCAACCGCGCCGATGGCTAATGGTACCGATCACGCTACAAGAACTATAGGTATAGACCTTGATTGAAATACCTTCTGGTCTAATTCCATCGCTGTTTTGAGGTGGCTGAAAACAGCGCCTAATCAACTCAAAACTTTTGTTTGCAATCGAGTAGCTGACATGCAATATTTGACAGCTCATTCTACGTTTTACAGAGTAGTTCCGCCTTCTCAGTCTTTGGTAGACCCCTCCCTTGATTGTACGGATTAGAAAGCTTGTTGCCTACCTATGTAGATCGTGTTTTCAATTTACCAGACTTAAAAGATGTTTTAGAATGTCATCACGAGTTTGTGATCGAATCTTTTTCAACGGACGAATTTTCTACTTTCACTATTCTCGAAAGAGTTATTGAATACTATTTTCGATTTATAAGCAATTGTTGTAAACTCCTTATAGAGAGGAGTTTAAACCTTCCGCACACCTAAAAAGATTATTTCTTTGTCTACTTGTTTGGTTAAAACGGTTTAACCAGAATCCTTTCCAAAACAAATGAAATGCCTACAAAGGGGTATGTCCATTCTAAAGTCAAATTCTCTCGCAAGCTGAACTTTACTACTTGACCCTGACAGTATAACACGGGGTTAGGGTCGCCTAAAAAATGGTCATTCTCAATTGAGGAAAATATCCTATTTTAATTTTTTGAAACATAGCTTTGCTCACATTCTTTTTCGTCAAGAATACATTCGTTTCCTTGTATGCTGGCGCTGATTTGCTACTTTCACACATGCGAGAGCGATATTAGTTAATTGTTGGCCGTAGACCCTAAGGTTATTGTTTATAAATGTATCCGCTGCTATTGGTTTTCATCAAAATTGGCCAAACTAGCTAGGAGAAATCTTTCGGTTGATCGAGTCAACATTTCATGTAGTCGGCGTTGAATACACTCGTACTTTTCAGATTTGTTTCTTTATTTATTTAACCACAAAGGCTTATTACGTTCAAAACCCTGCAAGCAATCTTGTCTGCATAAATATTAATTCATACTACTTTTACTTAAAACGCCCTAAAATTTCTAAAATATCATAAAAGCTATCGCTCAACAAGCTCGATTTCTTTCCAATTGAAATTTGTGCTATTTTATAAAACTTCTTCAAGTATTTATTCTATAGTATTTTGTTTTATAAAATCAAGTATCTGCTTAGCGGTTACAAAGTCGCTGCAATATGTTCTTTTACCTGCAGTAACTACATTTCCACCACAGCCGTACATGCAATGTGATGGTTTTTTTTTTAAGGAATAGGCGACCTTAACCATCTGTCTAGTAAATGAGCACTTGGAATAGGTTTGTTATCTATACCAAGTTTATACTTCCATGAAGCAGCATGCTGTTATGTTGAAGTTGTACAGGTGTTCAAAGTAATAAGATTGTCCCCGTTTGGTAACAATTCTTGGTAACCCAGAGGTTATCTCTTTGTTTTTTATTTTATTTTATTTATTTGTTCCAACGTTTCAGTAGTCTGCTATCTGAAATTTAAGCAGATCTGGCTTCCCCCAGAAAGTAACCGCCAGTAAGATGTGCGTGTGTGTGCGCGCGTCCGCTTGAGGGCATATGTTATGTTTGTGTGTGTGAGGGTTGTGTGTATATGTGTTGTGTGTGTGTGATGTTGATATCTCTTTGTTTGCAAGCTGTGAAAGCTGATATATCTTTGCAGGTGCTGTCTGAGAATTCTTTACATTTGATAATATTTTTTGACAGCCAAACAAATTACCACCTACGTGGTTCTATTCCTTATAAATACAGATCGTGCTTTGAAAGCTTGAAAGTCTATACAACATCCTTTTAGCAAGAAGAAGTATTTTATGAGTCGCGATATTAAAATGCTTTCTGTGCTAACTTAGTTAAATTAGTTGAATCAATGTTCAATCCATCAACGAAAGCAGCCCACATATTCTAAATCCTGTAAGATGGTACCAGAAAGGCAGACAGCTTGGTGTAAGGTACAGTTTTTTCCTGCTTGCTTTACTTGTGCTGCTGTTTTAGAAGATAGACCACTTTTGTTGGTAGATTCTGCAATAAATTGCAGACTGTACGTTACCGAATGCACGTTCAAACCGCACGAACGATTTTACAATTAAACCAAAGCTCACGTTAAAGCATTTATTACTTTTACCTTTTCTTTGTATATTCATGTTAATGTCAACAAATTCAAAATTAGAGTAAGTCAACACCCGGTTCATTTACGTTAGGGCTATATTATAGAAATATTAATATTACGTTATTTCCTGAGGAGGTGCACTTCATAAAGCAGCATGTATACATTATATATCCTCCTCTTCTTGTAGGTAGAGTTACTGTAAATTTGATGTATATTTTCTTCTTGTACATATTTAGGGCTGGAAACATTATACTGGTAAGTAGATATGTAATTGCTATCTAGCTTATAAGATTTAATTCTCAATATTTTACAAAGTTTAGGTTTATACCACATTATGTGTAAATTGACGCTTTATTTACGTTATGCAATAACACGATTACGTAAATGTGTGTGTTTTGACTTTTGTGAATATACTTTTAGGACTGTAAGGTTGTAATATAGCTTTCTGACTGAGGTTTTCAAATTTTTTCCTGTATTACTCACCACATTCTACGACGTTCTTTAGCTAGTCAGAAATCTAATACTTTCAAATTTCGATCTGCCAGTCTGTCCCCGTTTTATTGCGGTATTCGGTGTAGGCGATTTTCTTTACTGATTTTATTGCTTCCTTTCGTGTTTGCACGGAACACCGTAACAGGCTATTTATCTAGAGTTAGTCACAGATCTTTTCAGTAATTCATTTCTTTTGAGCTTCTGCTGAACTATTGCACGTAGGGGTAAAATTAGTAATGTTTAGTCTGATAATAGTTGCAATCTCATCAGCACCGATCCAGAACTTTTTGAATTGTGCAATTCCCGTAGTTCTTGATATTCTTATTTCTGACAGGGTAACTGACATGAGTATAAACTGTCAATTTATTTCTCCACATTCTCCACACTTTGGGAGATGTGATATGTTGGTGTAAAATCATGCAAACATTACTTACGCTTACTAAAGCTTTTTCAACAACAAAGATGGTCGCGTTAAAGTAAGGAATATATATCCGACCCACAGCAGCATTAAAAATGGTGTTATAACTTCCCCGAACTTCAAGAGGGTGCTCTAATTTTGATTAAATAATGCAACTTTTCTGTGTTAAATAACGTCCTGGTTGCATTGTAGCTCTTCAATTTACTTCGGCTGGTGTAAATTGCGTAGCATCATTAAAAACTGCAGAGGGAGTGATTCGCCGCTCGTTCTCTAAAATCTGTGCTCTTTACATTAATAGATAAGGTTTTTCAAAATCTGGTTAGTGTTTATTATTGCTATTTTATTGTACATAGCATAAGTTAGATTTGAGATCTTTGTACTTTCTGTAAGTTAGCTCCTGTAACGTTGTGGTCATGTTGGGGATTTACAGATCTTAGAACTGCAAAAGAAAAGTGCATTTAAGTTTGCAAGAAACTGTTAAAAGTTGTTAATGATGCGCGCTATGCAGTCACGCAGATTCCATTTTCATGTATAATTTTGTATTGGCACTTCACTTGTTCTAGTGTACTAAATGTGAACATAACGCTTCTTGGTTTTATCCTGAAACTATAAGACTAACATTCGAACGCGGGCGTATTTTTGTGAAAAATGCTCGCCCAGCATTGTTCGAGCGGTTAGTAACGGGAATCGAACCGAAACTTTAGGCTTACTAGTCACACGAGTAGGTAAGTAAGGCCGGTCTGACTTCAAAACGGTGCACGCGTATGTTTTTCCATGTAACATACGCGTGCACCGTTTTGAAGCCAGACCGGCCTTATATACTTTCAATGTAAAATATGTGTGGACACGTTTTGAAGTCAGACCGGCTTTGTATTACTTTCAATGAAACATACGTATGTGACTTCAAAACACACGTATGCTACGTTGAAAGTGCGTGCAGAGAAAATGTGGAGTTGGTTTGAATTCGGTTTTCTAGCGAGAAGTTATAAATTAGGTCAGATGCAAAATATCGCATTCAAGGCAATTGTGTTTAATTAAAGTGGATTCTGATTTATGTTTTTTACTTTTGTTTAGAGGCTGCAAATACACATAGGCCGGTTTGACTTCAAAGTGTGCCCAACAGTAAGAAAAGAAGCGGTGGTAATCAAGGTCAATCCGATCTAATATAAGTGAAAAGTATTCGACTAGCAATCATAACAACATAAATTAGCTAACGGAGTGTTGTGTGTAAGATAGGAGCAAGAAATTAAATGCAATATGGATTTTGATATTCTTAATAAAACCACATATCGCAAACCTTATGTAAATTCAAAAGATACTGTAGTGAATAAGAGGTTTGAAGTTTTGAAAGTGGAAACTGTCAAGACAAAATATGGAGAAAAAGTATTAGTGGAAACAGAAGAGTTCGAAAGTATATTGCCATTGAGATATTTTGAATACCTTCAAGCACATGGAGTGAAACAATTAAATGAAAGTATTGGCTCGAACAAACACTAGTAAGGGATCGATCGGTCTAACTGTCAATATAGAATTTTCAGAATAATATGTCACTATTCTAAGAAATTAGTTTATTATAATAATATACATCTTGTTCTTTACTGTTTATTTTATTATAACACATTTAAGTCGATTGTATAAAGAATGCTGCATTTAATTAAAGTGGGTTCTGATTTATGTGTTTTACTTTGAGTTTACAACCTTGTTTAGAAAAAATCTTGTTTAAAAAGAAAAACTTTTATAAAATACTTTTAATTACAAATTGTTGAATATTTTGATCTAACTATTTACAGTTAAAATCTAACTATTTATAAATGAAAAAGTATTTATTAACTCCCGTTCTTGAAGTATCTGCTGCTCCCTTGCAGCCAGTTCCTCTCTTTTTTTGATTTATTATTTCTAGTTCCAAATCTAGACGACGCAGTAGCTTCTCTCCACGCTTTTTAAATGCATTAAGCAACTCTACTGTGTCATCTTCGTAGGATTTGTCATCTTCACAGAAA
Organism: Platerodrilus igneus; assembly: GCA_036346225.1. Lineage (NCBI taxonomy): Eukaryota > Metazoa > Arthropoda > Insecta > Coleoptera > Lycidae > Platerodrilus > Platerodrilus igneus. Next base: position 4,591,323 of record JARFIW010000874.1, on the reverse strand, counting down.
ACAGCCATATTAGGTCCTGGACATAACTTTTTCATAGCCAAAATGTTTTTGCCGGATCTGTCAGCATAACATAACAGATTATTGTAGGTTCATTTTTTTTATACTACCTGATGTTTCTGAGAGGATCAGAATGTGCCAACGATCCAACGATAGCCTCAGAATTTCCAGAATGGTTTTTTGATCCTAATCTAATGAAAATTATAAATTAGTAGTGTTTGCATAAACATAAATATATTCTAACATACATGTATGGTTTTGCTTTACTATGACGTTGATCATTGGTACATCTAATTTCGAGTAGAGGAACTGGCTGCGGTGGAGCAACAACAGGAGCGGCTGACTCGGACATTTCATTGATCCTAAAACGCGCAAATTTATCAATATTAAAACACATGTATAAATGTGAAAAAGGACTTACCGTGATATATCTATTACGTCACTATCAAAAATAGCAGCAGTGTCAAGTTGAGGTGATGAACCAAAAACTTCTTTAATCAAGTCTTCGTTAGAATGAAATATAAATTGTTCTAGAATTTTCACACTATCGTTGGTACTGCTACCATCTTTGATCGATGATAAGTTACTCAATTTTTAAAGTTGCTAGTAGTAACTAATAATTATACAAGAGATCTGATTGAGTACTGTTGGTAAAATCTACGTGAAGTATTTATATTAAATAAGAAACGAATCTGTTAAAAAAAAAAATAAAAATTGCATTGTTTTCTGAAAAAATTGTAAAATGAAACAGTTATATATTCAGCTATGTAAACTATTCTAATGAATAAAAAACAGTATGTAAGCAAATATAATTATGCCTCGGCAGAAATAACGAATTGGATTTATTGTCTGAAAAATTGCAAATATACATTTTTTAATAGTTAATTATACAAGATATTCAAATTAAAGAGAAATAGTAAATTGTCAGCAAGATATTTCAAATTTGCTTTATTTTTTCTGAAAGAATTTCAAAACTGTCTAATTATTTGTGTAATCATAAAATAGGAATAGTACTGTATTGCAATCATATTTTCCGTACACACGAGCATAAATCAAAGGTCGTGTAAAAATACTACTACTGTACTGCAAGCATATTTTCCGTAAACCCAAGCATAAATGAAAGTATACAAGGTCGTGTCGATGCAACTGTTAATAAAACGAAATCAGATACGTTGCTTATTTAAAACTGGATTTGTTGGAAATTATAGACTCAGTGTTAATTTTTCTGCTGAATATTCTTTGGGAATTTAACCATTCATGCTTGAAAATCGTCTTGAATCAAAACGTAAATAAAGATGATTTTAACAACTGCATCCAAAGCAATTTGCTATGCAATTATTTTGATTGCATAGAAATAAATATTAATGCAATTTTGCATTATAACATTTTGTATGCTAATTCTTTTACAGATGTTTAGCTTACGTCAGAACATATTTATGTATAAATAGCCAATAATTCTCTACATATATTAATTATTAAGTAGTGTAGTTATTGTAAAGAACGACCATCATGAATTCTGAAACCGTAGCCGAAGTTACTAGTGATATTGTAAAGTTATCAATGAAGTGTAAGAATCTAATTAAATCAGTTGACGAAATTATGAGGCACATGATCATACTTAAGATAAACATAAGTCTATTAAAGCTTGCAATGTAAAACAAAGTATACGAAGACAATCGCCAGGAAAATCCTAGTAGGCTGGAGTCTAATTTGGCACATCTTAAAAGTTACCTTGTACGATTGAAACACTTTAAACGCTCTTTGGAATACCAAGGTAAAGTTGTTGATGCAACGCTTTCTAGAAGTCGTATTCGGCATTTGATTTGGCATGATGTACAATCATGTTTTGGAAGTCGAATAATTACAAGATTTATTACCAATTTAAGTTATAAAAATCCTCTAGTGATCTTAGACAAGGCGTTCGCTAGTTTTAAACGCAAGTTTGTTGCTTGCTTAAAAAAAGTCAATGTTGAAAGTTAATGTAATATTTACCGCTAACTTTGTTAAGTCTACAACTGGTGAAATAGATTTGTAGACGTTTCCTACTGCAAATCGTCACATCGATATAAACACCAATTTCAAGCAGTGGTATAAGGAGAACGTATTGGACAAGAAATCGAAGCGATTGGAAAAATTTAGTGAAAAGGATTCAGGTTGGGCAATCCAAGAAGTTTTACACTTGAAGGTAAATATAAACAATCTTGATCCGCTTAAAGGAGGGTGTTCAACGTTTGTTCCGGTTCCAGACTTTATAGCAAAAAAACGAGCTGTGGTAAATGTAATAAATAACGACCAACATTGCATTCTTTGGACTTTGGTTTCCGCTTTATATCCTGCTAAACAAAATAGTCAGAGAATATCTAGCTATCGACATTTTGATACAGTATTACGCTACAATTCAATTCAGTTTCCAATCGCATTAAAAGACATAAAAAAATTTGAAAAGCTCAACAATCTCGCAATTAACCTGTATTGTATAGAAAATACTAAAATACTGCCATTTTGTTTAAGTGAAAATTTAGGAAAAATGAACCTATTAATCTGTTACTTTTAAATAATGTTTCCTTACAATATTTTCGTCCAACAAATGCTAATGAGAATCACTTTTATTTTACTTGGATTAAGGATATGCCAAAATTATTTGCAAAACAGTTGTCTTCATATCACCATAGAAAATTTTTTTGTTAGAAATGTTTAAATAATTTTGGTACAGCAGCATTACTTAAGCATCATTCGAATCATTGCGAAAAGCAGAATACTTGCTCAATAAGATTACCCGAAGAATCTGAAAAGTATCTAATATTTAAACATTTCCACTATCAAAAAAAGGTATCATTTGTAGTTTATGCAGATCTCGAAAGTATATGAGAACCATGCAATGAGCCGTAAGTAATATTAAACACAGTCCGTTACCAAAGACATATACCCTTTAGTGTAGCGTACTATTTGAAATGCTCGTATGATAATAAATATTCTAAATTTCAATTGTATCGCAGAAAGGATTGTATAGAATGGTTTGTTGCTCAGTTGAAACTGATTTCACAAAAGACAAATAAAGTTTCCTGTAACCCAAAACCTATGAATCTTTTAACAGAAGAACAAAGGTCGGCATTTAAATTTGTCCTTCGCTGTCACATTTGCAATAAACCTTTTAGTATAGATGATATTAGAGTTCACTATCACTGTCACTTTACAGGTGAATTTCGAGGAGCGGCTCATCAAAATTGCAACATCAATTATCATAAATCCTATATGATACCAGTAGTTTTTCATAACTTATCAGGCTACGATTGGCATTTCATTATTAAAAAAATCGCGTTAGGGTTTTCAGGTTTGTTAAGAATTCTACCAATAAATAAGGAAAAATACATATCTTTTACAAAATATGTAAAAGATACGAAAGTTAGTTTTAGATTTATCGATTCATTCAGGCATCTAGCATCAAAAATTATTTTTCTACTTAGATGGTAATAAAAAATTCATCACCAAGGAAAATTGTAACACTGATAATGAGTTTCCGTTAGTTTCGCGTAAAGGCATATTTTCCTATGATTACATTAACTCTTGGGGCAGGCTTAACGAAACCAATTTATCCTGTAAAACAGCATTCTTTAATCGTTTGCGCAATGAAGAAGTCTCAGATGAAGACTACAATCATGCTAAACACGTTTGGCAAACATTTAATATAAAAACACTAAGAGACTATTCAGATCTATATTTAAAAACAGATGTACTGCTCTTGACTGACGTATTTGAAAACTTTGGAAAAACTTGTATGTTCACGTATAAGTTAGATCCGCTTCACTACTTTACGGCTCCTGGTTTAGCTCTAGATGCAATGTTAAAAACGACGAACGTTAAACTCGAGCTGCTTACTGATATTGAAAAAACAATGTTTTTAGAACGGGGAATTCGTGGCGGTGTTTCTCAATGTTCGAATAGATATGCCAAAGCAAATAACAAATATACGAATGCAGATTATGATCTGAATTTTGATTCTAAATATTTAATGTATTTTGATGTCAATAATTTATATGGGGCTGCAATGTCTGAATATCTTCCATATGGACAATTTGAATTTTTATATGACACCAGTCCAGATATAGTACGTTTAGACATACTTAATATTCCCGATGATTCTGATGTAGTGTAACAGTTTTTTTCGACCACGGTTTAAGACCAACGAATTTTTAGTCCTAATAACTCTAGTATAGTCATTAAAATCATGCAAACCATTTTTAAACAAATAAATACAAGTATTGATATTGTATGTGCTAACCGCCATACAGAAATGCTAGTTCGGTTGCTAACATCAGGCGCAGAAAGTTAATACAACTATTATCAAGGCCAAACAGCTTTCCTGTTTAGTGCATAGCACATTTGCGCTCACATTAGCTAGAGCTCTCGTAGAGAAGATAATGGAACTCATAAGGGTTCTGGCGTGTAACTTGCGCCTGGTTTTTTGTGCGGTAGTTAAACCCTAGTGCGCTCGACACTAGGCCTTGATGTTTTAACGATGGTGAGAATTAAAATAATAATTAATTAGACCAACTAAATTATTTGTTGTAGCGCTCTTTTCGTAATTTAACTTTTAGAAGATTTTTTTTCGTAAATTTCTCTTCTCATAATTGCATAATTGCTTTTAGTAATCTTCCATTTTTTTTGTTATAACGTTCCTTTTAAAAGACGTTTTTAAATGACTTATAATAAATAACTTCATTTCGATAATTCCTGGGATAAATTCATTTAATAATTTTTTGGACATTTGTGTAAATAACACAGAAAATATTCCTTTAATGATTTAGTAAAAGTGCGATAAGATATGTTTTTCAACGCTTCGTAGAGGTCTTCAATTAGATTTTTATATTATAATTATCAACTTTAAGAAGTCGTTTTGTATTATCTGGTTTTACAAAACTAAAGCAGCGAGTAGATGAAAGAAGATGAAATTCTACTTTTGCACTTGTGAATATCAAATTATGGTTCATTCATGTCAACTTTGCGATAAGTGATTGATCCAATACGAACGTCCTTCAACCGTACAATGGATAGTTGGATTTTGTGTAATGTTATGGAAAAAGCAATAAGTTCGAATGTAAAGGAAACGTCCTACAAAGTAAGTAGAGATTTTTATGGTTAGTAAATTGAGTCCGACGATGATTAGAATGGTACTGTTGAAACTTTCGTTCAAGATCTACACACAATAGCACGTATAAGTCTAGTATTAGAATTTGGTTGGTCCAGTTCGTGCGTATAGCAAAAACGCATCGAAGTTAGCATGGTCCAGTCCAAGGGTGAAGCAGCTGTTTGCGTCCTGTGGAGCATGTGGATTTTACGTCACTTGTTTTCTGAAAAATGTATGTTTTAACACCTGCCCGAACATGTGGTGACGACAACATGTAAAGAACACCTGCAGAGCCAAGGTAAGAGGTTAGAATTATTCTTGCATCACGTCTACATTTGGTGATTTTTGATACCAGGCTGCTTCGGAAAATATTTTTGTAACTATCTATTCTGATAAACCCGTTTCGCATATTAAGAAGGACCTTAGTAAATTTTTGTTGTCAATACTAGTCCAGTATAATTAATACTACATTTTATAAAATTAAGCAAACTTAAAGAGTTCCTATTGATGTTTTATATATGTATGATTTCACTCACAATTTTTAAATAATGAATTAATAGACAAGTAGTTAAAGTTTTATAAAAATGTAAACAGAAAAGGCAGTTTTGTATTTCTGTTATAAATTCAAGTTAAATATTTGTAACTAAAGTAACATTTAAAGTTTTGATATTTTTCTTTGAGTATATAATCCTACCTTATGAATAGATGAAACTTGTACTATCTTTTCTTAAACACGAACTTTATATTCACGATTATTATAAAAGACCAATTTTAATTAAAGAAACAACATTTAATTTTCTTAATTAATTGTTTTATTCTGAACCAGTACGTTCGGAAATAGGGTAACAAAGTATAAGATCAAATAGAGTAAAGTGATGAACCCAATTTAACAAGAAACTTTAATAGCCTTTTCAGTATTTGAAGCATAAAACCTGTGTTTATATTATTGTTGCCTGATTAATCTTTGTTGTTTTTTTATATGAGGTAGCAAGAGAATACTTCTTGTGTCCCCATTTTTGTATGTTTAACTAAATTTTCTTTACAGCTCCTGCGTTAGCAGTTAATACGGTATTCCTCCCTAAGGACGCCCAAGTCACCCTTAGGGAAACCCTGTGTTTAAAGTTAATGACGTGGTGGCGCCTTATTCAAACCCCTGTTTTGTCGAGAATCTAGCCCTAGTAATATAATAATGCTTTGTGAAAAGAACCACGACCAATCCTCATAAGCTCTGCCCAAGGAATAGACTCCTAGCATAGTCGGAAGATATTTGCGTTCCACCATTTTAAGGAAATCCCTCCTGAAAGGTTACTGGTCACATTTGGGGATATAAAAATAACCCCTAACTAATTAACCCTATCAGTAAAAGGGAGATAGGTTATAGTAGTGTAACGTATTTTTTTTCTAGTTACACCTAGCCTAATAAATTAATAATAAAACAAATAAATTTTAAAGTATTTAATTCGTAAATATTCAGCCAATAAAAATTAAAGTATAATGTTCATAATAACACATGGATTCTAGAAGATATATATTCTAAAGCTTGTTACCAAGCGCTGTCAAGTTGATAACCGGCACTTTGGTCTCCAACGTCCTAGAGTGAAGCCGCTTTTTGTAGACGAGAGATAAAGTCAAGATGATGACCCGTCAGAAACACGAGGCATCTAATCGAGTGAAGAAGAAAACTGGAGCTGAGAAAATGGATTGATAATATACATCATTTTAATACAGTTGGTATAGAATAATAAAATATATTAGACTAACACTTACTCACTTTAGTGCAATATCATATGGACAGGTTTACAGCAACGGTTTTCAATGTAAATTATAATAATTTTCCGTCACAGTAATTAATGGTAAACAGCTATGGTTTCGTCCTTTTATCTAACTACGCAGTATGGAAATGGTTGATGTTACAAAGAACCTTGACACTTCAATCTAACTGATGACTAATACGATGAAATAAATACAACAGCTGAGGTCGTGATTTTCCACCTGCAGTTCTTTTGTCTACACGTGAGTGTTTGAAGCTATAGTAAATTATTATGAAATTTTCTACGTTAATTATTAGAGTAACAGAAAATATAAAGTACTTTCTTAAAGTTTGTAAAACAACGTATAAATATCTAGGTTGTCAGTCACTTGTACAAGCACACAATGTGTTGAGATATTCAGAATCTAAACGCCAGACGCAGTCTTGATTTAATTTTATATTTTGTTTAATTGAAAAACATGCACGTCATGTAAAAGTCTTTTTATTGATACTGAAATTCACGTATATTCTTTTAGTAGATTACCGTTAAAATTGAGTAGTTACATTTTAAGGTCGTTATTGTCCTGACGATCGAATTTTTTTGTGAATGGTCAAGGAAGCGCTTCTATGATTATAGTAAAATAAAATCCTGTGTTAGGAACTAATAAATTATGACATATTTGCTTAAACTAAATTTTATAGAAACGATTAATTTATACGTATTTATTCTGAAGGTTAAATTATACAAAATTCTTTTTTTTATATAAAAATTAATGACAAAATAGTAAACATATGTATTGCAGTCGCATGTATATAGTCAGATTTCCATATGAATAAAATTCCTTTTGTTTTTCATAAAGTCGTTTTTATTATTCAATATTTAAAATATGAAAAAGTAAACTAGAGCAAATCCTCCTTAAGAAAAACAGATAGAGAGAAGAAAATAAATGCCTTTAGTATTTCATAGATGTTTAAATTCTCTTATTATATCTTTGGGCATATGCTTTTAAGGACACAAATGGTGTCCATGTGGTGTTTTTGTTTGTTCACAGGTACAGCTGAGACAACTGTTTAACAACTGGTGGTTGATGTTTTGGTAAGTGTGTGATAAAGAGTGAAATTCAAGTTTTATGGCTAAGATAGTGGTGTTAACATAAGGTTTCCGCATTTCCCTTATACAAACACAGTTAAATTTTTGTTGGCACTTGTATTAAAAAATACGGTGGCGCCTATTAAAACTATTTTTGGTCAGTTATCCACCCATGACCCATGCTCATGATCTACCCAGAGCTAACACTCTACTAGCCGTTTAACCCTTAAGAGTTTTCTTTGTCTATAGCCGTTTTCCATCCGACATTACCCTGGGCTTGGAGTTTAAAGAAGAAATACTCGACCTAGTGATATCAGATTAAAATAGAGAGTTTTAGTATATAGCTGATAGTCACCAGGATAAATTTGCAAAAATTTTATTATAATTACACTTGCGCTCGCAACGTGGGGCTGGAAATTCATTTAGGGGCTGGAATTTCATTTAGAGGCTTGAATAACTTCACTTATAGGCTGGAATATTTAGTAGTTATCTTCATCACACTTATATCTACCGACTGAGGTTTGCATTGATTCTAGTAAATAGTTTTTGTTTCATTTTGTTAAAGTTTGTTACAGTTTACAGTGGGTTTTCTATATAGTTAGGACATTCGTTCGTTTGAGATTTCATCTTCAACAATTTTATAATTGAGTTACATTAGAGATATTCAGATATTTAATTATGGCAGTTCATTCAGCATCTTGCTCTTACAGAGATCGAGAATATTAGTACGTTAGTTAAATTATGTAAGAGGTTAGAAGAAGCTTCGTTGAGTAAACATAAGTCTGTTTCAGTTACGTCATATAGTCACAAACAGCCTTTTAATTATTTTAATCCACATTTTAGAAACAAAACCCCTAGTTCATTCCAGAATGCTTCAAGTCGTGTTTATACCCCTCCGTCTTCACATTCCCCAGTACAAGTTCTTAATTCTGCCACCCCAATGACAGAAATGAGTGGAGTAGGTAACTCATTTATTAAGCGTAAATTGATTTGTTGGAATTGTTCACGTGATGGTCATACTTTCAATGTTTGTAGATCTTTCAAGAGATTATTTTGTTATGGTTGTGGTCGTAAAGGAGTGACTAGTATCACTTGTCCGTCGTGTCCAATTCAAAGAGTAAAAGAACAGAAGTTGAGTAGCGAAATTCCTATTTCTAGATAAAATGGTACAGTTATTTGATATGGATATTACGAGTTTGTTTGATTTTGGATGTATTGCATCGATCGTGGGTTCATCTTTTAGCCTTATTAGCTATAATAGTTGGTCGAATAATGGTACACTAGTCTTTACTGTTGAAATATAGTTTGGAGATTGCTCTTGTGCATGAGCACGTTTTAGTTTGGTTTGATTTATTTAGAGTAGCAATTTTTATGGTCGCGTTGCAACGTAGTATATTGAGTTGAGTTACATCTAAGCGAGACTTGTTGTGGTTCATCGTGTAGCGTTATGTTAGTCTAGACGAAACTCAGGAAGGGTTGGTCGCTCAGCGTTATGTCAGTCTATGCGAGGGTCGTGGTAAGTTGTCGCTTTAGCAGTTTCGACATCGTCACTTGAAATTATTTGAGGTCAGTTATGATGTGATTTGTTTTGCCTATTTAGTTTGTCAGTCTAGATGAGACTCAGAGGAGAGTCTGCCGTTCTAGCAATATTGTTTATAAGTCTAGGTGAAGCTCATAGAAGAGCTTGTCATTCTAGCAAGTTTATGCGTTGTGAAGCACTTTAGTTTAGGTCGACAGTTTGACTATTGGTAGAGTGAGAGTGTACGAGTACAGTTATTAATAGTTATCGTGAAGTAAAGTGGAAAATAATTTCGTATTTGAATTCCTTTTATTCACCATATCGTCGATGGCAATTTACATGTAGCCTATGAGCGAGCTAGTCGCCAATATAATTTGAGAAGAAGAAATGTGTGCTTTGAGGTTGGTGATAAGGTGTGGAGAGTGAACAAGGTTTTATCAAGTGCAGGCGATAAATTCACTGCTAAACTCGCACCAAAGTTTGTTTTATGTGTGGTTAGGAGAAAGATTACTAATTTAGTTTATGAGTTGAGTAACATGGATGGTTCTAAGGCGGGTCGATGGCATATCAAAGACTTAAAGCCATATTCTGCGATTGATGATGATGAAGTTGAAGTTATTAACAATGTTTCTGATCCTTAAGTACTTCCGAGTATAGTTGATGTCAGTTGTAATTCTCTTTAGTCCGTGTTTTGAATCCTTAAGTTAGACAAGTTTAAAGTTGGGAAAATTTTTATAAAGTAATTTATGTTTTAGTAGTAATAGAGCTTAATATGTTTGTTGATTTAGATATTGCATGTGTTAAATGAAAATTTTGATGACGATAAAGGAGTGTTAAATGAAAATTTCTGATGACGATAAAGAAGTGTTAAATGATAATTTTGATGACGACAAGGATATGTTTATGGATTTTGAGTGATGATATTTTTTGAGGTGTTTGAGAATGCAGCATATGCATAGAGATGTTGCAGGTATATAGAGATGGATATGTATTCAGTGAAGTAATACGTATTCAGTAATGGAATATATGATAGAGAGTATAGAGGGTGTTTAGTAGAGTATTGAGTATGTAGTCATATAGTTAGAGTGTGATAGAATGTTAAGCATTAAAGGAATGCTTGAGTTTTGGTTTAATAGTTTGAGACTAGGCCTAATGTGCTTATTCTTATTGAGAGTGTACATGAGCTAGGATAGTTCATGAAGAGTTTTTGTGAGTAGTTGGTGGTGGTCACCCTATAGGCTCAATATATGATTCGTTAGTGGTTTTAGAGTTCTTTAGTGATGAGTCATTGAGGTTATATAATTTTTGAGAGAGATAGTTGAGTATGTAGAATAGAGATCTTACAGAAAATAATGTGAGATGCTCACTCAAAGACTAAAAGTGTCTTGTTGATGAATATGTATTGTTAATACTTTGTCTGTTTCTCGAGTGTTAGAGATTCGTTTCGTGAATAGACTTTGTATCTAACAGCTTTTGGTACTTACTAAATTCATCAATTTTATGCACATAAATCTTTAAGATAGATATATTAAATTAGAGAAAATATTCGTTGTACAGATTTTTGTTTAGTAGTGATTATAATGTCCAATCCATTTTGTTTATTACAGTTCTGATTTGTAGTAAAATATTTTTCATTTTAAAAAAAAAAAAAAAAAAAAATTTTTTTGATATGGTTGTTGCGTTTGTAACTATAGATGACATGCATCCACTGAGTGTTAGATACCCCTAAATATACTTAACCGATTGACGTATATACTGGCTATGACTTCCCGGATTTGTCCCTTTATAGGCGTGTAGTACGCGCAGTTACTAATCACTCAATCCCATGCATTAATACCCCCCGTATCAATTAGCATATGATCCTGATATTTTTTTGTTAAACTCATCATTAGGTATAGTTAATATTTGTGTCGTCTTGTTGTGAGGTGTAAGAGGTTGGTACAGTTAAGAAGAATAAGTTTGAAGTTTCAGTTGCAAAATTTTTTAGAAAAATTCTCCCATACCTCAATTTTTCTCTTGGGAAGAGGCTGTGTAACGTATTTTTTCTAGTTACACCTAGCCTAATAAATTAATAATAAAACAAATAAATTTTAAAGTATTTAATTCGTAAATATTCAGCCAATAAAAATTAAAGTATAATGTTCATAATAACACATGGATTCTAGAAGATATATATTCTAAAGCTTGTTACCAAGCGCTGTCAAGTTGATAACCAGCACTTTGGTCTCCAACGTCCTAGAGTGAAGCCGCTTTTGTAGACGAGAGATAAAGTCAAGATGATGACCCGTCAGAAACACGAGGCATCTAATCGAGTGAAGAAGAAAACTTGAGCTGAGAAAATGGATTGATAATATACATCATTTTAATACAGTTGGTATAGAATAATAAAATATATTAGACTAACACTTACTCACTTTAGTGCAATATCATATGGACAGGTTTACAGCAACGGTTTTCAATGTAAATTATAATAATTTTCCGTCACAGTAATTAATGGTAAACAGCTATGGTTTCGTCCTTTTATCTAACTACGCAGTATGGAAATGGTTGATGTTACAAAGAACCTTGACACTTCAATCTAACTGATGACTAATACGATGAAATAAATACAACAGCTGAGGTCGTGATTTTCCACCTGCAGTTCTTTTGTCTACACGTGAGTGTTTGAAGCTATAGTAAATTATTATGAAATTTTCTACGTTAATTATTAGAGTAACAGAAAATATAAAGTACTTTCTTAAAGTTTGTAAAACAACGTATAAATATCTAGGTTGTCAGTCACTTGTACAAGCACACAATGTGTTGAGATATTCAGAATCTAAACGCCAGACGCAGTCTTAATTTAATTTTATATTTTGTTTAATTGAAAAACATGCACGTCATGTAAAAGTCTTTTATTGATACTGAAATTCACGTATATTCTTTTAGTAGATTACCGTTAAAATTGAGTAGTTACATTTTAAGGTCGTTATTGTCCTGACGATCGAATTTTTTTGTGAATGGTCAAGGAAGCGCTTCTATGATTATAGTAAAAATAAAATCCTGTGTTAGGAACTAATAAATTATGACATATTTGCTTAAACTAAATTTTATAGAAACGATTAATTTATACGTATTTATTCTGAAGGTTAAATTATACAAAATTCTTTTTTATATAAAATTAATGACAAAATAGTAAACATATGTATTGCAGTCGCATGTATATAGTCAGATTTCCATATGAATAGAATTCCTTTTGTTTTTCATAAAGTCGTTTTATTATTCAATATTTAAAATATGAAAAAGTAAACTAGAGCAAATCCTCCTTAAGAAAAACAGATAGAGAGAAGAAAATAAATGCCTTTAGTATTTCATAGATGTTTAAATTCTCTTATTATATCTTTGGGCATATGCTTTTAAGGACACAAATGGTGTCCATGTGGTGTTTTTGTTTGTTCACAGGTACAGCTGAGACAACTGTTTAACAACTGGTGGTTGATGTTTTGGTAAGTGTGTGATAAAGAGTGAAATTCAAGTTTTATGGCTAAGATAGTGGTGTTAACATAAGGTTTCCGCATTTCCTTATACAAACACAGTTAAATTTTGTTGGCACTTGTATTAAAAAATACGGTGGCGCCTATTAAAACTATTTTTGGTCAGTTATCCACCCATGACCCATGCTCATGATCTACCCAGAGCTAACACTCTACTAGCCGTTTAACCCTTAAGAGTTTTCTTTGTCTATAGCCGTTTTCCATCCGACATTACCCTGGGCTTGGAGTTTAAAGAAGAAATACTCGACCTAGTGATATCAGATTAAAATAGAGAGTTTTAGTATATAGCTGATAGTCACCAGGATAAATTTGCAAAATTTTATTTTAATTACAGTAGGATATATTTTGAATGCGATTTACACTACCCAATATCTTTACATGAAATTCACAGTGACTTACCTTTGGCGCCTGATCATATAGTACCACCAGTATTTTCTAATAAATCAAACCTAAAGAAATTACTTACAACTTTATATCCAAAACTCAACTATATTAATCACTACAGGAATTCAAAAATGTATTTAAGCTACGGTTTAGAACTGAAAAGATTCATAAGGTTCTTCGGTTTAAACAAGCTCCTTGGTTAAAAGAATGCATTGATTTGAATACGAAATTAAGACAACAGTCAAAAACAGTTTCGATATATGCTTTTATAAAAATATGATAAATTCGGTTGATGGAAAAATGATGGAAAACGTACGGAAATGGAAAGATGTGAAATTAGTGACCAAATGGAAAGGACGGTTTGGAGCTCGTAGTTACATAGCGAAACCTAATTTTCACAGTTGCACTGTGTTAGACAAAGATCTTGTCTTAATAGAAATGAATAAATTAGAGGTTTATTTAAACAAACCCATTTATGCAGGTTTCTCTATTCTAGATATTTCAAAAACCTATTTATATGAATATCACTACAGTTATATAAAATCACAATTTGCTAACAAAGCAAAGCTTCTGTACACAGATACGGATAGTTTGATATACGAGTTTAGCGTTGAAGATATTTACTCTTATATCAAACAAGATATTCATAGATTTGATACTTCCGATTACGACCCCATAACAAATATCATATCCCATTATCAAATAAAAAGGTTCCTGGTATTATGAAAGATGAAAACAATGGTGATATCATGCTAGAGTTTGTAGGGCTTAGATCTAAAATGTACACTTACAGAGTTCAGGATAGGGTAATAAAAAAGTCAAAGGGATCTTCCTTAGCAAGTATTAAGCAAATTTCTTTTGATGATTATAAGAATGCTTTGTTTTATAAACAGACTGTACAGAAACAGCAATGTTTAATTAGATCAGTCAAACATGATGTGTTTACTATAAAACAAAACAAAATTGTTCTTAATCCAAGTGATGATAAAAGAATTCTTAGTATCTCAACCACTGATACTAAACCTTGGGGTATAACTATACACTCAGAAATAACTTGTAAAGCTTCAACCACTGACTCAAATAAAGAATGCAATTTATTTTATCCTGATTAACATATAATATTTTTTTAGTTATAAAAACTTCAGTGTTATGTTTATACCTGCACAAGTACACCGTTTTCTTTTTTTGAATGTGTCTAAAGTAGGATATCTTTCAATCTGTTCGAGTTGAACTATATTAGTACAAATGTATTGTAGAGACGCCAAATTAAGTGGGCATTTCAAGAACTGTATCTAAAGCAACAATTAAAACACACATTGCATAGACGCGCTAAGTAAACTTCCCTTGTATAGAACCCTTTACAAATCTCTGTATTTATTATGACTTGACTTCGACTTTACAACACCTACTAACTTATAAAATACAAAATGTTTTAGTCTTAGATTTAATATACTCCCACCTGAAGAGTGTTTTTCAATACAATTAATTCTCACAAGCAACTAGAAGACATGATCACCTATGTGTAAGTTAATTAAGGAGAATAAAGTTTATGTTTACCTTGGTACTCTTAGAAGGTTTTAAAATTTACTTCCGCATGTGCGCAGCTTGAGTAGCGAAATTCCTATTTCTAGATAAAATGGTAAAGTTATTTGATATGGATATTACGAGTTTGTTTGATTTTGGATGTATTGCATCGATCGTGGGTTCATCTTTTAGCCTTATTAGCTATAATAGTTGGTCGAATAATGGTACACTAGTCTTTACTGTTGAAATATAGTTTGAGATTGCTCTTGTGCATGAGCACGTTTTAGTTTGGTTTGATTTATTTAGAGTAGCAATTTTATGGTCGCGTTGCAACGTAGTATATTGAGTTGAGTTACATCTAAGCGAGACTTGTTGTGGTTCATCGTGTAGCGTTATGTTAGTCTAGACGAAACTCAGGAAGGGTTGGTCGCTCAGCGTTATGTCAGTCTATGCGAGGGTCGTGGTAAGTTGTCGCTTTAGCAGTTTCGACATCGTCACTTGAAATTATTTGAGGTCAGTTATGATGTGATTTGTTTTGCCTATTTAGTTTGTCAGTCTAGATGAGACTCAGAGGAGAGTCTGCCGTTCTAGCAATATTGTTTATAAGTCTAGGTGAAGCTCATAGAAGAGCTTGTCATTCTAGCAAGTTTATGCGTTGTGAAGCACTTTAGTTTAGGTCGACAGTTTGACTATTGGTAGAGTGAGAGTGTACGAGTACAGTTATTAATAGTTATCGTGAAGTAAAGTGGAAAATAATTTCGTATTTGAATTCCTTTTATTCACCATATCGTCGATGGCAATTTACATGTAGCCTATGAGCGAGCTAGTCGCCAATATAATTTGAGAAGAAGAAATGTGTGCTTTGAGGTTGGTGATAAGGTGTGGAGAGTGAACAAGGTTTTATCAAGTGCAGGCGATAAATTCACTGCTAAACTCGCACCAAAGTTTGTTTCATGTGTGGTTAGGAGAAAGATTACTAATTTAGTTTATGAGTTGAGTAACATGGATGGTTCTAAGGCGGGTCGATGGCATATCAAAGACTTAAAGCCATATTCTGCGATTGATGATGATGAAGTTGAAGTTATTAACAATGTTTCTGATCCTTAAGTACTTCCGAGTATAGTTGATGTCAGTTGTAATTCTCTTTAGTCCGTGTTTTGAATCCTTAAGTTAGACAAGTTTAAAGTTGGGAAAATTTTTATAAAGTAATTTATGTTTTAGTAGTAATAGAGCTTAATATGTTTGTTGATTTAGATATTGCATGTGTTAAATGAAAATTTTTGATGACGATAAAGGAGTGTTAAATGAAAATTTCTGATGACGATAAAGAAGTGTTAAATGATAATTTTGATGACGACAAGGATATGTTTATGGATTTTGAGTGATGATATTTTTTTTGAGGTGTTTGAGAATGCAGCATATGCATAGAGATGTTGCAGGTATATAGAGATGGATATGTATTCAGTGAAGTAATACGTATTCAGTAATGGAATATATGATAGAGAGTATAGAGGGTGTTTAGTAGAGTATTGAGTATGTAGTCATATAGTTAGAGTGTGATAGAATGTTAAGCATTAAAGGAATGCTTGAGTTTTGGTTTAATAGTTTGAGACTAGGCCTAATGTGCTTATTCTTATTGAGAGTGTACATGAGCTAGGATAGTTCATGAAGAGTTTTTGTGAGTAGTTGGTGGTGGTCACCCTATAGGCTCAATATATGATTCGTTAGTGGTTTTAGAGTTCTTTAGTGATGAGTCATTGAGGTTATATAATTTTGAGAGAGATAGTTGAGTATGTAGAATAGAGATCTTACAGAAAATATTGTGAGATGCTCACTCAAAGACTAAAAGTGTCTTGTTGATGAATATGTATTGTTAATACTTTGTCTGTTTCTCGAGTGTTAGAGATTCGTTTCGTGAATAGACTTTGTATCTAACAGCTTTTGGTACTTACTAAATTCATCAATTTTATGCACATAAATCTTTAAGATAGATATATTAAATTAGAGAAAATATTCGTTGTACAGATTTTTGTTTAGTAGTGATTATAATGTCCAATCCATTTTGTTTATTACAGTTCTGATTTGTAGTAAAATATTTTTCATTTTAAAAAAAAAAAAAAAAAATTTTTTGATATGGTTGTTGCGTTTGTAACTATAGATGACATGCATCCACTGAGTGTTAGATACCCCTAAATATACTTAACCGATTGACGTATATATTGGCTATGACTTCCCGGATTTGTCCCTTTATAGGCGTGTAGTACGCGCAGTTACTAATCACTCAATCCCATGCATTAATACCCCCCGTATCAATTAGCAAATGATCCTGATATTTTTTTGTTAAACTCATCATTAGGTATAGTTAATATTTGTGTCGTCTTGTTGTGAGGTGTAAGAGGTTGGTACAGTTAAGAAGAATAAGTTTGAAGTTTCAGTTGCAAAATTTTTTAGAAAAATTCTCCCATACCTCAATTTTTCTCTTGGGAAGAGGCTGTGTAACGTATTTTTTCTAGTTACACCTAGCCTAATAAATTAATAATAAAACAAATAAATTTTAAAGTATTTAATTCGTAAATATTCAGCCAATAAAAATTAAAGTATAATGTTCATAATAACACATGGATTCTAGAAGATATATATTCTAAAGCTTGTTACCAAGCGCTGTCAAGTTGATAACCGGCACTTTGGTCTCCAACGTCCTAGAGTGAAGCCGCTTTTTGTAGACGAGAGATAAAGTCAAGATGATGACCCGTCAGAAACACGAGGCATCTAATCGAGTGAAGAAGAAAACTTGAGCTGAGAAAATGGATTGATAATATACATCATTTTAATACAGTTGGTATAGAATAATAAAATATATTAGACTAACACTTACTCACTTTAGTGCAATATCATATGGACAGGTTTACAGCAACGGTTTTCAATGTAAATTATAATAATTTTCCGTCACAGTAATTAATGGTAAACAGCTATGGTTTCGTCCTTTTATCTAACTACGCAGTATGGAAATGGTTGATGTTACAAAGAACCTTGACACTTCAATCTAACTGATGACTAATACGATGAAATAAATACAACAGCTGAGGTCGTGATTTTCCACCTGCAGTTCTTTTGTCTACACGTGAGTGTTTGAAGCTATAGTAAATTATTATGAAATTTTCTACGTTAATTATTAGAGTAACAGAAAATATAAAGTACTTTCTTAAAGTTTGTAAAACAACGTATAAATATCTAGGTTGTCAGTCACTTGTACAAGCACACAATGTGTTGAGATATTCAGAATCTAAACGCCAGACGCAGTCTTGATTTAATTTTATATTTTGTTTAATTGAAAACATGCACGTCATGTAAAAGTCTTTTATTGATACTGAAATTCACGTATATTCTTTTAGTAGATTACCGTTAAAATTGAGTAGTTACATTTTAAGGTCGTTATTGTCCTGACGATCGAATTTTTTTGTGAATGGTCAAGGAAGCGCTTCTATGATTATAGTAAAAATAAAATCCTGTGTTAGGAACTAATAAATTATGACATATTTGCTTAAACTAAATTTTATAGAAACGATTAATTTATACGTATTTATTCTGAAGGTTAAATTATACAAAATTCTTTTTTATATAAAATTAATGACAAAATAGTAAACATATGTATTGCAGTCGCATGTATATAGTCAGATTTCCATATGAATAGAATTCCTTTTGTTTTTCATAAAGTCGTTTTATTATTCAATATTTAAAATATGAAAAAGTAAACTAGAGCAAATCCTCCTTAAGAAAAACAGATAGAGAGAAGAAAATAAATGCCTTTAGTATTTCATAGATGTTTAAATTCTCTTATTATATCTTTGGGCATATGCTTTTAAGGACACAAATGGTGTCCATGTGGTGTTTTGTTTGTTCACAGGTACAGCTGAGACAACTGTTTAACAACTGGTGGTTGATGTTTTGGTAAGTGTGTGATAAAGAGTGAAATTCAAGTTTTATGGCTAAGATAGTGGTGTTAACATAAGGTTTCCGCATTTCCTTATACAAACACAGTTAAATTTTGTTGGCACTTGTATTAAAAAATACGGTGGCGCCTATTAAAACTATTTTTGGTCAGTTATCCACCCATGACCCATGCTCATGATCTACCCAGAGCTAACACTCTACTAGCCGTTTAACCCTTAAGAGTTTTCTTTGTCTATAGCCGTTTTCCATCCGACATTACTCTGGGCTTGGAGTTTAAAGAAGAAATACTCGACCTAGTGATATCAGATTAAAATAGAGAGTTTTAGTATATAGCTGATAGTCACCAGGATAAATTTGCAAAAATTTTATTTTAATTACAGTAGGATATATTTTTGAATGCGATTTACACTACCCAATATCTTTACATGAAATTCACAGTGACTTACCTTTGGCGCCTGATCATATAGTACCACCAGTATTTTCTAATAAATCAAACCTAAAGAAATTACTTACAATCACTACAGGAATTCAAAAATGTATTTAAGCTACGGTTTAGAACTGAAAAAGATTCATAAGGTTCTTCGGTTTAAACAAGCTCCTTGGTTAAAAGAATGCATTGATTTGAATACGAAATTAAGACAACAGTCAAAAAACAGTTTCGATATATGCTTTTATAAAAATATGATAAATTCGGTTGATGGAAAAATGATGGAAAACGTACGGAAATGGAAAGATGTGAAATTAGTGACCAAATGGAAAGGACGGTTTGGAGCTCGTAGTTACATAGCGAAACCTAATTTTCACAGTTGCACTGTGTTAGACAAAGATCTTGTCTTAATAGAAATGAATAAATTAGAGGTTTATTTAAACAAACCCATTTATGCAGGTTTCTCTATTCTAGATATTTCAAAAACCTATTTATATGAATATCACTACAGTTATATAAAATCACAATTTGCTAACAAAGCAAAGCTTCTGTACACAGATACGGATAGTTTGATATACGAGTTTAGCGTTGAAGATATTTACTCTTATATCAAACAAGATATTCATAGATTTGATACTTCCGATTACGACCCCATAACAAATATCATATCCCATTATCAAATAAAAAGGTTCCTGGTATTATGAAAGATGAAAACAATGGTGATATCATGCTAGAGTTTGTAGGGCTTAGATCTAAAATGTACACTTACAGAGTTCAGGATAGGGTAATAAAAAAGTCAAAGGGATCTTCCTTAGCAAGTATTAAGCAAATTTCTTTTGATGATTATAAGAATGCTTTGTTTTATAAACAGACTGTACAGAAACAGCAATGTTTAATTAGATCAGTCAAACATGATGTGTTTACTATAAAACAAAACAAAATTGTTCTTAATCCAAGTGATGATAAAAGAATTCTTAGTATCTCAACCACTGATACTAAACCTTGGGGTATAACTATACACTCAGAAATAACTTGTAAAGCTTCAACCACTGACTCAAATAAAGAATGCAATTTATTTTATCCTGATTAACATATAATATTTTTTTAGTTATAAAAACTTCAGTGTTATGTTTATACCTGCACAAGTACACCGTTTTCTTTTTTTGAATGTGTCTAAAGTAGGATATCTTTCAATCTGTTCGAGTTGAACTATATTAGTACAAATGTATTGTAGAGACGCCAAATTAAGTGGGCATTTCAAGAACTGTATCTAAAGCAACAATTAAAACACACATTGCATAGACGCGCTAAGTAAACTTCCCTTGTATAGAACCCCTTTTTTACAAATCTCTGTATTTATTATGACTTGACTTCGACTTTACAACACCTACTAACTTATAAAATACAAAATGTTTTAGTCTTAGATTTAATATACTCCCACCTGAAGAGTGTTTTTCAATACAATTAATTCTCACAAGCAACTAGAAGACATGATCACCTATGTGTAAGTTAATTAAGGGAGAATAAAGTTTATGTTTACCTTGGTACTCTTAGAAGGTTTTAAAATTTACTTCCCGCATGTGCGCAGCTTGAGATGTACCACTACTCTGCTTTAAGGTACCCACGCACCTACTACATTGTTCTTCACTTCCTCCTCTGGACACTTTTCCTTGTGGTCTATTAGACTCCATACAACATGTTTATCATCGGCACTAACTAATTCGAGCAGATGCGACTTTTGTACAGATCTTAACAGGGTGCTATGTATTGCCTGAGCAGACCTAATACGACTACCTTCACCTGCTATTCGTTGTTCAACAGGTCACTATGGCCGTTTGGTCCGTTTAGAATTGTAATTGCCAATTTGGATAACATCGCCTACATTCACCAGTTGATCGCTGTTACATTTCTCCTTGGAGAAGAGCTTCAACTGTTCCAGGTACTCTAACCGAAAGCGCTTACCCAATTCCTTTTAAAGGCTTTGCTAATAATATATTTTCTGTAATATAAAATCACTGTTCACTAAGTAATAATCAGGGACCCCCAACTCCTGTTTATTCTCGCAAAAAGATAGCCGGTGTTAAAATTAATAGATCATGCCGACCCCATAAGGAGAAGTTAGTAGACTAAAGATGATTATAGTTTCACCAGCACACAATACGGCGGCTAGTTCCTCAAAACAGAAACTTGTACGGCTTAATACACGAGGTAACAGCTATTAATCGAATTAATCGCTCATAAAGCCGTCTTCACCATGCAGCGCTCGGTGGGTTGAAACGGCGACAAATTTTTTGATTAGAAGTTTCTCGGGTAATATCCCTTTAGTTTAAATTGGCAAAAACGTTATCGAACCTTTTACAGTTTGTGTCGTTTTCACTGTATATTATTTTGAGTCGCCCACGCCTGACCACAAATCGCCGAACAAACTTGCAGCAAGTTCCGACAACGCTGGAGATAACTCTATGCACTGACCGATATACAGCGCATGTAAATTAGCAAATCCGTGGTTTAGTACCTTTTCTTAAATGCAGAGATCTTACAAAATCCACACCCATCATCTCAAATGCCACAGCATCGGTTACTCTAGCAGAAGGAGTGGGTGGTAACTTCACCACAAAATGCCTGGACACAAATCTTCTACAAATTCTGCATTTCAAGTGACGCATCTCACGGTTTTCCTACTACCTAACAGCCAATAAGTTTATATAATCTGACCCAATAAACCATGTACTCCAACATAACAAAGCTTTTTGTGCATGTCTATCACCAGACTAATGACTATACAATGGCCGGTGGGGAAAACAATTGGAAATCTATAACCTTAAACATGTTTTAGATAAGCCCCACCCTATTAATTCTAACTTTCTTTGTGTCATAATCAAAACAAATTCGTGAAAAATTTGTTTAAGCTGGGAATATCGCTTACACTGGCAACACAGTTGTCGACATCAAAACCATTAGACAATTTTTCAACGAATTCTGGTGAATATTCAGCTCTTGGAAGAAATGAATTTTTTGAACACTTTAAAGGATTAAATCCAACGGTAGCGCCAAGCAAAAAAGAACTACAGTTAACGCCAAACATAACTCGATTACGTAGATATACAATATTCTCCTCTAATTCATCCTTCACAAATCTTTAAGAAATTACAATCACTTTCATGCACACCGATCTGCAAGAACTCCTTTTTATATCAGTAGCAACATGCCAGGAATAAACGCAATCAAGTTTGTTTTCGAGACACTGATTCAATAAGTGCGTGTCATTTTCATGCGCAGATTTGTCAAAAACCAGTCACACAACAGTTGTAGAATTCTCCTTCAACACTGACCGATGTGGTAAAAAGTGACCTCCATTAGTTTCCTTGTGATCAAGTTCCTTTATAATTTTTAAGGATTCCCAGCTCTTAAACATATTTTTTTTTATATTATATATTTGTTCCAACGTTTCAGTAGTCTGCTACCTGAAATTTAAGCAGACCTGGCTTCCCCACAAAAAGTAACCATCATGTGTTATGTGTGTATGTGTGTGTGTGGCGTGGGGGATGGTTGTGTGTATGTGTGTTGTGTGTGATGTTGGTCAGTGTTACGTTCCCCTTTTTTAGGACCAGGACTATCGGCAGCCGGATATCCCAGTCGTCAAGAAAAACGCACAACGGACATTGCCTTGTCAGTCCGGACCATCGGCATTATAATTTGAATAACGGCCGCTATACTTGCGGCCACGTCCCCAATGCTCCACCCGGAGGTACTACATTGCGGACCATCGGCAGCCGGACATCCAGATGTTGAAAAAGCAATGGAAGGGTGTGTTTAGGTGTGTGTGTGTGTTTGTGTGTGTGTGTGTGTGTGTAGAGAGAGAGAGAGAGAGTTGTGTGTATGTGTGTTGTGTGTGATGTTGGTATCCGTGTTACGTTCCCTGTTTAGGACCAGGACCATCGGAAGCCGGATATCCCAATCGTCAAAAAGGAACGCTCAACGGATGTTGCTTTATTAGTCTGGACAATCGGCAGCCGGAAATCCAGATGTTGAAAAAACAATGTAAGTGTGTGAATGGTGTTTTGTGTTTGCACAGTGCATAAGAGGTGTTTTGTGTGTTTATGTGTGTGTATGTGTATGTGTGTGTGTGTGTGTGTGTGTGTGTGTGTGTGTGTGTATGTAGTGTGTGTGTGTGTGTTTGTGTGTGTGTGTGTATGTGTGTGTGTGTGTGAAGTGTGTTTGAAATGTTAATTTGTGTTTATGTTTGCCCAGGTTACTAAAAGGTTGGATTGAATTAGTATAATTTTGTACATTTTTGAACTTATACTATTACATAAATAAAAAGTTAGGTTCTTTCAGAGGAAAGGATTTGTTTGCTGTATTGTTTGCCTCAGGTATGTGTAAGTTCTTAAAATTTAGCGTTTGTTAAAAAGAAAAGAAATTCCCTATTCTACTACTAAAAAAATAATTTATACTACTACTGTTGGTTATTATTTGTTAGAGACAGGGTTGCTAATATGTAGAAGCATGCAAATTCTACATATTAGGGTGTTGGATCGTTTCAAAGTCGGGTTGATGATTTGATCTTGTTGCTTCAGGTCGTCAAGAGCAGAGCTCTTGGAATTCCAGGAGATCGGTCTCCGGTCTCCGGGGCAGAGCCTCGGTTCGAGGAAAGGTGGAACTTTTATGTCTCTGTCCGGGTAGTTTTGTTTGTGTCTTTTATCCGTCAAGATAATGTTGGTAGATGAGTGCCGTGGTTTTGTGTGTGAGTGCATTTAAGTGTGGAAAAGATTTTCGTTCCAAATCATCTGGTGTAGGGTCTTGTTTAATAATGTTTGTCTATGTGCGTAGAGGTACGGTTGTAAGTCATTACACTCGAATACTATATGTTCCAGTGTTCCTATTTCTCCGCACGTGCACATGTTGTTGTCAACTCAGTTCATGCGTTCTCTGCGTCATATAGTGCGAGAGACAATTCCTTATCAATTTACTAACAGTATCATCCAGTCTCTTCTTAGACATAATATTATTAGTCGCCAACTAAGGATGGGCATCTATTCACGGCAATTTTACTTGATATTGGCCTCCAGCACCAAAAGTCTGCATAAAATATTGTTTAGTCGCATCACCATTTCCTTCATGCATAATTTCGCAACAAGATCTTCAATACCCAATACTTCTAATTGCCAGAAGTGCGTGATTGAACTTAGATTAAACGGAGACAAAATAGATGAGGTTGATAACCCACATTTTAGCCGATGCTGGTTGCAAGTATACAAGTTGGCTGCAACTTCAGCGCCCACTAGAAGGTCTATCGGACCCTGCCTATTTACACCAGAAATACTATTTTTTAACTGTTTCAGTTCCTCCATCTATACGTCATAAAACTTAAAGAACTTTATTACAAATGAAAAACTGATTCAACACTTCAAACGCACTGGCATAAGAGTGATGCACGAGAGTCGGACCCTAGCATGATTGATCTATTACGGACTTGCTACCTAAGAAGTGACCATGAATTACCCTCTCATATTGTTTAGCGTTTAAGATTAATTCTAACACCGTGGCATTTAAAAGGTACGTCCTCTGAAACTCGCTATCAAATAAAGCCCTTACAATTTTTACACCTGTTACTCTTTTTAGCGTGACTAACAGGGTTTACAAAAATGTATGAGTATAAGTACGATTTGTAAGAACTTGATCAGCACAGGTAACTTCAACGGCTTTATTAACATCGATACAAGATGTGGAAGGGATTGAACAAAAACATATTAAAAAAAGGTATGATTGATTTACACAGGTTATATTTTTACCGACTTCTACATCTTATAGATATATGACCTAGCTTTAAGCAACGAAAACAATCCTTAACATGGCGCAAAATGTCCTTGTTTTCTTCTAGCGATATTTTAGGAGCCTTGAAAAGCATATCACTTGCATGAGTTCCTTTACAAAGTATACATTTATCATCACTGGTATTCAATAAATCTATTGCCGTTGCTACCTTGGTTTTCTGATATTTCTTTCTATATTGCTCATCGGACAACTTTACTAACGTACTAGCGACATTGTCATACAATGCAAATCCTTTACTAGCAAAAGAAATTCGCTGCTCGTTTTCAAATTCAGCGCGCAAGATCCATAAGGTTTCTAAGTGTAATTTAAAGTGTTAAACTGGTGTCAGGATCTAGACCTGACACAAGTTTATGCGATCTAGCAGTAAATTCAGACCGCTGCCATGTTCTTAAAAGATCCGAAGGTAAACTTGATTTACTCAAAGAAAAAAGCATATCCGCATATGTATTTAACGTAATGCTTAAAGTGCACTGATACCTCTAGGTTTTTCCGTCTCATAGCATTGCTTAAAACCAATTTTACCAGCTTCCTAACAGCTGCAAGGCTTCACTGCTAAACCTGGTTTGCATGGCCTAGCTATTTTAACATAATTTCCATCTACTACAGGAAAGCCTTCGAACAGTTGTCGTACCCTACTTACTGTAACCATAGCTCGAATAAGATATTTAATTTTGTCGCTGTCGTTGATGTCAGAATTTTTATGAACTTTCTTGAATGGTGACAAAGATGACAAAATATCCCTTATACTACCATCAAAACGTTCAAATTCTATATCTGCTAGTTTTAAGTCTTGGTAGTGGTGCACCCTCACCACCAATACTGGATAAACTCAGACGTTCTGATGAGCGCTTTTCACCTGCGCTTTTGACAAGGAACTTTTTCATCCCAAATTCAATTACATTAAACTTGGAATGTAAACGTCGCACCTTCTAGCTCGTCGGAGCTTTCAACTAAAATAGATTCATACATTTGAATGTCAGAATTTCGCAATACTTCGTGCTTCAACTTCTAGCATTGAAACAAATCTGCAAGAGCGTTACCCTTACCGACTTCAGCTTCCAACAATCGTTCTAACTCATTCTCCGATCAAGTAGGGTTAGTCTTAAGCACATGTCTACTTTTCATTTTGACTTCAACTCCGTTATATATATCGTAATGTATTAAATTAAAAGACAAATAAGAATAATCCGTCGTATGCCTACTCCCAATTGTGGTTTGAACTGCTTTTAAAGGTCCTGTCACGATCCCTACTAATGTCGTGACCAACAGTTGTGCTGCTATGCGCTGCACCTGGCTAAGACGGTTCGAAAAACTATGGATCTTGAAGAACGCTAAGGTAATTGAACATCCCAAAAATCGCCTCAAAGGCAACAATTCAAACACGCATTGTATAGACGCGTTAACTAAATTTCCCTTTTATAGAACCATTTGTTGCTGTCTCTCTATTTACCTGACTTGACTACTACTCTCCAACATCTACTTGCTTATTAAATACAAAATATTGTAGTAATAAATTCAATATCAATAACACGAACCTACTGGGGTACGTTTATAAATTTATATTGCTAAATAGAAAAATTGTTCATTTATTTAGTCGCTATAGGTCATAGTTTTAGAAGTCTGATCATAAATACTTAATGAGTGATTTGTAACTGTAGATAACTTGGAAGCAATTAATAATCATCATCTCCTGAACATAATTCGCTTTTACCACATCCTACTGGGACGTCAAAAAGAAAACTATATGTTCCGAATTAACATGCTTTTGTCCAACCTGAAATTGACAAATCATGGTAATCCGTTTGCTCCTAAAATTAAAAGCAACCGCTCTGCTTGGAGACAACTCTGACTTTTATTAATCAGTTCAATACTTTTTCTTCAAGGTTAACAACACCTACTAAAGTTGCATGTTATCTCTTTTGATGATAGTCACAAAGTGCTTTGTAGGAAAATTACATTCCCTCCATACACGATTCGGGATATCTTTAGCAGAATCCAGACAGATGAAATAAGACTACAAATTGAAATTACTTGTGCCATTTTTTCTTTATCTAACGTATGTATTATAATCTTACTTAAATCTTTAACTGAACCCTGAGGAAAGGATTTTCCCGTATTTTGAATTAGCATAAATTTAGCGTGTCAACTTCTTTGTGCCAACACGATGGAGTCATAGCCACTATTGTTGCACATTATAAATCAAAACAAATGAATCATAAAACTGTATTAAGTTTTTAGAGTACAAAGCAGCCATACCATCATTTGTAAACTTATCGCCGTAATAAATTTGACAACCTTTGAGCATGAATAATATAATATACAAAATTAAACTTTTCTCAGATCAAGAATGCATGCAACCTAAATATTACAGATTTTGCAGATTTTTACGACGCGACGGTCTATGGGATCTCAAACCTGTAATTACGGTATAACAGGAAAACAAAATAGAGTTATATGCATACACATGCAGCCATACCATCATTTGTAAACTTATCGCCGTAATAAATTTGACAACCTTTGAGCATGAATAATATAATATACAAAATTAAACTTTTCTCAGATCAAGAATGCATGCAACCTAAATATTACAGATTTTGCAGATTTTTACGACGCGACGGTCTATGGGATCTCAAACCTGTAATTACGGTATAACAGGAAAACAAAATAGAGTTATATGCATACACATGTTCAATGTTGGTACCTTATTGATAATCTAATAAAAAGATTGAAGGGCGGGGACGTGATAACAATTAGTTTAGAAAAGTTGGCTCCAGATGCTATAAAGTGTACAAACGCAGCAGTAAGCATAAAGTAATTACCTTTTTGACATTGTGTGTGTGTGTGTGTGTGTGTGTGTGTGTGTGTGTGTGTGTGTGTGTGTGTGTATTCGCTTTGGAACTAAGCACAGTAATTGAGATCCGGGTTTAGTTTTTGCTACTGCACGAACTGGTCGCTCAACAAATGTGTGGCGCCTAGGGATTTTGTGCTTTAGTAGTTTACATAAAATTGAGATTGAGCATGAAAACTCCAGTATTGGAAAGTTGTGTTTATAGGTAGAGGAATTGGTCATACCGTTCCGTGTATTCGTTAGTTAGAATTTCTACTTGGATATGGAGTTATATTTAATTATTGCCGTCAGGGTTTTTCATAAAGTTGTTAGGTTATTCTGCACAGCAAATACGATACAAATCAACTTGAAGTCAGTTATGGGTGCTGCATTTCCGAAAGTGCAGAACACTATGTATTTACAGTTTCGGAAATTTCTTGCACCTAAAGTTCAATCCAGTGGTAACAAACGATATGTGTAAGAGGAGGGTCTTGACTACAACAACCATTTCGCAAGAAGCAGTGAGCTTCGTAGCTACTGTCGCATGCGCTAGTTTAGAAGGAGCTTCCTTCTACTGTATTTTCAACTCGGCACTCAGTTATCGCGAAAGTTTGTGAACTAATCGGATAGTATCTAACTGCTACAAATTGACGGGTGTTTACGTATATCCTGTAAGTAAGATATAAAAGGACATTTTTATTAAGTCTGGCTACCACAACTATTTTTGACTATATTTAATAGACAAAAGAATATGTTCACTTAAAGCCAGACTTGATAAATTTATTGATAATTTTTTGAAAAGCACATGTGTTTTAGCAAAATTTATTCGTGAATGAGTAATTAAAACCTCAAAAGATTTTTAATATTAAGAACTAATCATCTAAGTATATTTAGCATTTCATATGTTGCATACCTATAACGAATTTAATTAAGTTGTCAAAAATATTTTAATGCTTTACTACGCGAGTTTTTATTTAAAATCCAGAAACACGAAACTCTCAGTAAGCTCGCAACTTATTTTACGCTTTTGCAAAATTTAATGCTGCTCTTCCTGTATTTAGTATTTTAGCTGTAAATTAGTTTAAAATGTGTTTATCATTTTCCAACTTTACAGAAAACGGTTGTATTAAACAAGTACATTTTGCTCTATTCGAGTAAAATGTATAAGTGCTGTTTTGCGATTTTAAAAGAAATGATAAGAAGTTGTGAACTGTGCTTCGGTACCATATCGCCAAATCGTAGTTTCAAATTTTTGTAGCCCTAAAAAGTTGTTGCATTACTTTATCAAGTTAAATCTAAGTATAATACTGTTTATTTCAACGTTCGTATTATTGCAACAAATGTAATATATAAAAGCGTGGTGTGTAAACCATAGTTGTAAAATCGTCCTAAACGTATCAAAAAATCTACTTTTTTGATACTGATCTTACGTTTACTGTCAGCTTAACTCAATTCGATATCATAATCTAAACTCGGTCCACTTCTTAATACGATTCCGTTAGGACATTCTGCACAATAAATTAAACTAGATAATGTCCCATTTATTTGTATTTAACGTTTATTAAGATATTTGGCAAAGTAATGAAAACATATTACAGGACTTTTTCTGCATGCTTCAATATACCATTTTCAATTTAATTACAAAGTTCGGAGTGTATTCAAAAAGCTAAATACGAGTATCTGTTGAGTGAGAATGCAATTTCAATTCCAAAGGTTTTTTTCTATTGCTACGTAGAATAATTTGAGTTCTGCTACGTCAACTTGTATTGGTCTTTTTAAATGAAATATCTTTATTTGTCCAACGCTATATATGAGAAATAACAAATTAGTCATACTGACTCTTTTATGTTTAATCACACACAAATGATGGTGGATAAACTTATGATAATTCGTTAAATCTATAGTCAAGACAAGAAAATACCCTTATAGTTTTAATTCCATATCAGTATCATAACCGAAACAAATAAATTACAACCGTCGGAGAATGAAACAAGTTAAACAATGCTGCGCCTTAAATATATTTGCGGTCAATAGTTGTGGTAGATTTGCTTAATAACGCTAATATTTGTGACTATTTGAATTAGAAGCGACAGTACTACTATGTGTTATAAATAATTATTAGGTATAATCTTACAATTTGATTAATTGGTTGTTACCTTAGATTTTTCAACGAACTTCGTTCGTTTATGAAATCTATTTGTCTGTGTGTCTGTCTGTCTGTGTGTCCGAGGCCTTTTTAATGGTCGGACATCAATGTGTGATACATCAATCGATTCGGCTCGGTGTCCAGAGCTTAAGTTTTGATGTCAGTTAAAATCGGGCAACGGGGACGCCGATCCCCCGGGAAAATCCACAGGGATAATTAAAATTTTAAATAAGTTTAAAATCAATATGCGACACATATTTGAACAATTTATGGCATTTCATGCCAATTATTCCAATATTATAGACATTGTTTAAACTTAAATTTTGATTACCAAAAATAATTAGATTCATATAAAAAAAAAATTCTTATCTTATTGATGAGAACTAATATATAGCTTTTAAAATATTTATTCAATAAAATAAAATATATTAAAATGTCTCTTTTGTTGTTTATAAATTTTTGTTTTTATCTGAATACTTATAATTATTACAACATAATAATTTTAATTTCTTTAATTTGTTTTAAAGTAAGTCTACATTTGGAAGTTCGTTGCGACAATGCCTTGCATTTTCAACTTGTTGTAATTGAAAAATATCCGTCTAATATTTAGAAAATAAAGTGCATAATTTTGAACAAAATGATAAATTGAACATAACTGCAATTCATTTAAATTAGTGCAAGAGAGTCCTGTAATTCAGTTTGACAACCAATGATTAATTCTGGGATTGATAAACTTAGTTCCAAATCATTCTCAACATATAGAAGCCAGCCAGAGAAAAATATGCTCTTAGGTATTGTTTAATTTGCCAAATTAGGCTCAACCGATATAATGGACTGTAATAATTAATTGCTATATTTAATCACGCTTTATTAAACAAAAGGTCACACTGAAATGCAAAGCAGAAAATACAAATTATTGTAAATGATAGTCAAGCTAGGTAACTTGAAATGTTGATACAAAACGAGATGGTCTCACGTTAAACGCTGTTACCCGACGGGTCTGTGTTGTGGAGTTGGTGGGCGCATGAATAATGCCCCCAAGCTTCTTTGAAGTGATCATGCCGACACATCGTGATGCACAAGTATACTTGTCAGGTGACAAACTAAATCCAATTCAAGGGCACTGGATTCTCACGTAAATTGTTAATAATTGTCCGTACTCCACGCCTTGAACAAATGCTCGAACGCGTTCAATGTAATAACCATAATATAAATTAATGCAGTTAAAGTATATAAACTTACATAAAATTCAATTGTCATAGTATACAGTACGTGGAAACAAGTACTCATCACACAATAATGGGTAATGGGCACATTTTCGCAATACCATGTTTTAACAATCCACTGGCTGTTTTAATCGTAACCACTCGCACAACATTATCGTTTCTAGGATAAGTTTCTGTAATTATTCCCAGCAACCAATTGCAGGGAGATAAATTTTTATTTTTTACTAATATAAGTACACACGGTCGGAATTCACAAACCCCGCGTTTCCATTTACGACGTTGTAAATCACACACATAAAATTTAGACCATAATTTTCAAAAGTTGTGATGTAACTGTTGAAGTAGTTGATATTAAGAATTAAATTTCACCTTTTCGGAAAACAACGAATTTGGTACAGTATTAATGGCCTTTTTGATCAAAAAGTGAGAAGGCGTCAGGGATGCATAATCATTAAGATCGGATGATGTTGCGTAAAGTGGCTTGGAATTCAAGGTTGCCTCGATCTGTACGAGTAATGTATAAAATTTTTCGCACGTTAAGATTGTCTTTCCGATCACGCGGTATAAATGCACCTTTGACCCTTGACATTGCTTTCCCATAACCCACCGAAATTTGGTGTACTCGGAGGTATGAAATGCTATTTGATTCCTTCTTGTGCACAGGAACTAGCTATGATACGTTGATCATTTTTAATAAATTCAAGCAAATGTTTCAATTCTTTTGATGCATGGATAAAATTTGATAAATTGTCAGAATATATGTGAGTTGGCTTTTCCCGGCGGGATGCAAATCGTCTTAACGCTGCTATAAAAGCTTCAGTCGTTAGTTTCGTAACTAATTCTAAATGAACGGCTTTGCTAGTAAAGTATGTAAACAAGCATATATACGTTTTGTATTGCTTTGAACCCGGCCCTTTTGGTTTTTCAAGGTAATTGGACCAGCATAATCTAAACCTGTAATTGTAAAAAGACTTGAAATATTTACACGAGTTTCTGGTAAATCGACCATAATTGCATTGACTTGAGTTGGTTTATATCGAAAGCACCTTATACAATTTTTACAATAGTCTTTGCAATATACATGCCAAACATAGGCCAATAATTTTGGCGAACCGTATATAAAAGAACTTGCGGGCCTGCATGCTGGAATTTTACATGTTCGTGCTCAAAAACTAACCGAGTAAATTTATGTTTGTTGCCTAGCAGAAGTGGATGTTTTTATTATAACTCAGAGAAGAGTTTTTTTAGCCGACCACTAACACGCAACAACCCATTTGCATCGACAAACAGTGCTAACGAAAACAATCGATTTTTAACCCTAACATCTTTCTAAGAAAAAATTATTTTGATTTCTTGTGAAAATGTCTCGCCTTGGGCTAATTTCACTACCTTAATTCTACTCTCATTTAACTCCAAGACACTTAAAAGACCAGTTTCCTTGTTTGGACGTCTAAGATTATGGATAAATCGACAGCAATGTGCCACTGCCCGAATTAATTTTGAATAACTAGAAAATCGTGAAAATAGATCGAAAGGCTCATTAATAGTTGTGGTAAGTGTTTTTTGTTTTGACCTTCGTTCGGGAAGATCACATGAATCACTAAATTTGAAAGGATCTGGCTGATGATCATGGAGTTGGAGAAAGGAGGGTTCCTTCCACAATAAGTTGCAATGTGCGAGCTCAACAGGTTGTAATCCTCGTGTAGCTACATCTGTCGAATTTTGGTTCGTACTTACATAATTCCATCGATTAATATCAGTCAGGTGTCGAATCTCAGACACTCGATGGCCGACGAATACTTAAAGTTTACTTGACCAAGTATTTATCCCATGTAAAACAATTTGTGAATCACACCACAGATAATAATCAATATTGTTAGTCAAGAAATCTTGTACAGAATACATCATCTGAGCCAGTAAAAGAACGTCACAAAGTTTGCGTCTAAGTACTGTAAAGATTCGTAAAGAAGCAACCATTGTTTTAGCACATAATAGTTTTACATATATTTCATGTTTTGAATCAATGTTGAAGAAATGTTTTACAAATTTAACTTCAGAATCATTAAAGTAATTCTACTGCTCAATAAGTCCAAACCGGATTTTCGCACTTTTTTTCAACATGGATCTTTCGTATTTAATTTACTACCTTCCAGATTTTCTACTTTATTGTCTAAGTGCATTTTAAGACTTTCTAAATGTTTTAAATCCAGCTCGGCAAATTTTCTCTATTTCGTTTATCTTTTGATATAAACTCTTTAATTTTTCATTAGTTTCTTTATCACGTGCTTCCTGATTAGCTTTTATTTGAACAATTTCCTCTTTCATATCATCCATATTACAATCTGTACCACTTTCCCTCTAATTTCAAATTTCATATTTTCCATTATCTAATTTGTATCTTTTAAGCCTGAAATTATATGTTTACTCATCTCTTTACATTTTCTTTTTACTTTCTGGTTTTAATGCCTAAGCATTCTTATCAAAATTTTCGCTCAATTTTTTTATACTTTTGCATTTCTTTTTCTTATTTCCTTTTGTCTCCCCACGTTCTTTTCATTTTTCACTTATTTTCTTCTGTTCTTGTATATCTTTTACACTCATTTCTTTCATAGTTTTTTTGATTTCTTTCATGCCCTTTTCATTCGTTTGACTTGTTTTCTTTTGTTCCTGCATACCTTCCTTAAATTTAATAATATAGCCGTTATTTTGGATTTTTGAGTCTCTTCTACTGTTCTATCTTTACCTTCGCACCTTTTCTTTTCAGGTCTTCCAAATAGAGCCTTCCTGAGAGCCAAGTGCCACCCCTTTAATCCCCAATCCCTCACGAATTGCTTTCATTCTTTCAGTCCTACTGATAACTAATTAGATATACCACACTGAGAAAATTGCTACATAATTTTACCAGACAAGGAACTCTAATATTCAAGCGGATTAATCGAAGCTACAGCGTTGGGAGGCCAATAAAAGATGCTGTGAATTTGTAGCTACATGCTGACCAGACGTTGGAAGTCAATAAAAGGTGCTATATGATAACAAAGATGATGTTATGTGATTTATCGCCTGAATATACCCGTATTATCTTGCTAGCTCAGACTAAATAAAACAACGAAACTCCAACATCAAAATTATAATATCATTAAATATTCACTAATAAACAATCCTTCAAGTAGGAATTGCTTTCTCAACAACAGCTGATAAAAATACAGGAGCAGGTAAAATTTTGACAACAACAGCAACAGGCATTAAAGATACGGGTACACTAACTGTTAGGGTTTTTATGCAGCTTCTACGAATTTATAAATCTATCTTCACCTGGATTAAACCGTTCAAGCGGTTAGAATCTAGGAATATCCCAACGCTGCCCACTTTATTGGACTAGCATGCATAGGGGTAACGTCTTTCGTTAAGGTGAACAGTTCTGTATAAAATGCGGTCAAGAGCGGTCGCGCAATGTTATTGTTATTCGCAATGCTCCCTGAGCAATTATTCTAAATGAATATGTAATTGTTTTTAGTATTTTAAAATGCCTCGCTTTGCGCGGCTATTGCACTATTCTAATTAAACTAATAAATGAAGTAAGTGTACATACGTTAATCTACCACGTGTTGTTTTTATTCTACATACATGTCCAATCAAAGTGTTTTCTTTTGCTAAGCTAATTATTGTTAATAAACTAAACTCTAAATCAATATCAGAAAGAGTCGACTTCCAATACTATTTGTGAAGCAATAAACCTTTTCGTGCCCACTAACTTTAACAGGACCTTCTCTGACAGTATTAGAAGCTATTGCCACTTCAGCTACATCTGCGATTGTAGACACGACAGGAATTTCCTGAAGAGAATCATTTAAGAAAGCAGTAACAAACGCTTGAGTGGCTACCTGTAAGTCACTAATTTGAAGTATGAATTCCAATGGTGGAGGAGGCATTGTCTAGGTGGAAGAGAAAACGTAGAATCTTTTGATCATTGTTCAAATCGTAAAAGACAGAAGATATTTGGTGCTTATTAGAAGATGTTTAAAAAGTAGGGGCATGATACCCGTAGAAATCAATATTGTAGTTCGAAGACGCGTATGGCTGAAAAGAATATGATGTGATGGTAGTACGACGCGCAAGAGGAGGTACAAAGGAGGGCGTAAATCTAGAAATGAAATAAATTGTGTTCAAAGCCATATTTGTCGAAGGAAGGCATGTTTTTATAGTATTACGATGATCGGGATAAGAAACAGAAAAGAACGTAGAATTAAAAGCAGAAGAAATTTGGCTCCTAGAATTGATAACAGTTCGGACAGTTGCAGTGGGTAACTCTTTTATATCCGCAACCATAGCAATAGAGTGCTTAAGGACGAGTATAACGTGTCAAAACTTGACCAAGTTGATTGCAATTAAAGCATATCACCTAACGAGTAGAAGTAGACACAGGAATAGGAACAGAAGAAAGTGCAGAAAAATATTTGATCTACCCGTAGGCATAAGGGGAATCGTAACAGTTCGGTCATGTGAAGTAAAAGTATTTCTCTTAATTGCAGCGGACTTGTAAGCAAAATCAGGTTTAGCAGAAAAGATGTGAGTAGAATCAGTAGTAGCAGTGGGACGAAATATTTCTATTTTTGTTTCGAAAAAACGCAAGTGAAGATTTCTCACCAACAAATTTAATAAGTAATTGTTGAAGTCCTTGTATAAAAGTTGTGACTGCTGCAATGTCAGAACCGTAATCAAAGGCATTGGGGGCGGAATGAGTTCCCCAACGCACTCTATGCAAAAAGCACCTTTCACGGATCTGCGGGGTTCATTTCCATAGAACTTCGAATCAAACCCCACGAGAAAATGATTCGTACTGCAACTCAGTTTTGCGTAAATGTTTGACATGTATGTATGCGCCAAAAATCCATTTTTAACTCAGTAAATGTATAACGAAGCCAATAGAAGTTAAAGTATACCCGAAGGAAAATTTGAAATTCAAAGAAACAAAAAAAACAAATTGGCACGACTGACAAGATAGACTCTAAGAACACTAATAGAATTGGATCAATAAATAAAATCTAGGAATAGAAATAGGGCGCCAGTGTTTTTAATAACTCGACTCTCCAGCGCAACCCAATTCTGGTAACTCGGCATAAAGAAATAATTTACAGAAAATCACCACGTAACGGACAAGAAACAATAAAACGAACCCAACAAAGAAAAATTTTCATCAGGACGAAACGGCATATGTACAAAAAATTTAGGGATCAAATGTTGAGTAAGAATAGAGATTTCCAAAAATTAAGGACAAACTCTTGAGTAAAAAATAACGGTTTAATAAATCAAGCAAATTTTTAAGAACAGAAAAGTTTAAAAATTGTAGCTCACATTAAGTAAAAGAAAGGTTTCGAGAATCGTAGCCAACATTAAGTAGAAAGAACAAAATCAAAAATCCGTAGCCAACAGTTAGTAAAAAGAACGGTATCTAAAATCGGAGCCCACAGTAAGTAGTAAAAGTAATAATATTAATAAGTGTAATGGTAAAATTAATAATGGTAGAAATTACAATCGTACAAATTTAAATAGGTGAAATAATAATGGTGGAAATAATAATAGTAAAAATAATGATGGTAGAAATAATAATGCTAAAAATAATACTGGTAAAAATTATATTGATAAAAAATAATAATAAAAAAAATAATAATGGTAAAATTAGTAATGGTAAAATTACAATGGTAGAAATAATAATGGTAGAAATAATAATAATAAAAATAATAGTGATAGAAGTTATAATGTTAAAAATAGTAATGGTAAAAATAATAATGGTGGAAATAAAATGAGAAATAATGATGTTGAAAATAATAATGGTAACGTTAATAAAGGTAAAACTATTGCTAAAAATAATAACGGTGAAAAATATAATGTTAAAATTAATAATGGTAAAAACACTTATGGTAAAAGTAGCATTGATAAATAGAACAAAGGTAAAATGATAATAGTTGAAGTTATAATGACAAAAATTACAATTGTATAAATAATAATGGTGAAAACACCAATGGTATAAATAATAGTGATAAAAATTATAATGGTAATAATGCTAATGCTAGAAATTATTAATGCTAAAATTTATAAAAGTAAAAATAAAAAAAGTAAAAGTAATAATTGTAAAAATTATAATGTTGAAAATAATAATGATAAAAACAAAGATGGTAGAAATAATAATGGTAAAAGTTATAATATTAAAAATAATAATGGTAAAAATAATAAGGGTAGAAATTATAATGGTAAAAATTATAAACGTAATAGTAGAAGTAATAATAGTAAAAATTATAGTTATAAAAATAATAATGGTAAAATCCAACATTTTAGAAATAGTAACGGTAAAAATTATAATGGTAAAAATAATTATAGTATAAATAATAATGGTAGAAATTATAGTGGTAAAAATTATAAAGGTAAAGTTATTGGATACAACCCCAATAAATAATCTTGAAAATTTTGAAAATCTACATCTACCATATTACGATTTACACTCGAACAACGTCAAAACAATCTATTACGTTTCTGTGGGTTTCCTATTTAAAAAAAACCTTTTTACTTTTGTTATAGGTTTAGAAGCCGCATATGAAAAACCAAACATAACTATTTTGTAATCAAACCATCGAACAGCAGCATATATATCAATATTATTATCGACTCTTGTTCACTTTTTCTCTATAGCTCCCAACCCTTTTGTTTTTGTCCTATTTTCAGTTGTCGGACTAAATTTTTTAATCGATTTACTCGCATAGTGGAAACACTATGAAATTTCTTCTTTGCCAATTATACAATCACAGGTATCGAAGAAAAGTAACAGAGTTTATGATTTATGTTAGGAGATACTTTCTACATAATGAGCAATGACATTACGTACTGCATCTAGGTCATGTTCACCCCAATAACGAGTGCACTGATCCTTTTCACCAAAAAGATCAAAGTTGTAAAACATACCTGATAGTTCTGACAGCATTTGGAATTTGTACCTTATTTATGGAGGTTTGTAGGTTTATATATTTTTAAACTTATTCTACCCTTGAAAAAATAATTTGCTCATCGCAACAAATTTTTCTTTACGTGCAATTAATTACAAGCTAACTCGATTGCTACTAGAACCGTTAAAATCCTATCGGTTTCCTAATACTTCCAGCATTGTCGCAGAAATGCAACGATATCTTCAGTTCTTCAGACAGATCCAGGTTCATCACACTAGCAATTTCTGTGAATTGAGTATCAGGCGACTAGTACCAACGAGTTGTAGGTTTCCAAACTAATGGCTATCATACTAGAATTCTGACAAAACGCTGCAGCTTTTCAACACTCGTGATTAGTGAAACATTTTGATTTGTGTGAACACTATATATACAATTTTGTCTAGCAGTTCTAGTAAAAATTTTTCTCGAAAGAAAAAGTTTGAAAAATCTGAAAGGTGCATCAAGCTGAAAATACTTTTGGCAGACTGCACTTTATAAAAAACCATGGTTGTAGTGTTATCAGTGTCGTGTTTCGAGTCATTCCATTTTGTATTGCTTATATCATAATTTTAGGTATGTTGCAGAAATAACAAGGCAAGCGGACGTTCATCCTCCGCATAGTCGTCATCACTTACATCACTACAATTTTGAAAATGAGCACGAGTTTCTAGAGGTTCCTCATAGCAGAGTTAAGAGTCTTCACTTTCGCTTGGTATATCACGTATGCATAATACTCTATTACCCCAATTTTCTTCTGTAGAGGCGAACTTCGGTGTGTCATAGTTACTAGGTTAGCACATTTTCATTCCTTGATTTTTACAATCGTTTGTGCAAGTACTATAATCCTAAAACGTTTCGTTTTTCAAGAAGAACAACCAAACATCGGCTAAAAAGCAAAGAGAAGTTTTCTTTGAATTACCTCTAATTTGTCAGCAAATAAACAACGCCTCCTTTTCAATTAGATCAGCTTTTATTATAATCACAAGATAAACATGCCCCTGTTCCAATTAGGATTCAACCTTTATTCTAGTCATCGGAGAGTCACATGTGATGATTCTGCACTTTCCATACGTGGGACCTAGTAAAAGTAGTTTATTATCTCTAATAGTGCGTTCCAAAAAAAAAAACCACCTGCAGCTCTTAAAAATACTAAACACTCAATTATGCGAACATATTTATGTACTAAATCTTGATTTATATATCTGAAAGACAGAAAAATTCGCATATTTAAAAGATGTACTGTTATCTCTATAAACAGCATGTATTATATTATTTTGGGGCTTGAATTGTTTTTTCTAACGGTCTGCCGCCATTTTTGGTGGCAGCATTTTAATGGGAAGGAAGAATGTACTAGAAAAAATTGTAATTATAATATAAATCAGTTAGGGCATGATAGGGAAAGCTAGGGACGGATTTAGGCAAAATTACTTAGACCAGGGAGGACGAATTTGTAAATATATAGAGCAGGCAAAATAGCTGGATTCACTATTAAAATATTTGGCGAATGCTTAGAAATTTGAATCCATTTTTAATTTTGTTAGCTAGCTTTGGATAGTTTTAAGTCGACCCTTCAGGTTGCACCGGTAAGCAGAGCTGGCGACTGCTACCCTGTATTACGGATCCCTCCTCTTTTACTTTCGCGCGTGTCTTGTTGACTGGACACACTTCAAAATCAACGCTAGGTATACCTTTATTCAAACCCTACTTTTAGTTTTTGTTTCAGGTTGTTAGATTTTTATTTAGGATGGATGAATTTTGAAGTTAGGTTTAATTCAAAGCACGTTATATTTTTGCGTTTAAACCCAATGTAGTACCTTCGGGTGGAGCATTGGGGACGTGGCCGCAAGTATAGCGGCCCTTATTCAAATTATAATATCTCTATAAACATACGCGTCCTCAGCTAAGTAAATTGAAATTTGTGGTGGTTTCCTATCTTGATCAGTGTTCTTGGGAACCTGATAAAGATTATTTCTGTAACTTTTATATTTCAAATAAAATATCTAACAAGATTGTTTAACAGCATAATGTGAGTAAGGGTCTCTTCGCTTGCGGTTGCGTCTCTAATGCTCCATCTAATGGTACTACTTTGGTTACAAATGCGAATACTTACGTGCCTAATACATCTGACTTCAAAATTAATTAATCGTTAAATATAAATTAGAAACTAAAACTAATGTTAGGGTTTAAACGATGGTACCCATGGCGTTGACTTCGCAGCATGTCTGATTGACACGACATTAGCAAAAAGCAAAAAAGAAGGTTGCATAGTACTGGATAGCAACTGCTAGCTCTGTTTAGCAGTGCAACTTGAAGGGTCGACTTGAAACTATCCAAATCTAGATATACAATATTTACCAATGTATTCGAATTTTGAAGCTTACGTCAAATTTGTTAATACCAAATCTAGCTATTTGACCCTAATCTACGTTTGTTTTACATGTGATTTTCCAATGCTCCACCCGAAGGTACTACATTGGCCAGGAAGCGAGTTTTTTTTTACCTGGAAAATTTGGAATTTTACCGAACCCTTTGCCGTTCCAAGCAAGGTAGGGATCTTTAACGTACGTGACAACACTCACACACGGGACCTCTTTCTTACCTTTCATCCAAACGAGGGTGTATATTTGTGAAAAATGCTTGCCTAACATTTTTCAAGCGGACCCTGTCGGGATTCGAACCCGGGACCTTGGGCGTAGTAGTCTCACACACACACCAACTACGCTACGGAGCCGCCTTACGTTTGTTTTCTAAGGTCTGTGTTTTATCCATGTAGACGGCAACCTTGATTCCACAATTTTACATGTGATACCGAAAGTCGCGTCATTTGCTTACGTTCTCTATATATGTTTTCTGGTTGTAATTTATGCGTATATTGATGTTGGGTTGTATTGACTCGATCCCATGGTTAATAGTTTCTTAAGCACGTGTAAATTTGTACAAATAACTTTATTATGTCCCTTATTCCTAGAATGTTCATCTAACACTTTTCTGAAATTAATACGAAGTCTCAATATTTATTACTGCTTTGTGTTTAATGCACTAGGTGCTTTGCCATTCATCCTTTTATGCTGATTTAATATCACATTGGAATTGCTACGTTATGAGACGTAAACTATTGCAACTTATAAATTTTTCAGGATGCTTTGCTGCTAGGAGTTCATTTAAATAACTGTGATTAATATACTCATTTGTACTACATAATGTTTGCTTATGTAACGCACCGGCGTTACAATTTCATATTATTTACACTTTTGTGTATTTTCTGTCTCTAAATTCCATTTAAATTGTATTTATTAACATTTATGGATATTTATGGATTTATGAACAAACGCATACATTAAACAGATTAAGTATATTATAATGTTCTATAGGAAATATAAAATTGCCGAAATCTAAACGCCGCAACTCTCTATCTTGAACAAAAAACTGAAATATTCTGTAAAAGTTGCGAAAACTAAACACACTGTAAAACTAATATTAATTTTTTTGTTGCATAAACGCCGTGGAAAAATAATGGGTATGAATATTGGCAACAATCATACGAAGTTCTCAAAATGCAGAATCCAAATGAACAAGAGCAATAGTAAATTAATGTAACCAAGAATGGGGTATGAACCTTCACATACCTATTGTATTATTAGAAAACAAATGTTTTTTTAGTAATTTTGGTTTATTATTGGCGTGCACAGCCATTACGTCAGGCCAGGGTGTAGATCTACGGGAATTACTGTTAATATCAAAAAAATTAAAGAATAGTATTTTCAACATACAAAACACATCACTGATTTTATTAGTATTAAGAGTAAAGCTGATGTTTTATGACTCACGCCTAAAAGGCTTTAAAATCGATATTAATAGTAAAAACCCGAAACCAACGAAAGTAAGGGTAACTAAAATGAACATGAACTCTATACAGTAATGACATACCAGCCATACACGAATTGCCCAGTTCGAAAGTTAAAGTACATAAATTTATCTGTATTTAAAGACCTTAACTTTTATACATACCTACTGCCCTTTGACTTCTCCTTTTTTTTTCAATATCGATATCAAGCTGTTTGTTATATGCGCCATACAATTTCAGCTCTACTTTACATATTATCACTATTTTTATTATTTAATAATTTAAATAGGATGGATAAGCTATTCTGAACGGATCTGCACCTTAAAGAAGTTCTAAAATACTAAAACGGGTAGAATGACCTGCGTGCTTCAAAGCTGAAAAGCTGAACTATAGGTTTAACCAAATTAGTGGTTTCTTTAGTAAGTAACAAGACTAAGACAGGTCCTCGAAAGAGGAAAACTACCACATTACCTCCCAAGTACAAGATGCACATAAATTGTTAATAAAGATGATGGCATCCACTGGGGTAAAGAATTCCGGAAGTAAAATAGTCCACCGGTAGAAAACTACTTTGGGGGATGTGATCCGAAAGCATAAAAAAAAGCCGTAAACATTCTGCGAATCGAAA
Source organism: Platerodrilus igneus (assembly GCA_036346225.1). Lineage (NCBI taxonomy): Eukaryota > Metazoa > Arthropoda > Insecta > Coleoptera > Lycidae > Platerodrilus > Platerodrilus igneus. The sequence goes on along the minus strand of JARFIW010000874.1, from coordinate 4,548,543 downwards.
CATGGAATGTCAGAAGTATGAAGCAAGTAGGTAAGCTAGAGCACCTGAAAATTGAAATGGCTAGGCTAGCACTAGACATAGTAGGGATCAGCGAAGTTCGCTGGCCAGAGGCGGGGGATTTTTGAAGTAGAGACTTCAGGGTAATTCATACAGGATCAGAGGAAGGAAATTTGGATGTGGAGATAGTTATGCGAAAAAAGATAGGGCGACACGTAGAAAACTACTTACAAAAGAACGAAAGAGCACTCATGGTTAGATTAGAATCTAAATCGGTATATACAGTAATAGTACAAGTATACATGCCCACCTCTAGCTACAGTGAGGAAGAGGTGGAGGTGATTTACAAAGATATCGAAGACATACTAAGATACGTAAAAGGACATGAAAATTTAATAATTATAGGGGATTTTATTGCAGTGCTAAGTGAAGGTAAGGAAGGAGCTGTAGTATGTTTATTCGGTTTAGGCACAAGAAATGACAGGTGAAATAGGCTGGTAGAATTTTGCGATTGGAAGAATTTAACCATCACCAATACATTATTTTAACATCATGCTAGAAGACGATACACGTGGAAGATGCGAGAATATATACGAAGATACCAAATAGATTACATTATTGTTAGACAACGCTATAGGAATCAAGTAAAAGACTATTGAAGCTACCCAGAAGCAGATATAGACACTGAGCGCAATATCGTAATTATGAAGGCCGCTCTTAAATTTATAAATTTGAAAAAAGAAATGGAAAAAGGCAATATGACCTTGAATAACTAGAAGATAAAGATATCCACAAAAAATTTGATAGAAAGTCAAATGAATTGCTGAAAGATATCGGAAAAATTTCTAATACTAAGGAAGTAGACACGGAATGGAATAACATTACATTCAGTTTAGACATGGCGGCTAGAGATTTTTCTGGAGTATACACAAAAAGAAAATAAGAAACCATATATAATAAAGGCTATCCTGAATGTAAATGAATAAAGACGAAAATACAAAAATAAATCAGACGAAACAGGAAAACAGAGATACAAAGCCATAAAATGGGAAACTATTCGCAAATGCAGGAAAGCTAAAAAGCAAGAGATTGATCAAAAGTGCAAAGAGGTACAAACTAAAATGGAAATAAGAAAGACAGATGAAGCATACAAACTAATTAGAATGAATTTTAGGGATATAAAACCATATAGCAAAAATATAAGGGGCGTGGGAGGAAACGTCATTAAAAATGTAGAGGAATTTATATGCAGGAGAGGAACTAGCAGCATTAAAACAGGAATCAAACTTTGAAAATGATGACTTGGGATATCCTATACTTCGAAATGAGTTTGAATTAGCATTAAAGGGTCTGAAAAATGGTAAGGCGCCGGGTACAGATAAGGTGCAAGCAGAAACTCTAAATGCCGCTGGACAGGCAGTAACAGAACGTCTCTTCCAACTTGCAAGCTATATGTATGAGACAGGCGAGATAGCCAAAGATTTCAAACGTAGCATCATAGTAACTGTACCAAAAAGAAAGGCGCGGATAGATGTGAAAATTTTCGGACAATAAGTTTGACAGCACACGTATCAAAGATTTTAACTAGAATTGTGCAAAGATAAATGGAAAAACGAGCTGAAGAAATACTCGGAAAAGATCAATTTGGGTTTAGGCGATACAGGGGAACACGGGATGCTATTTTAGCTCTGAGAGTGATAATGAAGAAAACCATAGAAAAGGTGAAAAGCGTGTATATAAAGTTTGTAGATCTGGAAAAGGCATTCGACAATGTAAAATGGAAAACAATTTTCGCAATACTCAAAATGATTGGAATGAGTTTCGGGGATAGACGGATAGCACATAGCTTATACAAAGAGCAAACAGCGGTAATAGAATTAGAGTATAAAAGTAGAGAAGTAAACATTAGGATAGGGGTGAGACAGGGATGTGCCTTATACCCATTAATTTTTAACTTGTACATTGAAGAGGCAATAAACACTGTCAAATGCAGAAAGACATTTTGAATTACTATGCAAGGACAAAAGATTGATGTGCTTAGATTTGCAGATGATATAGCGCGATTAGCATCTTTCAAAAAAAGTTAGGAGCTGCTCTTAATGAAATGGAAAACAATTTTCGCAATACTCAAAATGATTGGAATGAGTTTTGGGGATAGACGGATAGCACATAGCTTATACAAAGAGCAAACAGCGGTAATAGAATTAGAGCAGAAAAGTAGAGAAGTAAACATTAGGAAAGGGGTGAGACAGGGATGTGCCTTATACCCATTAATTTTTAACTTGTACATTGAAGAGGCAATGAATACTGTCAAATGCAGGAAGACATTTGGAATTAATATGCAGGGAAAAAAAATTGATATGCTTAGATTTGCAGATGATATAGCGCTATCAGCATCTTTCAAAAAAAGTTAGGAGCTGCTCTTAATGAAATGGAAACAGTTGTAACAGAGAGATACGGTATGAAAATTAACAAAAATAAAACTAAAGTTCTAGTATGCAAAAGAGTGCAAAATAAATAAAAAACAAGCATACACATAGGTAACGAAAGCTTTCAAGAGGTTAAAGGGATTTCTGATACGTAGAAAGCCAAATAACGCAAAATGAAAAAAGTGCAAAAGATATAAAGCAAAGATTAGCACAAGACCGTACTACATTTAACAAGAAAAAGCAACTACTGTGTTTAAAGACAACAAACATAGAAACAAGGAAAAGATTGCTTAAAACATATGTGTGGAGTCCAGCACTGTATGGCTGTGGAGCCTGGATAGTAGAAGAAGCGGACAAGGAAAAGCGGTGCTACAGAGGTATAATGAAGATATCATGGACAGACGAAGTTAAGAACACAGAAGTACTAGAATTGGTAGGGGAAGAGAGAAATATGTGGAAAACAGTAAAAAAATATAAGAAATAGAATGATAGGCCACATACTATGACATGAATTTTGTTACTAAGTTAATTTACTGTCAGTACCAGCTATATGCTGATGATACTCAATTAATATATACATGCAATAACTCTGATTTATACCAAATTAATGGAATAATAAATGTAGAACTAAATGTGATTGTAGAATATGCAGCCGAGCACTTCCTAGAAGTAAATCCAATTAAATCAAAAGTTATGTTCGCGAGGTCACATATCAATAGGCAGGAGATGGAACTCCATGTAAATGTTAATATTGGTAGCACATCATTAGAAGCTGTAGAACGTTTTCGTAATTTAGGCATACTTTTCGATGTCAATATGAGATTTCAACATCACGTACAAAAATGTTTGCAAGAAAGTTACGCAAACCTACGTTATATTAAATGTATCAGGAAATTTTTCGGTATCAAAAGCAAGTCCATCTTATGTAATTCTCTTGTGCTACCCCACGTCAATCATTGTTGTGCGGTCTATACTCCATGTTTAACAGCGGAGTACAGCCGAAGAATGCAGGTTACTCAGAATTCTTGTATGAGACTTATTTATGGAATTAATAGGCATCAGCCCATTCAATATAAACTAAAAGAACTTGGTTGGTTAAATATGAAAAATAGAGCTACACTGCATACTTTATGCTTATTTCATAAATTACAGCTGTACAAAACACCACCCTACTTGTATAAAGAAATCACCTACAACACTGACGTCCATAACATTAATATTTCAAAAAAAGACCATATCTCTATTCCTAAACATAACCTGGAACATTATAAACGATCTTTCTCTTATGATGTAGCTAATCTTTATAACTCCATCCCTTCGGACGTTAAAAACCTCAACTTACCGCGTTTCAAGATTGAAATGTTCAAGCCTTATTTTTCTGCCAAATAATATGTTACATTTATTTTTCAACATAAATTAAATACCCTTTTTCCCCTGGTTAAGTCATTACCAGCTCGAATAAATTCCATTCCTATTCTTAAATTCTCCAGCAATACCCTATATAGTGTACCTGTTCAGAATAAGCCCGCTTTAACATAATTTTAACTCAAATCCATTTTGCTATTAAAACAAAAATTTATTTGATAAATTAAATAGTCAATACCTTGTTTTAGGTATCCGTTAATTTGTTAAACATTTCTATAACGTAAAATTGCTTTCTCTTGTGTTCCCAACTAAAGAATTGTCAAAATAATGGATCCTACTATTATTTGATAGCGTATTTCCCAGTTTGCTAATCGCACTTTGATAACGTGAGGATTGCAGTTCGAACTCGTGTTATTTGAACTAATTTTAATTTCATTCTGCAGCTTGTACGTTAAAATATTTTCTATATTACTCGTCCCAGTACTTCAAAAGCGATGCACGTTTTTTTATTTGACAGGTAAGAGGTATCTTGCGTGTATCGGTGAGTTTTTCCGCGCTTACCCATCCTAATCAGATTCTCTTTTTAGCTCATAGCTGGAGGCCAAATTGGTTCTTTTTTATGTAGACCCAACTCTTTTTTGCCACAGATCAACTGCCGTTGCCTGTAGATCGCTAGTGCCGTTATGGTAACAGGATAAATAAATCCCGACAGCCGTGGCGATGTGGTGCTGATTCACTCCCGATCGCGTTCAAGCTAAGTATCCCTATACATACAGGTATACAACTTGTTTTCTTTTGTGTATTTCAAGGGCATATTCCTTTTCAGTTACGTGATAACAAACGTGACACTGTGGAACTATTGTTTGTTGCTGCGAATCGATATTATCGCTCTACAGGTGTGATGTACGATTGTTGAAAATGTTTGACAAAAGTTCTCACACGCTTAATTATTTTTTACTGATTAGTTTATTTTACAAACGGTACTATGTGCAATTTTAAAAACGCTTGACAAAAACTCTCACATGTATATTTTCTACTGATTAGTTTTATTTGGTGTAAAATACGAGATGCGCACTTTGTATCTGAAGTACTAAATTGTTTGTATCACATAATTATTTGCTTTGAAATAGTAACGCTTAATTAATTTTTTTGTCTTGTTTGTACAGAATCCTTTATTTATCTTTATTGTTATTAGATAATCGTGGGCGACGTGCTTTTTTTTGTTTTTTTGGTATATTGGTGAATCCGCCCATTCTCCGCGTTTGGTAGTTAGTCTGGTATTTACGTTTCTTTCGGCTACGTCTAGATACGTAGCAAATAATAATCTCTTATCTCCCTTTTTTGACTCTTTATCTTTCAATACTTTTCTATATTCTAATTATCTTTTTTCTCATTCTAACTTTCATTATTTGGCTCAGTTTGTGATAGTTATAGTGATGTGTACTAGCCAATTCATGTAATTGTATTTTTATACATTGGGTTAAGTGGAAAAGCAGATCTACATACAATATGTTATATCTACATCTAAGCTTCGCCCCTTGAACTATGCATGTGTTCTTTTTTTTTAGGATTTTATATCTCTGTATATTTAATTTCTTATATGTATTGTTTTGTTTAGTTCAAATAAAGACGAATAATAATAATAATAATAATAATAATAATAATAATAATAATAATAATAATAATAATAATAATAATAATAATAATAATAATAATAATAATAATAATAATAATAATAATAATAATTTTCAATTTTCAATTTCAATTTCAATTTATTTACAAGTTTGTTCTCTTTTCACCATAAGCTAACTCCATGAGTTGCTTGACATGGTGTTAAAACTATGTATATACATTCGTTATAATCTAGAATATTTCAAAAAGTATATAAAATAATTAATTAATAATACATAATATATTTGTTATATGAACTTAATATCACCTAGTAAACGAATGGTCTTCTTTTATTATACAGTATGATTTTAGAACTTTCTGCGTATAGTCCTTGTTCTGACTCAACTCTTTCTCTCTATTACAATTTTCCACATTCAGTTCTCCTGCATTTCTTTGTTATTTATTATCCAATTCGCATACAAATTTACAATTGCTTTTTTTTTTATAATTTTTAGTAGAAACATTTCAGGATTTTAATTTTGTGTAACTTGACAAGCTTCATATGCTTCGTTAAATTTGTTTATAATGCTATTGTACAATGTATTAGAATTTTTATGTTCGCTTAGCTGTTGAACGTTTATATCGGATAATTTAACTTTAATTTGACGTTCGTTCAAAATTTTTTTCCTGTTTGTACTTGTTGTTCTATTAACTTCTGTTTGAAAAGTTAGTTGGGCTGCGGTCATGTAGTGATCTGATATTTTCGACTGTATTACAGCAGAATTTATGTGTTTGTACTTTCCTCGTACATAAATATGATCAATACAAGAGGCTACCAATTTCCACACCAAACAATTCTTGACGTGTATAGTCCAAAATGCATTTATATAAACCGCTTGATGTTAATAAAATTTGATATTCCGTTTCCGCGATATATAAGTTTTACCAAGTAAATCTATGTTAATATCTCCCCAAAATGATATAGCTAAAATCATTACATTCTTGCAACTGTTTTTGAAGTTCTTCCACAAAATCGTTAACACTATTATTTGGAGGTCTATAAACTGTAATCAAATTTCTATATTTTCCTTGAAATTGTAATGACCCCTGCACATTTTCGTATGATAGTGATTGGTATATCGTTTCAGTAAATTCTAAACCCTTTTTAATATATACTAATAAACCACCACCTCTATAATAATAATAATAATAATAATAATAATAATAATAATAATAATAATAATAATAATAATAATAATAATAATAATAATAATAATAATAATAATAATAATAATAATAATAATAATAATAATAATAATAATAATAATAATAATAATGTTTTCATCTAATGTTGATTGTACGAAATTATATATTGGAAAAACTAGTAACTCGACAAATGTTCAAGTACTGAGGGAACTTGGCAGCCAAACGCTGCTTACCCCCCTTCACATACCACTGAATATCGGGGAAATAGGGTATACAACTGTAAAACAATAGAAGGTGACCGAACTACATCAAACAAGAAAAAACAGCAGCTATGTTTAAAGACAACAAACATAGAAACAAGAAGAAAATTGTTCAAAGCATATGTGTGGAGTACAGCACAATACGTCTCTGAAATAGGGACAGTAGGAAAAGCAGACAGAAAGAGGTAGAGGCTTTCTGGGATGTTGTGCTTCAGATATACGAGGATGGTAGCATGGACAGACAAAGTTAATAGCAAATAGGTTATAGAAATGTTAGAGGAATAAAGATATCTGTGAAAAACAAAAAAAATAGGAAATATAGAAGGCGGGATACATTCTAAGGCATTTTTGGGGAACAGTACGGGATATATAACAAGCAGAGAAAGGAGAAAAGAGGTGGAGGTAGACCGAGATCAGACTTTCGCATGCAGATAGTGATAGATGCAGACTGTGCAAATTTCAGAGAAATGTGAAGGTTAGTTCAGAATAGGAATCAATGAGGATACACGTCTAACCAGTTCCAGGACTGAAGCCCTAATGCTGAGGATGAATAAAATACAGACGGAATATAGCGCCTCCAAAGCAATGTTTTCCTGGTACAGCGCACCACTTGCTCCACCGGGTTACAACGGCCTTAATGAAGTTACCAATTTAAACCTCTATTTAAAAATAATTTTCGTTAGGTCCCAAAGATCTTTGGAAAATTCCAAGAAACCTTGACAACTGTGAAGTAAGCATGTGGGTGTAATATAAGGGATAAAGTACATAGCAATGTTAGCCCTTAAAAGTAGGTCGTTTTATCGACAATTCTTTTCTGTAAATAATTAGATCGTGTCGGACTTCCCTCTAGATATAAAAACTAATGCAATTGTAAAAGTTCAATTATTTCCTTCCTGTAGAATTTCTAAATATTTATTTGTTCTATGACACTTTTGTTTAATCACCGATTAATTTACTTAATAAATTCTAGATAGTTACAAATCCCATACTTGCTAATTCTTTAAGGCGGCAAAGTAAAGGCTTCATAGATTATATACATATTTGCGCTTCAATAAATTTTACATGCTGAGTCGTATCGAAATATCCGAGCTCTTTATAGAGTTATTTATTGACATTCTACGTGAAGGAAAAGTATAGTATAAATAAGTGTATTCTGTCGAACGCCCAATATTTGAAAGCTTAGTCATGTGTTTACATTATTTTGAAATGATATCTATAGTTCTTTAGATGCGGCCAGATAATTATCAGTATCTGCTTAAAAGTTTTAACTCTACGTTCTTACGCGTTGTTATTAATCCTAGAAAAGTAAATTTCTTGTATTTTACGATCCTTGCTTCATCGTGCTTGTGCAATTTCGTGTCCACTTAATAAAGGGAGTTACACGTCCATCTAGTTTTTTTCCAGTCAAATCTCGAAATACCACTTTTATAATAAGTGGTAGTAATTTTTACGAGAGATACTGCAAACATGAGTTTTTAATCACCCCGCACGAATTTGGTTTGATATTGTCGACGATTCGTCCACTATCGTAGAGGTCATCGTCAGAACAAGTCATGAATCAACCACTTCTAAACGTTCAAACTCACATGCCCAATTAAACCTAAAGGTGTCTTGTAGGAAAGTAATGAATTCAATAAAACTAACCCCTATTAAGCTAAAAGTAGTCTTGTGTTAAGTTAACAGCTACTTTGCCACAAGATACCTTTTGGCTTAATTGGAGGCGAGATATGTTAGGGCACATTAAGAAGTAGTTTATTCCTTACTTAGTTAGGAGATATACCGTGCATAAGTAGGACGGACAAGCGTCGACTTTAATAATATTTGATATTACAGGTATATTATGTATTATGATGCAGGCTGTGTCGACAGCGGCAATATCATGAATTATTATTAACCAACGGACTAAAATGCAATGAAGAATAATTGATAAAAAAAAGTTTATTAAAAAGAAATGTCGTTCAAAAGAAGCGCGTGCTGGAAAAGGATCGAGAAAAATTAATTTTCTTGAAAATAACTCGTCAGTTGCTTCTACTTAGACCCACTATTTTGGTTGATACCAACTGAATATGGTACATACGTAAAATAATTTTCAAATAAATCTGTACTACTGGCATGGTTTTTTTTCCATAATAACGTTGAATTTATAATTATAACGCATTTTATATTGAACCCATTTCTATTTAGGTATAGTTTATCATGTTAAGATATATAGAAGTTCATATTTTGCCAAAAAGCAATTTTTGTATTGTAGCCAAGCTGGAAATGCTTCACTATTTGGCTATAAAAACTATATTCGCGTTTTTTAGTGCATTATGTCACCAGGATAGACCAATCCGGAAGCCTTATGCAGAACGTCAATTATTTTCGAGCGGTCTTTTTCTATGGAATTCGTATAATATTATTTTATGAAATGAAATTTTTATAAGAATATCTAGAGAATATAGTTCTTTATAGCTAGTGTTACGTTGAAAATAATAACAGCATATTCACCTATATAATTCCAGCTAATAGTTGTATAGCCATTAACAATACAATAGCTTTATTATTTCACAAGGGTAGGAAACATCCACTTACCAGTTTCCGCTTCCTTAAGCTTCGACAGAGCGAATTAGTTTCCAACAACAGTATTTCCATAAGAGTTTATTTACAGACCATCTTATTTTTTAATATGTATATATATATATATATATATATATATATATATATATATTGCTGTGTATCCTACAAAAAGCCTCACCAGAGTAAAAAAAAATATTCGAACCTCTCGAATTTGGCACCAAGATTTGCTGTGATTCTCGCCCTGTTGACTCTCTTCTGATAATCGCCTCTTTACTTTTTCCGCCTCGGCTGCTCACCTAGTTAAAATTTTCATCCTCATTCATAAAAAAAAACAAACACATTCCTACCACAAACATCAACGTTAACTCTATTTACATCAATATTCATAATACATTAAAATTTCAAAATTAAATTGTAGCATAAATTTCTGTATCATAAAATTTCAAGATTAAATTTGTCATCATTTTAATTTGCATCCAGAATTGAAGTCCTTGTAGGATGCCTACTAATTAATTTAACAATATTTGCAGACCTGAGTCTGAGTACAAAGGGAGCATCTCCCACCTCTTTACGTTAATCAAAGAGGTTAGTCTAATTGAGCTCAAAGACAGACCCAAATTTTCATCATAATCAAGAACATAAACTGCTAAATACTCCTTTCTACTTAAACAAGAAAATTTCACCTTAAAATTAAAAATTTGTTGTTTGTACAAATTCACTACTGTCTATTTTTTAGCAAAAAAATTATAAAGTTATTCAACACACACCAAAACATCAAAAATCGAACAACAAAGCATAAGTTTCCTGAAGGTTAATGCACTCGTGGCTCCAATGTACATCGTCCTTTGTTAATCACACCATTCCAACTGGGTTATGTTTACGGCTTCTAATTCTAAACGCTTTTAAAGTTTTCTACACCACCATTCATCTAAAATTGTTTCAGGGCTTCTCAGGACTAATCTAAGTATATCAAAATCTTGTTTTGTGGATCCAATCACGATTACGAATAACATTTAATTATTAACACCCCCGAAAAATAGCAACGAAATTCATACTTTTTTCACGCTATACCCCAAAACTGCCTACTTTTGTTTAATCATTTATCGTTACAAATTTGGATAATTGGTACAGTAATACTCGCAAATATAACTAGACCTTATTACCTTGTATCTTCTTTTCTAAGTGCACTAATGCATAATAACTTGTATCGTAGCACGTAAAAAGCAAACTGTTTTAAAGTATTCAATAATCACCAAGATATAAGAACAAACTGTTTAAAGTATTGAATCAAAATCGAAAATCTAAGAGAGCGCAACTCCTATAAACACGGGTTTATGTAATAGCTCGCCTGCATGTCGGTTTTGTCCCGCGACGGCCAGTTTTCAGAATTTCGCATACTATGTTCCCTTTTCGACAGTCCGGCACGCGGTTCTATTAAATTTGCACACGCGCCAGTTGAAAATCTAAGAAATTTTCACACGGCTCGCAAACACGTCCGAGAATAACTAATTAATTTTGTATAGAAATCGTTACGTTTACACCTCTCATATCTGCATCTTATTACAAGCAATCATTTCCTCGTGACGTTGCTCAAATCACGCCTTTCATTATTAGTGTCTCTGCTTGAAGCATTTTATCCTTCCTTTTCTACCTTGGCCTGAGTGGTACAAATCAATACTTTGTATTATCGGTTATTTCAGTCCACGTGTATTCTTATTTGGGTTAAATAACCCCGTATCTAGCCTTCCCGTTAACATAAGCTAAGGTTTATCCGACCGTTTCCAATATACGCAGAATTTTCATGTTTATCCAAACAAATTAAACTGAAATACGCAGGCGTGTTCTCCTAATTAACGTTTTAATATAATCCTCAGAGCTTTTATTTCATGGTATTTTAACCTTGGATTTTCACAGGCTTTTATGCTTATTATATTATTAATAACGGTTCAATTAACTCCAACTAAAATAATAATGAATGGCATTGACTTCTACCCTTTAATTTTTAGCGAATACGCACTAAATATTAATTTATTATTTGTGCACTTTGTTTAATACCCATTACTTAAAAATTGAATTAATTAATATAAATTTTGTACGTAATTTCTATTTGTTTCTTGGAACAATTAAATTAAATACACGTTGAGCATTTTAATTCTGCTTCTTTTTATAGAAATCTTCTTTATACACGGTGATTAAAATTATTTGATGTCGTTAATTAATTTTCCTCCCTGGTCTAAATATGAGTAATATATATATATATATATATATATATATATATATATATATATATGTATATATATATATATATATATATATAATATCGTGTAATTAAAAGGGTCAATAGAATACATAAGGACATAAGTGAACTTTTAAGGTTGAGAGCGATTGGATACAGTAAAATAAATTTATTTAGTTAAAAGATTTTCATCAATTATTTTCTATCTTAAATAGTGGATTATAGGGAAATATCGATTTAGTTTAACGCGTGATTAATGTAGGAATAATTTATCTTAATTAGATTTAGTTAGGGACTATGTATTATAGCATGTATGTAAATAAAGAGAATAGGAATTAATAATTTGGGGTAAAATTATAGCATATTGGATTGATAAGGAAGTACTATGGAACAGTTTTAAAAGCGTTGAGCATGTTAAAAATAACGATTTCTAGGTTTCAAACGTAAAAACCAACACATTTCAAATAACAAAGAAAGATATATTTCTTAGTAGAGTTGCTACAAACAAACTTAATAGCTTATTGGAAAGAACAGCCGTTGGAATTAAAGCAGAAAAACACGTAAACAAAACTACACAGAATTGATGTAAACAAGGTATACATTAGATAAAATATTGATTTTTAATCTTAGATATAGATTCGGAAGGAGCAATGAAAAGAACAAGATTGGATAAAGGGCTATGAGTACAAGAGAGAAACCTCAAGTATATTGAGAATAAAGAATCAAAAATCGATAATTTCAAAGATAGTTGTAAGCAAGCACGCGTCACTCAAAAAGGTGGGAAGTGGAGCCAAGCGAGATGATTGGTGAAAATTAACGTAGAAGGGCTAAAAATTCAGGTGGTAGAGGCATATGTGTGCGATAAAGCGATATGTACAAGGAAGATAAACGATGTATTCTTGAAGTTAATGGCGTGTATCAAGCGAGGAGTAGATGCTAATCCGAAGAATTTGAAACGACAGTTGACGGTTTTAAGTGGATTACCACGTATTGTTGTGTGGTGTTATTAAAAATTACGAGAAATCGACGGTCGTTGGTGATTTTAAGGAAAAATAAAGTATCGGTTAAACAAGTATACGTGGTATTTTGTAAACAGGGGGAAACAGTTTGCATTATATAATCAGTAACAGAGAGAGTTTCGCTCATTTATTCCATCTGTGACACGGTTAATTTACTTCCAAGTGAATTAATACAGGCTAATTAAATAAAGTTTATGTAAAAGCTGATAAAGCGTTATTATTAAATAGTGAAGTTGAGATGTAAGTACAAAGATTTTTGTTTGGAGGCACGAGAAGTAGTGGAATTTGAAAATTGCTTGGATGAGAATAAAAGCGATGTTTGGGTAGTAGAATTTATTTGCAATAAAAAGAACGAAATTTGGAGATTGGATATTTTGATTGGAATTTATAAAAGAAGAGTTTTTGGAGTAGAAACCTGTATGGTGCACATGGGGATTTGACCATTTAATTAATGGATAGACGTAGGACCTACCGGACGGCAACATGTAAAAGGGGCTAGTTGGTGGACCGCAGTACGAGGACAACTACAAGTTAGGAAATAGAATAAGACATTTCATGGTGAATATTTTTATTGTGTTTGTGGTGTTTTGATGTGTTTTATTATTATTTGATTTGATTTTTATTTGAACAGACATTTATAAGACTCTTAAAACGAAATTAATTTTTGAGCATTTTTCATTAATTTGCAGTTAACCAAAAGTTGTAAAAAGGTATAGAGGGCTTTTTGATATATGGTCGTGCAGAGAATTTATATGCACATCTATAAAGTTTTAAGATGAGCTCATGCTAAGACGAAAAGTAACGTAAGGTATGAGGAATGCCTTCTTACTTTAATAAAAACTTATGTGTTGAAAGGGTTATCAATATGCAAAATGATTGTTATAAAATATAGTGAACACATGAATGTGTATAAAGCGATGGTATCTTAAATTTGAAAAAAATGCAATTTGGATTTCAGATAAATAGAGTGCGATATTTTGGTTAATAGAGTTATTTTTGAATGCATGATTGATGTGGATTTCTATTTAGGTTTCTATGATGACAATGAGAGGAAGTTTTTTAGATGTAACAGGTAGGTGTATGTAATATATAAGAAGAATCGAAGTAAGAGGACGATTTAGGAGCAGCCGAGGCAAGATTTGAGCGTTAACTTCACAATATTTTTGACGTCCAATTCGTGGGGCGAGAATAAAAGGCGAACATTACAGTAAATTATAACAATCTAACGCTGGGGCACGATATTTCAAGATAAACCTCACAGTAAATTATAGCACCCAATTTGTGGGTCATGATTCTAAAGGTAACATCACAGTAACTTATGGCGACCCGTAAGTGAAGGGTCCGATTCCAGATAAAAAGAAAACATTTTTTTTTTATTTCAGGAAACTGGGGACTTGAGAGGAAAGGGCGGATTGTTGTAAACAATTTTAGTGATAGTTTTAGATTTATTTTGTGGTATGTGTTGAACGGATGTTGAAAAAGGAGTGGCTTAGGAGTGAAGGAGTGGAAATTAGAAGTGACGATAGTGCGGTTTTTGAAAAATCAAGAAAAATGGAAGAAGCAGGATGTAGTAGAAATCAATCAAAGACAGAATCGGGAGAGCAAGGAAATGAGCTGATAATGAGAATGTTAGAGGAATTGCAACTAGGTAGAGAGGAATCGAACCGGAAATTAGATCAGATGAATAAGACATTAACTAAAGTTAGGGAGACGTTAAGTAAAAAAATAGATAAGACAACCAAGAAATTATCTGATTTTAAAAATAGTTTAACAGTAAAAATGGGGGAGGTTAAAATGAGAGTTGAAAGGAATGAAAGGAATATAGTTGCTGTTCAGAGTGAAATTGTACAGTTAAGATCGGATGTCAGAATTTTTTGTGAAGAGGAAGTTGATGGAAAAATAATTGAGGTGAGTGAGTCATGTAGAGACCAGATAGGCAGAGTTGAGAGAGAGGTGACAGGGATTAAACAAAATATAAGTGCTTTAGCGGGGGAGAGCCCAAGATTTTTTGCGAACAACATTTCAGTTGAGCAACAAATGAAATTCTTTGGTGACAATAGGGTGAACCCATAAATTTTCATTAATAATATTCGGACACTGGTATGTAATTTATATGACGAACAAGCTAAGTTAAATGTGGCAAAGGCGCTGTTAAAAGATAACGCGGAAGCCTGGTATAATTTAGTAGGGTCAGACATTAGTTCATATTTAGATTTCGAAGAAAAATTTCTTAAGCATTATTGGAGCGATCATAGGCAGGATCAGGTTAGGGATGATCTAATTGCAGGGAGATATAAAAGAGAATTTGGAGGATCCCGGGAACAATATGCAATCAGAAAATATAGTATTGCGAAACAAGTAAATCCACCTTTGACGAATCGTCAAATTATAAAATATTTATCGAGACATCTTGAGAGTGAGGTTAAGCAACACGTTGCTTTACAAAACATAGTGGAAAGGAAGACATTTTTGGAGTACCTGCAAAGATATGATGATGCAAGTTTGGGAAGACCTCGGGAAAGTAGGGACAGGAACATTAATGCAGTACGATTCGAAGGTAGGAGAGAGAACACATACAACCAAAGGGGGAAAAATAAAAATTTTAGGAATAATTGGGGACTAACGAAAAATTATTTTAGGAGTAACAGCAGCACAAGGGAAGCTATATCAAGGCCAGTAGTACAAAGGCAACATAGTTCACCCGAGATTAATAGGACGTCGACGAACGTGGAGAGATCTGAGGGACAGGACACGAGCAGAAGGACTTATGCACAAGTTGTGGAAGGACAACCAGGACCTAGTGGAGAGACGAGAGCTAGGCAAGATTTTTAAAGAATGGCAAACCACTAAAAGTTAAGATTTGTAAGTATGAACATTCATGCGAATTTATGGACATCGAAGAAGAGAAGGAACCAAAAGAGAAAGAGAAAATTTGTTTGCCAGTAATTGATATTAAAATTTTAAATAGGTGTGTTGGATCGTTGCTCGATTCAAAAGCGGAGGCGAGTTTGATATCGGAGGAATTCGTTTAGGAGATCCTAAAGGAAATTAAAAATAGAGTTATGTCTATAAAACGGAGTAATTTAGTAGCTCCTAACAAGAAAAGTATGCGGTAGTCAATAGTATGGTTATGTTAAGGGTAGAAATTGGGTTGGTAAGCTGTGAGCAGGAGTTAATCATCGTTCCTAGACTCAAATTTAAAAGTATTATAGGAGTAAATTGTATGAGGAAGATGGGAATTATAATTGATTGTGAGAAGAGTTTGGTGAAAGTAAGGAACGTAGAGTTGCCCTGGATTAGTAGATATAAGGTCACTGAAGATGACACTGGGTTAATTTTAAATGTGTTAGAAGTAGATAAAGAAGAAGTTAATGAAATAAATACTTTTAAATGTCCAGAGAGGAAAATAGAAGGGGTGGTAAAAGAATGTTAAGATTTGGTGGACGTACAAGCAACCACAGCTGTAGGTTATGTACAGGTGATGAGATTAAATAGTTTAGGATCTATTAACATGAGAAGTTATTCAATATCCGCAACATGCTGATATATTGTCCAACAGGAAGTCATGAAAATGTTAGGGAGAGGCATAATTTTAAAAAGGTTTAGGGATAAGTTTTATTTAAAGAACGCATTCTGGTTAAAGCAGAAATCTGGAAATTCTAGAAGGTACGCAGGGTTTTCCACAGAGGAAAAATGTGATAATGGTAAAGTAGTATTGTTTGGTTTGTCTGAAAGAAATATGAAAGAAAATAAGGGGAATTTGGAATATAGAGAAATAGTGCTAGACATAGTGATAGTGATAGGAAAAAAGGTTAGGATCAAGGTAGCAAGGTACGTTAGTAGAGTAGTATTTAGGATAAGCAAACGAGTTAGATTTAAATAAGGATTCCGTGTAGAGATAGACAGTGATAGAGAAAGATAAATAGTGTTAGGTGTGAATAAATAATGATAGATAAACATAATAGTAATAGGTATAAAGAAGATAGTGATAGATAAAGATAAATAGAGATAGATAGTGATAAATAGTGGGAAATAGAAATAGGTGTAGATAGATGGTGATAGATAAAGATAAATAGTGTTACATGTGAATAGATAGTGATAGGTATAAAAGTAGTGATAGGTATATAAAAAGTAGAAATAGGTATAGAAAATAATAAGGATAGGTATAAGAAATAGGGATAAGTGTAACATAGTAGTGATAAGTATAACATAGTAGTGATAAGTATAACATGATAGTGATAAATTAGGTAATAGGTATAGCAATAGGTGTAGATACAGAATTAATTTTAGGGTATTAGAATACAAAGATGACAAAAATAAACTTTGGTAGCCTTTTTTTTTTAAATAGGGGGATAATATCATGTAACTAAAAGGATCAATAATATACATAAGGACATATGTAAACTCATAGGGTTGAGAGCGATTAGATACAGTAAAATAAATTTATTTAGTTAAATTATTTTCAGCAATTATTTTCTATCTTAAATGGTGGATAATAGGGGAATATCGATTTAGTTTAACGCGTGATTAATGTAGAAATAATTTATCTTAATTAAATTTAGTTAGGCACTATGTATTTTAGCATGTATGTAAAAAAAGAGAATAAAAATTAATAATTTGGGGTAAAATTATAACATATTGAATTGATAATGAAGTACTATGGAACAGTTTTAAAAGCGTTGAGCATGTTAAAAATAACGATTTCTAGGTTTCAAACGTAAACACCAACACGTTTCAAACAACAAAGAAAGATATATTTCTTAGTAGAGTTGCTACAAACAAACCTAATAGCTTATTGGAAAGAACAGCCGTTGGAATTAAAGCAGCCAAAGACGTAAACAAAACCTCACAGAATTGATGTAAACACAGTATACGTTAGTTAAAATATTGATTTTTAATCTTAGATATAGAGTCGGAAGGAGCAACAAAAAGACCAAGACTGAATAAAAGGCAATGAGTACATGAGAGAAACCTAAAGTATATTGAGAAGAAGAGAATCAAAAATCGATAATTTCAAAAAAATTAAGTATCGTATCTAAACACGCAGGATGCAGTTTACAACGCGATCGCATGTGCAAACGTTTGTCGACAGGTTTATAAATTAGGTTAATCGGTAAAAGCAAACTTTGATTTTGCAAAATAATAGGCAATAAGGTGTTCAGTCATTGCGCACTGATAAGATATACTGCAAAAGAAGCTAATACCTTTCTCTATTTAAATCAACATATTTCAATTTCAGTTTTCGCTTCTTTGTCAATAATACCATCTTCAGTGCAAAATATTGAATCACCTAAAACATTTACATAACACTCTGTTGCATAATTTTCTAACCTCGCAGTAATAGCACACAAGGGAAGGTAGTGTGAACTTCAAATTTGTTTTAAAAGTAGAAATACCGGTTTGCTAAAAAGAGTGCAGGCAACTTTGGAGTAATACTGAGCATTTGGCTGTGTTCGTAGTTCTCTAATAAAAAGGTTTAACATAAATCAGCTCTATTTCGATAGTCGTTCGCAGGTAATGCTGCAAGGGACTAGGGTACGACTGGAAACTGGTTTATCCTTCATATATACTAATTATATTTACCCAAAAACTGTTCCACAAATGCCTCTGAAAATCAAATTGTAATGAGCAAACTTGGGGTGTACGGGGAGAATACAAACTTGAGTGTCAAAGGAACGTAGTTGAAAAATGATTTATTACATGAAACGACTAATACGCCGTGTATGCGCGTGAGCGCATATGCATGCGTGTGTGTAGAATTAAAATAAAATCGAAAAGAGGTGGCTTGCTTGAATAATAGAAGTCGGTGGTGTGGTCTATGATAGAGGCATATTCAACAAGTTAGTGTCTGCCTGTTTCTCGTGGGAACGAAACGTCATTTAAAAAATTATAATTGGTGTCTTTTAGAAAGTTGTGCTTCCGAATGAAGATGTTTTCAAAGAATCGTACTAGTGGCTACGTATGCACAGATTAAAAGGCATTAGAGGAAAATTTTCGAATGAGTTAAATAAAGTGTTGAGTGTATGTGATGCTGGTGAATTAATTATTTTGTTAGAAGCAAAAATCTAGAACTGAAAGTGTTGGAAAAGTATGGGTATGACAAAGATAATGAAAATGGTAAAGAACTTGTAACGGTTAGCCTTTATGGGATCAGAACAGAGCACTGTTGCACAGGTGGGTAACTATTTTGTAAACCAAAAACAGATCAACAGTAGACAAATTTTAATATAAATTCCAAAAGATTTCAATAAGGTGTTACAATACACAGGAAAACATTAATAATGATACCTGATTAAATGTTTACAGTAGCTGTCGGTCTGATAAATCAGCGGTTGCTTAGAATATTAGCTCCCGGCATCATGAAAATTTGTTTCCCGTAGGTTAAGGTTGATTGTGATAAATCGGCATTTTCTGGTCAACTATCAAATGTAGGAAGACCAAATAAAAGCGAAGAAAAAAATCCATGTGTAATTGTCCAAACACTGTTCATAATTAATTATAATGCGTAATTATATATTAAATCTTTGATTCCCGCCGTGTGACGAAGTTGATTTTTTAAGTATAAATTACACCATTCGTTAGATTGTGTCTCAACACATAATTAATTCCTTAAAATTATATCAATGTAGGTTTTATTGTGGTTGATCTTTGTAGCGAGTCACCAACATTAAGATACCTTCAGATTTATGATAATATTCATATCTTTTCACATTGTATGCTGGGGACAAAATATCTCTTATTCTTGTTACGGCGAAGAATATCCCACAAACACGTTCAGGGAGCCCTCTGTCAGTTTTGTATTGTACATGCACCGTTACATTGTAATATAACTATCACACGAAGTATCTATTATACTAGCACACACGAGGTGGCAGTATAAGTATCAAATTAAATTATTGAATCTTCAATATTATGGTTGTCCTGGCGGTTGCATATCCCCACCAATTAATTAGTAGCCACCAATTAATTAGTCGAGAAACAAGAAAACGATTTAATTAACCATTCTCCATGCATAGCCCCATCAATCCTTCAACGCCATTTAAAAAAAAAATTCAACTCCAATACAACAATTCCTAATCACTATAAATTCGAAGTTAAATTTTTATCAACATGATATGGCTTTAAAAAGTTTCTCTTGTATTTTCACCCGTTGCAGCCTGTAATTCATATGCATTTGAACCAACAATTTTTTGATTCTGTATGGCGTTTCAAACAGTAGAAACGATTTTTCAATTTTCTTGTTTTGAGACGACGAAACATGAATAGACCTTAACCATACCAATTGGTTGGGTTTGTATTCAGTGAATATTTTATTTTTATCGAATTTTTCTTTTCTGCGTTGGACATTACGTTTTAGATTATGTTGTACTTCGAGTAGCACCAGTTTCCTATTTAGATTCTTACACTTGCAATGGCCTAAAATTTCTTGTAATTTTTCTTCCGGTGTGTGCTCTTTCTTCTAACCAAATAGGGGTATGTATATCCAGTGGATTCATGTGTAACACCATTAAGTAGTGCTTCTATATTGGGTATATGTTTTGCACATGTTTTATGAGATTGGTGACAATAGATTCTTAACAAGTGAGCTAACTCTCGCCTACCTTTTTGGATTGAATTACCCTGAGGATATCTAACGCTGCATTTTATATCATTTGTTTCCCATCTTTCCATACTTTTGCCCTAAATTGCGTTCCATTGTCTTTCAAAAATTTTCTAGGTTTACGTATATTTAAGAAGTAGTTATTTAACTTATGTGTAATTGTTGTAGCTATTTACTGTTTCATAGTATAGAATTTCACATTCTTTGTAAAAGGATTTATAATTACAAAAATATATTCAACGTTACTAGTGGATGCTGATAATGGACCGAATATATCTACTGGAATAATATCATTAACATCTTTAGGAATAATTGCGTTTAAAGGTCCTCCATAATTTGATATTGAAATTTTTGGTTTTTGACGTAGTTCCAATTTTTACGATTAATTCAACAACGCCTTCTTTCATTTTGAGATAAATAAAACTTTGTTTGAGAATAAATGTTTGCTATACCCTAGTGTCCTTGTTCTTTATAATAAAGCATGGCCAATCTAGCAATCGATTCAGCTACACACATTTTTCAATTTTCATTAGTTTTCTGTTTTTGGAATAACACATTGTTTTGTAGTTTATAATACGGTACGTTTTCAGCTTCGGAAATTTTTAAAAAGTTGTTTCAAGTTCTGGATCCTGTTGTTGCTTTTGTGGAAGCTTTCTAAAACAATTTATAGAGTCCTCGTTAAATATGAAATTTATTTTGGCAATGGTAATTTGTTCTGAATTAACTTCTGCTTTAGCTTACCTTGATAGGGTATATGCGATTAAAATTTCTTTTCCTGGTAGGTGTCGCAATATTAAGTTGAATTTTTGTATTTTTAAAAATCATCTATCTAATCTGGGTATGAGTATTTCACAATTTATTAAAAATTCAAGAGCTTTATGATCTGTTACAAATAATTGCTTCAAATCCTAATATAACGGTTTCCCATTTTAGAATGCAACTGACGATACTTAAAGTTCTTTTTGTTGTGTGTTGTAGTTTGTTTCAGATACACGAAAATTTCTGCTAGTAAATGCCATATTATTTTTAGTTTTGTTAGATATTCGGAATAGTCTTCCTCCAATTGCATAACTCCTTGCATCACATTCAATATAAAATTTCATAGTAAAATCTAGATTGGATAGTAATGTACTTCTTATCAGTCCTTCTTTAATTGCTTGAATAGCTTGTTGATGTTGTTGTGATCAGTTCCATTTGTGTCCCTTTTCTAACAGTAAGTATAGTGGTGTTATAATGTTTAAAGGTTTATGGAAAATTCTGTGTTAATTATAAATACCGACAAATCTCCGTAAATTTTTAGCATTGTAAGGTCTCTGAAAATTCTTGATTGTTTCAAGTTTTGTAGAGTCAATCTATATTTCATCTGTATTCAATACATGTCTTAAGAGATACACTTCAGTACAAAAAAGTGTCAATTAGCATCTTGTAGTTTTTTAATATGGTTTCCAAATGTTGAATGTGTTCTTTTTCTGAAGATGATGCTACTAGTACATTATTTAGATAGTCAGCTGATGAAAAACGTTCGCATCCTTCTAAGACTAAGTTTAATCTGTAATTGATCGTAGTACAACATTATCAGTTGTTAAATATAGCATATTAAAGAAAGAACCTTAGGGTATCACATTGTTACGGTTGAAATTTTCACTACCACATTCGCATATTAGCAGTGTATTAAATAGTTAATTCTTTCCATATTAGATTGTACAGACTTCAATATTGATAGCGCACCGCGTTATCAGGTACTAGTTTGCAAACCAGCTTTAGTGGTATCATCTTCACATAATATTTAATTCGAATGGTGCATTTTCAACCAAACTTACGAAGTAAGTTAGGTTAATATAATCGCTACGTCGTCGTTGTCGCCGCCGTCGCCGCCGTCGTCCGTTGCCATATTCCCATAATGATACAATAAATGATATATATGTACCTTGTTTAGTTTTTTACGCTGATCACAAATATGCTATACATTTTTCGATATCATTTAGTTTTTGAGATAATCGAATGTATTTGAGAAATGTTAACAGTACAAACTAATTTATTCTTTAATAGATATCCAAATGATTTTGATTATCATTTCGGCTTCAGTATCACATCATATAATTTTTGTGCAAAAGAAGATCAATTAGTTCGCAAGCCTTTAGCTGTAATTTATTGCGCTGGAAATGGCAGAGATATGATACATGGAGATCACTACGAAGCAATCATTCCTAATTCGTCTGAAGATATTCCAACCGTACATCAAACTAGTGATGGATTCGAACCGAACCGAACCGAACCTTGCCCTAGATTCAGTTCGGTTCGATTACTTTTTAGTCCGGTTCGGTTCGAAGTTCGGTTCGAAAAAATATATTTCGGTTCGACATTTTGATATTTTAAACAACTAGTGCGTTCAACTACAACAATTTAAATGTTTAATGTAGTTTTTATATTTAGTAGCTTTCAAATAAACCAAACATTAATTTGTTTTAGATTTTAGTAGCATAAATCATATTAATACTATTTGTCCAAGTTTAATTTTTCAATACGTACTCTCTTTAACAAAGCGTAATTACAATTAGGCTAATAGTGAATGCCACCTCTAAAATTTAGAATGTGTTAATAATTGATTATTTTTAGTAATGTCATATTACCGTACAAGAACAATATCACATGATATTTGCGACAACTTTTATTTTAGTTTTAGTTACTATAAAAAGAATATCAAGAAAATAAGGTGTTGCTGATTTCTTATACAGTACAAACAAAAAGCTGTTTGTCAGTTTATCTTTATTATTATTATTATTTCTTTCAAAAGACAATATCAGATGGTTCTCGGAAAGAATCGTAAACCTACCTCAAACAGCGTTTACGTTTTTCATAATAAAATATAACAGTATTTATGGTACGGGCATTATGTCTGCTTATTATTTGCATTATACTGTGTTATTTTATGTCGGCATTAATTGAAAAGTTTATGCCGCCATGAGTCATAAACTTCAACCCTTGGTTGTGAGAGAAAGTTTGGAGTCATTCTTCTGGAGTATCGGCTACTTCTGAAGACGTTCGTGGTAATGACCACACTAAATAAACAGTAAATATTATGGTACCATGCGTTTTGTAACACCATTTGTTGAGCGATTATGTACAAAAGAAAAGGAGATTAGTTTTTGCTACAAGGTCACATTTTTTAATATTAATAGAGAGCTGGTTTTCATATAAAAGTAAAAAATTCAAAATGATGGATTAGTAATACATACTGAATTAAGAATTAAATTGTTTCGATTATTCTGAAAACTTCTGTAGTCTTTAGACCGTGACCTCGGCTTGTATATGTTTAAGATAGCTTTCAACCCCACGTCTGTTCATTAAATAAAATAAGCTTGTTTTTAAAACCAAATTTTCAAAATTATGTCGAGTTTCTTTAATATCTAATACTAGTCATAAACATACAACAATTTAAAATAAGGAGCAATAAACAAATCGAAATAATCTAGAATTTTTTGATCTACAAACGTGCCTCGATGACAAAATTTATTAGATATGTATCACTAATACCTATTAAATTTTATACCTATTGACTTAAAACTCGATGACCATGTACACTAGAAAATCGTTCTAATTCATATATGCTTGCGACTAGAGATTTTTGAAATGTGCATTTGGGAGAAAATAAGATTGACATGTTTTTATTGAAAATTAAATTTTTAAACTAAATTTTTATTTAGTAATCGAACCTTTCGAACCGAACCGGACCGAACTTTGAGCTAGGTTCTGTTCCGTTCGAAAAATTTGCCGGTTCGGTTCGAGGTTTGGTTCGAAAATAAAATGTCCGGTTCGGTTCGGTTCGGTTCAAAAAAATCGAACCGAACCACGAACCGAACCTCGAACTTGTTCGGTTCGTGTCCATCCTTACATCAAACTGACTTATTCGGAGGAATTCCAATACCCGGGACTAATCACGGAATATATGTTAACAATTTTAATTAATTATTCTCTAGTTTTCTGTTTGTTTGAGTGGTACTGGGAGCTTATATCAACAAGTAGTCCAACTCAAACTTGATTAAAACAATAAAATTTATTAAATTATATTTATAATAATAAAATATATATATAAGTACTAGATATTTAATATAAGATATATAATTTCCTTATTAAAATTTCCGTAAGTTTGGTTGTAAGGCGTACATGCGTTTTAGATTTTTAATTTATACTTTGGGTTCGTATATATGCCCAACTTCGTTGAAGGGATTTTAGCGAATTAAATTGAAAAGAAAGTATTCTGAGCTGATTTACTATAATTTTCCTTATTACCTTATTGGGATTAGGGCGATTCATCTGAAGTTGAGGTGCATTTCACCGGCACTCCCACTTTTACGTGGGAGGAAAATGGGTGCGTTTGTTTGTGCTACGTTTGTGCTGGTTTGTGCTGCAAATGCCGTCGTTTGTGCAACTTCCGTTCTCGAGATGTTCAAAAAACAAGTTGGGGGTGCTACTGAAACGTCCGCACCCCCACTCTTTCATAGAGCAATATAAAATGGCGCATCTGTTTGTGCTACGTTTGTGCTGTAAACCCCATCGTTTGTGCAACTTCCGTTCTTGAGATTTTCAAAAAACATGTTGGGGATGCTGCGGAAACGTCCGCACCCCCACTTTTTCAGAAGGGGATATAAAGTGATGCATTCGTTTGTGCTACGTTTGTGCTGGTTTGTGCTGCAAATCCTATCGCTTATGCTGCTTCTCTTCTCGCGATATTCAAAAAACAATTTGAGGGTGCTGTAGAAATGAAGTGAATGAGAGTGAGGTGTATGGTTGAAAATTTATCAAATTTGTTGAAAGAACTTGTAATCGTTTGTGCTACATGCTGCACTGATTTTTTTGCTTTACCAGTCACCCCCTCTGGTTAGGGTTGTCTTTTTTTATCTAAAAATATGCAAGTACAACGGGAACAAATTTTTTCCGAAACCAGCCGTAAAACTTTTTAAGAAACAAAAATTTCGTACGGAATCCAAAAATCATATTTATTTTTAACCAGCCCTCAACTCCATAGATCTTCGCCCCCCCCCCTCCTTCAAATTAAAACATTTGTCCTGAAAGCAGTTGAACAATATTGAATTGTTGATCCAAATCCAAAAATAATTTTTCCCAACTTTAAACCTGTGAATTTTAGCACCTTTTACCGGTGTAGGATATTTGGGCGCTGCTGGTAAGGCGCGGCCGGCTGGGCACCGCTGTTAGGGCGCGTGTGATTTGAACGAGAGGATAGTAGGGCACGAGCCGTTAAGGCGCCGCCGATAGTACGCGGGACATTAGGGCGCGAGAACAGTAGAGTGCGAGGACTGTGGTGCGCGAGTCGTTAGGGCGCGGGACAACAGGGCGCGAGGGTAGTAAGGACGCAAGCTGTTATATCGCGGGACAATCGGGATCATAAGACACAAAAAGGTTAGGTCGTGAAACTGTTAGGGTTACAGAAAAATATTAAATCAACTTATAATAAAATATTAAATGTTTCCTGAGCGGGCGCTAAAACTTTTTTTCTGAGTTGTTTATTGTTCTAATTCTTCTTGTATGGTGTTCCTGTGCGTGTTTATATGAAAATGTACTGGTTGAATTTTTGAAGATGCCCTTGACGGCTAAAATATTGTTCTTTTATTACTTTTAAAGAATGCTTGCTTCTGGTCGGATCAGTATTTTGGCTGCTGGGGGAGCATTTTCAAAAATTCTGCCTGTCCATTCTTATCAACACACATACAGGAACACGATACAAAAACGATTGGAACATAATAAAACACAAAAAAAGTTAACGACCAAATTTTTTTTACTTTTGGAGTTTTCTGGAATTCGCGCCTTGATGTCCCGCGAGCTATCGGCGGCGCCCTAATGTCCCGCGTCTTATCGGCTGCGCCCTAAAGGCTCGCGCCCTGAAGGCTCGTGCCCTACAGTCCTTGCCTCCAAATGACCCGCGACCAATCGGCCGCGTCCCAATGTCCGGATCAGCCCTTTATTACCATAGAAGAAGTTGAATAAGGAGACCTCAGTTTCACGAGCCTTCTAAAAAATTTTAATCCACCCCAGTGAACAGGTAAGATAGGACAACTGTAAAAGTCAACTAATTAGGTTTTAGCAATGTTTATAATAATTATAGACATTATTTGTATAGGTATACCATGTATATTGTTTTACGTCTACTTTAGAGTGTTGACAATAGAGTATAAGTTCACATTGTCAAGACTCAGGGTCAGTTTAAGGGCGCTTTGAAGTGAACAAAGTTTGATATAAAAGTTTATTTTTCGGAAAATTGAACGAATATTTTATTAGGAACAACTTAAAATAAATCAAAAAACTTGTAAAAACTCAAAAAAAAAAAACATTTCATTGGTGACAACTTAAATTGAAGTGCGCATTTTATTAGGACAACTTTGATTACAATAAACTTCTTTCTTGTATCGAACAAATTACAATGTGTATTACGTCATGTGGCAGTTTACCGTCTTTCGCGACCTAACATTTAAGAACTTGTCCTGAAGGATCTCCTCCTGCGACAGGGCCGAATGCAAGAACTTCTCTCAAGGTGTAATTACAATGTGACGGGGAATCACATTTAAACTCACGTTAAACAAAGGACAAAGTCATTTATTGTTCTGTCGCATATACGGCCATGGTTTCATAAACAGGTGGGTGTTCGAAGTGGTACTCGTATTCGATGAAATGTTGCAAGTCCTACATTTTGCACTTTGGTTACTGAACCTTTCATCTATAATCTTTTGTAGCTGAGTAATGTCATTATTTGCAATATTTGCAGTAAATACGCACGCAAAAAGGTTCTTGTGCGATTACATGTAGGACATTCATCACTTCTTTCTTCGACCCAAGGATAGTTTATTAATAATTGTTCCTACAGATAGCATGGTGTACAAGCAGAATTTATATGTGTCAATTGTTCAGTACGTTCAATAAGTTCAATAAGAATTTGTCCTCTCTTGGCACAACTTTGTGCAGTAATACCATCGCGCAAAATGTTACTGATTAATTCAAAAAGATTTCTGTAATAAATGCTGCATAAAGTTGACTGTTTGCAAAAGCGGTACAAATCAGATGCACTGCACTATCAAACGTGCAAGTATTGATAAAGGTGTAAAAATTTTCGCCTATCTTGATTAGGTTTAAGCGAAAGAGTATTGCCATTTTTCAGAATGCCAATTATGTACGCTTTTGACTTGCTTAGGTCATTATAGTGCAAAATAGTAGGGTCCTTGTAAAATAGGCACTTGTTTTAGTATTTTTATTACGTTTAGTACTTTTTACTCCTTTCCCTCTCCAATTTTCTACGGGTTCTTCGAGGTTAGCTTCAGGAGAGGATGGCAGCACAATTGTCTTCACCAATTGACTCATTAGTAGGCATGGCAGAGATAGCTGTCAGGATGTCAGGAAGAAATGTTAGCAAAGGATTACAGAGCGCCAAATAAACCTACCTATATTGAGGCCTTTATACAACATATAATTGATAAATGTGTAATTATTGTAAAAGTTTCGGAATTACAGGTAACATGGAGACGTCATTCTAATTAATTGCTTAAATGTAAACAATATGTAATCAGTAATTTAAAAGACGTACCTGAATTTCTTTGGAGTTCAGCGACTGTAATACTGATGAAAATGTTAATGTAAATAACAGTACTAATAATGGCAGTTACATGAGATTACACCCTAGAATTGATATAAAAATTCCTAGCGTTTGAAATGTTAGTAAAATAATTTAGAATTGTGTCTAAATAGGTACAATCTATGTTAATATTTAGAAGTGTAGGTAGTGTAATGGATCCCATTACAACACTATCAGTTGTTAAATATAGCATATTGAAAAGAATCTTGGGATATCACATATAGACATTATGTTTATACCTATCGTTACTTTAAATGTAGCAATAGACAAAGATTGGAGATTTAGGGACCACCATTTCAACCTCCCTCACGTTTTTTAATGAGTTTTATCATTATAACCCGTTAGCACTTATCATTTTTTAATGAGGTTTCTTATTAAAAACCCATTAACACTAATCGTTTTTAATGGGTTTTCTCATTAAAAACCCATTAGCACTAATCGTTTTTTAATGGCAAAGCTCATGAACACTTTGACCATTTACGTCATCTTAAATGCTTATATTTTGATCGAAATTCTTCCTAAACCGTCCTATATTAATATCTAAATCTTTCACAATAGTTATAAAATTATGTTTCGAGACCACCAATCCAACAGTTTAGGCACATTTCTTTAAATTTTGGGTATGACATATCATCATTTATTTGATCCAGAAAAATATGACAAAGGTTCGCGTCATCCTGCTTCCATAATGCGATTACATTGGCGTTATCTCTAAGTCTGCGTTTTAAAGTGCCAGCATGAGTTTGACATAAGTAAAAACAATCAATATTCTTATGCACACCATACGAGAAAACTGTGCGATCTTGCTGTGTTTGTTTGCAGGAATATCGTCAAAAACCATAACGAAATCTTCCTTGGTATTTCCAGGTCCTGCCAGATAATTATAATTTTCAAACCCATAGTATCCAATATTTTCATTTAAGGGTTTGAATATACGTCTAAACAATTCAAATTTTGGTTAGTAAAGGCTTTTCGAAAATACACAAAAGATTTTGTAATAAGTCTATTTTCGTGTAAGATTGGAAATATAAGACGTATGGTAGAGGAGTGAAGGCGACAAAGTAGGGCGGAGGAAAGAAGATTTCGGTTAGGCTACGTTGTTTGGACTTGTCAGTTAGGTTAGCTGGTGTTGTCAGAAGTTAGGTTAGGTTAGTTGTACTTGTGTGGACTTAGGTTAGATATCAGGAAGAATTGCTAGGTTAGGTCAGCGTTGATGCGCCGCTGACCTAAACCCATCAATTTTGCGGCGTGTTGCTCGCTTGCTGTGCGCTATATTATAATTATAAATAATACAATGATACCTGATTAAATGTTTAGAGTTGCTGAATAAGTCTGATAATTCAGCGGTTGCTTGAGATATCAGCTCCCGACAACATGAAAATTTGTTTCCCACAGGTTTAAGTTGATTGTGGTAAATCGGTATTTTCTGTTCGATTATCAAATGTTGGAAGGCAAAATGAAGTCCAATAAAAAAAACCCAGGTGTAATTGTCCTACAAACTCCGTTCATAATTAATGCGTAATTATATATTAAATGTTCGGCTCCTGCCATGTGACAAAGTTGATCCTTTTAAATATAAATTACATCACTCATTAGAATTCTTTCCTAGCAAATAATAAATTTCATTTTAATTATATTAATTTACCCTTTAAATTGTTGTAATGGATCTTCGCAGTGAGTCGCCAAAATTGTCTTTAGATTTATGATAATCGTCGCATCTTTCCACGTTGTATGCTGGATTCAAAATGTCTCTTGTTCTTGTTTCGATAAAGAATATCCCACGCTTGCGTTCAGGGTGGCCTCTTAGCATTTTGTATTGTATATTTACCACTACATTGTAATATAGCAATCACGCGATGTATCAATTATACTAGCACCACGAGATGGCAGTATATGTACCAAATTAAATAATTAAACTTACAATATTTTGGTAGTCATCGACGTTGCAAACTAGTTAATTTTATGTCTGGCGAACAAATTTTTCGTTTCAATACATGGCCGTGTAGCACGCGGCCTTTAAGAACGAGAAAACGAAGAAAGACTCATAAATTTGAAAAGTATTTCCGAATCAGATAATGTCAAAAATTAAAAATTGGGATAGGCGTAACTATCACAAAAAAAGAAAAAAGTGAAAACCAAATCAAAATAATCCAAATGGGAAGTACCAGTCGTTATGAAACGATACCTGACTACGGTTATCGGCCCGCGGTGGACTGGCGTAACAGAAAAGTAGCCAAGAAACAATAAGAACTAATTACTCTGTAGGGTGTCAAGAATTATCACAGGCAGCTGGCTCCGCGACTCACCTCAAAGCGTGATGAGCTGATGAGCTTTCCTCACCAGAAGGAAATATGTAATACAAAAGAATAGTACACAATCATGCAAATTCCAAATACCTCCAGCATGAACGGAATATTGGTGGACCTTTAATTTCTTTAATAAGATTCATATTATTTTAGCGGACTTCAAATGCATGAAGATTATCTTGGTTACCGTGGCTCCACTTAAAGCACACTTGAAAATAAATTTAATTTTGTGTAGTCCTGGAAAAAAGCAACTTCGCAAAAAGCAAAATCAGTCGACTTGCCTGAATGTAAAGAAGTGAGCATCGGTAATATCTTATATGATATATGTGACCAAAGTAGGTGTTAAAGTTTTTACAATTATTTATAAGTGAATTTTTTTTATTATAAAGGAACATGTTACAATCGACACCCAACATTCTGAACATTGAAAAAATTTAATATTTTTAAGAAATGCCAGCATGAATTCACTCTCCATAACATGGGATTTAGGTGTAAGATAAATATTTCGCCACATGGAGGTATTTATTCTACCATGTTTTTTTTTGCAAGTCAAGAAATTGTTGTTTATCAGCATTTGATATTAGTGCGTAACAAATGAAGCACAAAAAAGTCAAGTTACATTATTCAGACGGGCGGAGCAAGTTTACAGTATTCGCTATAAAACTAGTTTCTCTAGTGGTTCCTGTTACTTTTAAATCGCTTACTAGAAATTATTCTAAATTTACTATGTTAAACTTAAAATGCTTGTTTAGAAGAAAGCATGAGCATTACCGTTTTTGTTTATTACCCATTAATTTTTACAAGTTATAATACGAAATACGCACTTCGTATATCAATTATTAAAAATTGTGGTGGAATATAATTTTTTAAATAAGAATTTTTGGTTTATTGTAAATAAAAATTCAATGGCGATGTCCTTTTTCTGCCTATGGACACCCCCTTCCGCTTCTGTAGCTAGCGCGGCACTTCTAAGTTTCTTTTTACCTTTTTATACGTTATCGTGTTTCGTGCGAGTCCTTACTTCACTTTTTTTTTGTTTCTGCCAGACCCGTACGTTCTACCGTAGCAATTCCATAGTTCAACATAATAATAGTTTTTACATTCTGCAAATTTCCTGCGACATAGATACAAACTATTTACGTTTAAAAATCCTGCTACTATATGTTACATTGACTTAAAATTTGCAACCTAATTCATATTCAAGTGATGACGTAGATGTCTTCTTTGGTGGCTTCTACTATATAAATGACATGAAACGTACAAGAAAAAGTATCGCTTTAATATTCACATTACAAAATGATGGTAAATATGAGTAGATTATCTAATGCTGTAAATGGCCAGCCGTATTTTTATAATTTCCTACGTCTCACAATATTGTTAAAGCATCGTATTATAGATTGACACTTATTATTAGAAAACTAAATAATAGCAAAATTAACGGACTTACATAAAACGATTTAAACCAAATAAAATCTTTCAATAACAAACTTTACCCAAATTAATTGATTTTGCTTGTACTACTGATTTTATATTTTAACTCAATGTTTGGCTGAAGACTGTGATAAATAATTACAGTTGTAGTAATTTGCGCTATCTTCACACTAAGTTTATAAATTTGTTGATTTATTATAAATTAGCTGCTTAATTAGTTGCGTCTGTTGTATACGGTGACATACCTTGTTCATGAGATGACGTTTCCACGAAGTGCTCATAAGAATAAACACTCATGTAACCGTTTATTACTAGACTAAGTGCAAGGATAGATAATTTCTATTTGTTCTGCGTGCAATGAAGCCAAGAAGATAGGGTAGCAAACATAACTCTGAACTCTTTCGTGATCTAATGAACTCCTTGCATTACTGCCGCACCAGCTGTTCTGTAAATTAAGTAAACGATGCTTTTGTTTCAGGTACTTTATGTAATGACATAAGGAGGAATCGAGGATTTCAAGTCTCTCTTAAATTTTACTGATCAGAGTGTCACATCGTCGCCACCGAGAATGTCAAAACTGTGGACACGGGTTGTGCTGAGAGTGTATTTAATTCTACTGCTAACTCCTACCGATGGTAAGTATCAGTGAAACCTTTTCTATCAAAACCGTAAAATGTGTGGGTTAGTGCTTTTGCTCATTAAACACAGCACATACATATGAACGTGCATTAATAAACGTACAAGCATTTGCCCTATATTTGTTAGTACTTAGTAAGCGTCAACACCTTTATAGTTCTTGTAGAAAATAAATTTTCAGAAAGATATTTAAACTGTAAAGTATGCGTTAGTTTAATTATTTTTAGAGTTTCATAGAGTGTCGTAAAATTGTTCACAATCCATAAATTGAACTTATTTATTTCCCAGACTTTTACAATATTATTGCTTATCTAGGTTAACTTAAGTTCGAAAAAAATATTATTTGTTACTTTTAATCATATCGGATTGTAAAAGCATGAATAAAAAAGGTAGCAAAGCATTTTATAGTTACCTGATACAGAACACGTGCAATATTTATATATGTACACGCACATAAACTCGTATGTATATAAAAGCGTTTGAGTAAACACACATACATGCATGCACGCACCTATACACACACATGCAAGCACAACACGCACGTACCCACCTGCCTACCCATCTACACACTCACCCACACACACACAACACACACACACACACACACATACACATCTACCCATCCACCCACAACCACAAGTATAAACATATGCATACATGCATACATGCATACACTTATATTCATATATGTCTACAAACATACCTTCTGATATACATTTAAATATATATATATATATATATATATATATATATATATATTGACGTGATAAGAGGTCACGAAAAGTCATTAAAACCCAAATTCTAGAAATAAATCCCACTAAAATATAATAAAATTCCGAAAAAAATTAAAATTTCCGTAAATATGGTTACACTCTGTATAATACCAGCGTACTTATATTCATTGAACTACAAACAAAAAATCAAATTGTGCGTGTATAAATATTCACCCTGTATGATGTAGGCATATTGTAAATAAAAAGCAGGTAACGTAAATTGTATATGTAAAATAATTAATTGTAAGATACCGTAAAACGCATTTCAATGCAAACGCTAATCGATGCATATAAAAATATTCTTTCATTTGCTGCAAATAGCATCTAATAGTACTAGCTTTACGCATTTAGCTTAAGAAACTACGACCAACGTGAATTTAAAAACCAATTCTAGTTTTAATTTTGTGTACTGAAACATGAAAGCAATTAAAGTTCTTATTAATTACCCTGTGGATTACAAAAATTTATTGTAAATAAAGAAGTTTCTAGAATATAAAGAGATGAGTCATCGGTATTTAGAACTACGTAAATAAACTATTTAACATATATTCGTTTATAGCAAGAAGCGGCCGGAACACGGAAACCATAAAAAATCCAAGAAAAATCAGATAAAGTTTATTATCTGTAAAATTAATATGCAACGCCACAATAATAGTATATATGTTAAACAAGAACAAATAGAACACCGCACGAATAACTGGAACAATATTATGTGGCATAAGCGATGCGATTTTAGACACTAATTAGTATTTCCGAGAAACCTTGCATCATAGTGTTACACACATTTCTACAACCTTCTGGATATGGATAACTTAGAGTATATAAAAAAGCGTTTATTAAAAGCGGGATTCATTCGTTCATTTTATTCTTTCCATTTCATTTATTCATTAAATGGATTTCGATTCTTAAATTAGATCGCTAAATGTTATTTTG
The DNA here is from genome assembly GCA_036346225.1 of Platerodrilus igneus. Classification (NCBI taxonomy): domain Eukaryota; kingdom Metazoa; phylum Arthropoda; class Insecta; order Coleoptera; family Lycidae; genus Platerodrilus; species Platerodrilus igneus. Next base: position 4,514,543 of record JARFIW010000874.1, on the reverse strand, counting down.
ATTGAAGCGCGAGCTGTTGCGTCGCGAAGATGATATTTGAAGTATGCAGTGGGCATACTGTAGTTTAATAATTATTGTTATACAAAGAATATTGAAGTGATGTTTTTAAACGCAAATTACATACAAAAATGGGTTTATTTATTAAAATAAATAAGAAAAATTCTTCAAGAAATGTACTTTGGCATATGCTGTTTTTAATATGTAGAATTTTGTAAACTGATTGAACATCAATTCAAAATAAGAAGATATTTTAATTACGAGGAGCATTTTTGTGGATTCTGCAAGTACTATTTTTAGATTTTTTTTTAACTGATTTGTATTTAATGTAAGATAGAATAATAAGTGTTAACCATATAATATTTTTTTTGTAAATGATTTTATCAGGAGAATTTGTGTTCAGAGTCCGAAATACTCTGACATTTAATAGATTATCTGTCAAGCGTTTTTTGGCCGATCAAACTTTACAAACGTGTCAATAAACATAACCAGGTAACTATCCAAAAAAAAAAGTTTAATTCTGTATATTTAAAATAAGGTAAGCAACGGTTTTTTTTTTGTAATAAATACTTTGATTTTATTTTGAAAACTCCGTCAATTCCGTTGAACTAGCCAGGCAAAGTTAAAAAGGAAGGTAAGTGAACAATTTCAAGTTTTACAAATTGCTGCATCGGTATTACAACTCTTTGAGCGTCGCTCAACGCGGCCTTGTCACAGCACTTTTTTGTGGCATCTCAACGTGCGGCCAATTTCATATCACCGTTTTAGTAACGCTTTAAAGCAATGCGTTGTCATAGCACGCTTTTGGTGGCGCACCAACCTGCGGCCCATACCACATCACTCTTTTAGTGGCGCCTAACGTGGACTCGATTAATTCGTCTGTAAGTTAGAGTTTCTTCTCTCGTAGGATGTGTTTTGGAGGTTATTTTTCTTTTGTGATATTTGATTAATTTCCAGTATAACTGACAGAGTGAAAGAAGTTAGTGAAAGCTTGAGAGCTGAGGGAGTACAAATTGGTTCGCAGGAAAGTGTTTTTATGGAAGAATCAAAAAATAGGAATCAAAGAAAAAACAGAGTGTAGAGGAATCCCAGGAATCAAAAATGATGGCTCTTTTATTAAATCTAAATCAAAGCATGCAGGAACAAAAAGAGGATATAAAAGAAATGAGAGTGGTCTGATAGAAATACTCAAGAGTTACAAACAGAATTTAGAGAAAATATAGCAAAATTAAGGGAAAGTTTAAGATTAGAAAGTGAGAAAAATAAAAGGATATTTAAAGATATTAGTGAAAGAATAGCTTTGGGTTTAGAGGAAACTAACAAAGCTATTGAGAAAATGAAATTTGAAATTAGAGAAAAAGTAGTTCAAATTTTAAAGGATGATGTTAAAGAGAAAATAGTTCAAATAAAGACGAATCAAGATGTAAGTGAAAAAGATACTAATGGGAAAATTAAAACTTTAGATCAAAGGGTAAATGAAATAGAGGGATGTTGTCAAGCTGGGTTTGAAACCTTTAAATAAGGACTTAGGAAATTTTGAAAATAAGTTTGAAAATATAGAAGATAGAGTTATAAATATTTATGTTGGAGAACCAATCAATGTTCTGTTGGAACAACGTTCGATATTTTATGGAAATAATAAACTTAACCTTAAAATATTTTTAAATAACTTAAAAACTTTAATACAAGGTAGCTGAGGTAAACAAACAAAGTTAAATATTGTGACGAGGTCTGTGTTGAATGGTAGTGGCGAAATTTGGTTTAGACCAATTGAAAGTGAGTTGAATTCGTTTAAAAACTTCGAAATTAAATTTTTAACGCATTTCTGGGGGAGACAACTAGCAATTTAAAGTGAGCAATAATTTTTTGATGGGCAAATATAATAGCGATTCAGGCATGACAAGAGAGTTGTATGCGATCAAGAAATTTAGCGTTGCTAAACAACTGGATTTTTTTTTGGAGGAAAGCAAATTATAAATTATTTAGCAGGTCAGTTCGAAATGAAAGTAAGGCAATGGATAGATTTACAATATATCGATGATAGATATGTGTTTTTGAATGTCTTTAACGATACGATGATATGGGCCAACCACAAAGGATGGAGACCAGGCCAAGGAGCCAGTACATTAACACATTTAGATTCCAGAGGAATAATGGACAGAAGAGATATCAAGACATACCATTTCAAAGTGGGAATAGTTAAATAAATAATTGGAATTGTGGAAATGCCATTTGGAGAGACGGGGGAAGGGAGAATAATGAATCTCGCACTATTGAGAATAGAATCGTTACCCAAGGAAGGAAAAATATGGCAAACGCACAGAGAAATAGCATAAATGGTAGCAACAAAAATAGAAGGACATATACAGAGATAGTTAATCAGCTTGGAACGTCAAGTAGGCAGGATTTTTAGAAGCAGACAAATCAATCGATGAAAACATAATGATTAATAAATATGAACATACCCGTGAATTTATAAAATTTGTGTTAGAAGATGATTGAAAAGTTAATGAAAGAAATGATTTACTATCTATAATAAAATTTGCAAGTAGAGGGTAAAGAGATAGAATTACTGGTAGATACAGGAGCTGAAGCACCATTAGTAAGTGTAGGTTTTATTAAAAATGATTTTAAAGAGTTAATGCAGAAAGTTATCCTTATTAAAAGAAATAATTTAGTATCGCCGAATAATAAGAAGTTTGCAGTAGTCAAGAGTATCATAATTCTGAAAGTTAAGTTGGAAAAGATAGAAGTTGAGCGAGAGTTTCTAATAGTGTTAAGATTAAAAGTAGATGCCTTTCTGGGATTAGATTTTATAAGTAAAATGAAAGGTATAATAGATACCGAGAATAAAGTCATAATTATGAAAGATGAGAGGATTAAATGGAACGAAGTCCATATAGAGGTACAAGAGGATTGTATGAATTTGAATCAATTTGAGAAAGAAATGGACGGTGAAGAAGATAGAAGTTTAAGTATTAAGTGTCTTGGTGAAGTTAGAAGTGAAGTGGTAGCGTTTTTATAAAAAAACTCAAAATTATTGGAAACTGCAATAGATGATATTGAAGAGATGGAAATAATAGATAAAACTAATAAAAATAGTATAATTGTAAGTGTTGAAAAGGAAATAAAGAAACTTTCTGTAAATGCAGCTCTTAAAAATAAAATAAATGAAGGTAGTAAAATATTAAATATTGATGAAATAATTTGGAAAGTGGAACTTAATAATTTGTTTGAGATAATTGCGATTAGAGAATCGAATCGTTATGTGAAATGGCCTATGTATAAATATGGAGAAGTAGCGCTTAACTTGCGAAACATTCATTTAAATATGCGGATGTATAAAAGAATTGGAAGCGTAGGAGAAAGAAAGAAATCATTGGAGTGAGTGAGAACGAGAGTATTGAGAGTATCAAAGTAAACCAGTTTGAGAGAGAATTAGAGGAGGAAGCATGAATTGTTGTTAAAAGTCCTGGTGAAATTAAGAATAAAGTAAAATCGATGCTGAATAAATATTCTGATTTGGTAAATCAAGAGTCAAGGATGTCCATGAATTATGAACTCAGGTTAGAAGTTACGAATACTGAACCGTTTAATGCCAAAACTTATCCAATACCAGCAGCATATAGAGAAAAAGTCAAGAATGAAATAGAAAAGATGTTGAGTGAGTGTATAATAGAAAGATTAAACACACATTTTGTAAATCCTTTAGCTGTGGTAAAGAAAAACAATGATAACATTAGATTATGTTCGGATGCGAGAAAAATAAATCAGAGTAGAAAACCACAATATAGTTGTTCACCTTAAAAGGACAGTATTTTGGCAAAAATAGGTATTAAAAGGTCTTTTTGAAAATTGATCTTAAAAATTCGTTTTGGTCAATTCCACGTAAAAAGAAATCAAGGAATTATACGGAATTTTCGATAGAAGGGCGCCTCAACCAGTTCAAAGTTGTCCCATTTGGTTTATCTACGAGTACCGCTGTCCTAGTTAAAGTTATGCAGTGCATCTTGGCACCATACGAAGAGTTCTGTATCCACTACGTGGATGATATCTTGATATCCAGTGAAGTATATATCACAGCACTTTGTGCATTTAGGGAGAGTTTTACTCGAACTGAACCTTGCAGGGTTAAAATTAAATTCAGAAAAATGCAAGTTCTTTCAGCACCAAGTGAGCTTTTTGGGATATCAAATTAGTATACAAAGCATATTTATCAACAAAGATCGCCTGTCGGAAATTCTAGAATATCCCAGATTTAGAAATATTAGGACGTTAATTGCTTTTTTGGTAGTGATGAACTTTTACAAAAAGTTTGTTTCGTCCTTCTCACAAAAAGTAGTTCCATTATTTGGGATACTGAAGAAAGAAGTTAGATGGTCATGGAACAAGGTCCACGAGCAAGCATACTCAAGTTTAATTGAGTAATTTTGTCATCAAGTCATATTGAGACACACGGATTTCTCGGAAGAATATATTCTACGTACAGACGCTTCCGATTGTGCAACAGAATTATACCATGTTCAAGAGGGGATGGTGATGCCCATCTCATTTATATTGAGGACGCTAAAAACACATGAATTGAACTACACTATCAGTGGGAAGAAGATGGCAGCGGTGCTACTCGCTGTGACTAAATTAAAATACTTCCTCAAAGGCAGGCACTTTATGGTAGAAACAGACCATTCGGCCTTATGTCCATTGCTCAATACAAGATTCACAAACAACAGTGTATATAGGTGGCGTCCTCTGTTGCAAAATTACGATTTTGAGATTCGATATGTAAAAGGAAAAGATAATGTGGTTGCTGACGCCTTAAGTCGTAACAAGGAAAATAACAACATAAAAACAGAAGACATTTTCATTGCAATGCACAATCTAAGGCATGATGATATGCTGTATGCACATGAGAAGATCTTGGAGATGACAGAAAATAGTGAGAATATTCTAACACTAAAAGAAAAGGTGAGGGAAAGTCCAAAGTGTAAGGGTTTAGAGATGATTGAGGATTTTCTCATAAAACGTCTGAATGCTCGAGAGTTATTTGTGTTGGATGGGACACACGCTAGGGTAATCATTACAGATTTGCATGTTAAGTATGGGCATATCGGAATTAGAAAATTATGGTTACTGTTTCGGGAAAATTTTTATGCGAATCGAGATTTGAGGATTATCAAGGAGGTAATCAGCGTGTGTCATTTATGTATACTAGGAAAGTATAAAAACTATACTACTGAAAACATAATAAAGAGTATTTAGGTAGATAACTCTTTGGACTGGTTCTTACTTTACCTTCTTTTTCGATTTCTGCCCAAATGTAATAGGCAATAAATCTGCTTAAGGTAAAAACCTTTCTTTAAATTTGTTTGCACAAATAATCGTTGGTTATCTTTGGAACTGTCCCGGCATGCTTTGAGGAATTGCTATAGTAATTTGAAAGTACACTTTTTGTCGTAAAGTTGTTTACTCCGTTGAATGCCATTTAAACTTAACGTTCTTGTGTAAAATAATGTCACCACATGTTTGAGCTTTGTCTTTAAGCTTTAAGATTATCAAAAGTTAATTGGAAAGTGAAAAGACCCATTTTACCTTTTGCGTAGATCAAAATACTTATTCCTTTTGAAATCATAAGAAATTAATTCTATTTTAAACAATCTTGTATGTTTTGTAAAGCTAGATAATCTGGTAGCCCCTTAGATCATAATGTGATTTGTTAAATTGACTTACTTAAGAAAAGCTTTATGAAATAACAAAATTATATACGATTATATTTGAATGTCACGATGCCTATTTGTAAATACTTATGTAAAAAATAGTTATTAGAAAAGCAATTCATGTACCTCAAATAACAGAAACGTTTTATTGAAATTCTTTTCTAATCTTTGGTTATAAAATTAGAAGTGAATCTTTAAATATAACCTTATGAGAGCTGAAGCGAAACAGTCTACATATAAAAAAAGAGAGAATTACTGTGACATACTTTTATGTGTATTGTATTATTTTTAGGACACAAACAGTGATTTCGATGTATGTGCTAACTTTAGTTTCCTTTTCAGGAGTGGTCTCTTTATTTGTGAACGGTAGTCGTAAGTTTTATGGACGTTAGAAACAGTTTTTGCATTCAGATTTCTATATTTACCATTGTGCGTAGTTTCATCTAGTTGTTGACCTATTAGATATAGTGGTGCATTGCTCTTCTTTTTTTTGTAATCTTTCGAGCTGTGTTGACAACCAACCTACGACGGCTTTTGTGCCCTCTGCAGGGTTCGTGCCCGAGATATGCAGCGGTCACGCTTGTGCTACCTAAGTTAGTAACCCTTTTCCATCTTTGTTATATAATTATTGTTACACTGACGTACAACGTAGGACATACTCAGTGTAGCATATACTGGATTTAATACATTTTTATTTCACTTAGGATATTTAAAAAGTTTCAAACGTCATCCTCCAAGATTCGTCTTGATTTTACTAGAACAGCCAGGAGATAGTATTTAAATGGGTTCCTTCACACACCGGAGTTAGTTTCTAGTCAGTTTTCTGTACGTGAAGTAAAGATGTCTAAAAAATTACGTAGCATAAATGTTTATATATAAATTACCTAGCGTAAAGCATTTGTGAAATATTTAATTACAACTTCATTTTTAGTTAATTATTATTACGCAATGTGCGTAGTAATATTCTAACCTTAGTCAATGAATTATCTAAAATTGCTTGCACTTCACTATAATAGTATTCAGTATTCCTTACAAACTGAAACATGGACGGTCGACCTCAATCAAATGGTGCCAGTTACGGAAAATTAGAAACAAAGGAAACAGCCGATCACAAGACTGTTTTAAATAAAACGCCAACGTTAAACGCATTCCTTAAGCGCGCCGAACGCTTGGAAAAGAAAAATAAAAAACTTCTTTAAATCTAGTGCACCTGCTACGTCTCCGTCAACTAAAGGTTCACCTATTTCAACGTTTTTGAACGGTTGTAAAATTTTGGATTTTGAGAGCATTCAAGTGGACAACAGTATTCCAGCATCTGAAGGTTTTCTTACTATGAAAGAAAACTTGGTTGATGAACTTCATTATGAGCACGACCTACTTCCTCCAAGTGCATTATTTACTGCAGAAGTGTCTAAGGTTGCCGATATAGCAAATGGATATTAAGCAATTTCACACGTTCATATCTGACAAAAAATGGCATTTGTCAGAATATGAACGCCAGTTTTAGTTCAACAAAGCATGTTTAAAGTAGTTCTTCTGGAGTTTTAACAAGCCATACTTTTGAAAAAAGGATGTCAAAGGGAGAAAAAATAAGTACAAAGTGGCTCATACTTTGGAGGAAAAAAAGCGGTATTTTGCAGTCCCTGTTGTTTATATGGAACTTCAGTTGACCGCTAGTACAAAGCGGCTATAATTAAAGGCCATAAACTTTGTTTAATAAATTTGAAGAACGAAGTAATAAAATTGTAAAACTAGACTTTAAACTGATTGCCCAGTTGGATAAAAAAATGTTGTATTGGAAAAATATTCTAAGGAGAGTTGTACGACATAAAAAATCTAGCATTTAAAGATTTGGCCTTTAGAGTCGAAGATAAAACGTTGCTTTCCAGTATAATGGTAGCTTTCTTATGTGTATGAAACAGATTGCAAAATTAGATTCTTTTATGGCACGACACTCTGCAAAGTTTGATGACGTCGGCTCCGGTAATCCATGCTGTTTATCATCTACAAGTTACGAAGAACCGATAATGTTATTAGTTGAACAAGTTCAGAAAAAATATAGCAAATAATGTCAAAAAAAGTGTTATTTAATTGTTGTTGACGAAATTTCTAACATTTTCCACGTGAATAAGTTATGGATTATACGTGTTTTGTTCAAAGTGATGGATGTTTTAAAGGGTATTTCCTGCAGTTTATTCTACATGCAGGTCATGAAGGAAAAGAACTTGAAAACTTATTTCTCATTTTTCTTGCTCCCTTAAATATTGGTATCAGTAACTCAAAGGGAAAAGTTACGACAACACTTTGAGTATGTTGGGAAAATATGGTAAGCTTCAAAGTCGTATTAAAAATTCTATTCCTGACGCATCTTACATGTCTTGTGCTGCTTATTAATTGAAACCTGTAGCTGAAAAATATCAAGAAGTTGGCTTAGATACAACTAAATTTTTCTACTTATTACAAAATCTATACAATTTCGTTTCTGTAGCCCGCATCGCTGGAAAGCTTTAATATTTTAATTGGAATATCCAAAAAAGAGTAGAAATATAGCCGCTCTAAAAATTTAAGCAAAACTAGATAGTCAAGGTGAAGAAATGCAACTAACGACGTAAGTAAAACATAAGCTAGTTTTATAGCAAACTCTAAGACTGAGATTTCTAATAGGAGATCGAATGCAAAAGATCCGAGGACCATGTTACAGAGCTTTAATATGGCATTAATGGTCGTTGTCTGGGATATCCTCTTGGAAAGGGTAATTGAAACCAGCAAGAGTTTGAAAGCTCTAGAAGTGGAACCAACTATTACTGTCAACTTATATGATTCCCTAATTGAATCTTTAAAAGTCACTAGAACGGTAGAAGATTTTAAATGTTTTGAAGAAAGACCTAAACAAAATACAGAAGCGAGTATGAAAAAAATTAGAGAAGACAATTTGATGTACATGAAATTGACGAAACTATTCGTTTTACTGGTTCTGATAATTTTAGTATCAATGTATTTTATATAATTCTGGACAATTTAGAAGTCCATTTTGTTGAAAGATATGCATCATACCTTGTTTTTAATTATTGGTTTTGTGTTTTGCCATACCTTTTTATCTTGAATGTATATTGAGATATGTTTCTAGCTGCGTTTGAACGTTTTATTGCAACTATATCAAAAGCGTACCCAAAATGACCTTGAAGAAAGTTTTCCAGGAGAGTGTCTACAGCTGCGAGCTTATTTGCAGAGTGCAGATGAAGAGTTGCGTCCGATACACGCAATTCAATTGTGTCCATTAGTTCGACGAAACGATTTTGCAAAATTAAATCCTAATATTGATATCCTGTTACTTGTATTTCTGGTCAAGGTGATTACAAATTGCAGTAAAGAAAGATCGATTTCTAAATTAAAGTTAACAGAAACTTCCCATCAAGCATCCATGATACAAGAAACTTTAAATGCTTTATGTATCTTATATATCGATGGTAAATTAGTGAACAAGCTTTTGTTTGAAACGGTGATTGAGGTATTTGGTTGGAATAAGGTTAAATGTAAAATTCTTTGATTTTTTAAATAATTCATTAAAAGTACTTGTTTTGTAACCGTTGTAAAAAATAATTGTTAGTAAAACAAAATCTCGCGCTTAGTAACTTTATTCATTTTAACTAAATAAATTCTTTCTAAGTGTGGTGTTCATTTCTTTATGTTAGACGCAATATTTTTTCATTTTTATTCTTTAAAATACTTGTTTTATAATACTGCTTAAAATAATGTCTTTACATTATAAAGTGTGTTTATTTCTTTATTTTACTTATTGTGTTCGTTAATTTTAGAAGTACTTGTTTGTGGAAAGGGCGACAAGAATAGTGTTGCTCATAAGCAAGGAATAGCTAAATTCGGGACTAAAGGGAGTTGTAAAGTTTACTTAGACACCATTTGGGGTAAAAAAAGTTACCTTGATATTCCTTTGAAAACAATGTTATTATTTTTTAGTGCCTTTAGAAACCTTTTAAACTCGTGAATTAATTCCCAAAAAAAAAATTTTTACCACCATTTCTCCTAGGTGAAGTTTTACTAATTGGCGGAGTATTTGCTGCAAAAATTTTCTTTCGAGTAGCTTTTCAAACATCCGGATAGAACTCAAGGAGTTCGTTTGCTTCTTCGAATTTTTTTTTAATTTGTAAGGCACTGGCCTATTCTGGTTGCGAAATAAACATTTTGTCTAAATGCTGTACACGCAGTCAAATCGTGTTGTTAGTTATTAATTATGACAGCCGCGTATACATTGACAACAGTTTTAAACTGTAATTTTTCAACTTATACTTTGGCACTCAATTAGTAGTTTGATTGGAAGGATTGGCTCGTTTAAGACTCGCATAACGTCAGGTAACTTAACACTCTCAAATATCATGTACAAAAATGCCACACGTACAATATTCGAATTTCTTCATCTTTACAGTCTAAATCGAAATGGATTTTGCCGTTTTTTCTCAAAGTGGTGTAAAGTAATAGTATTATTTAATAAATCTTCGATGCTATCCCACAATTTTTATTTAAACCAACAACGACATATATTTCGTAAATATATTGCTTACATTTTCAAGTCTAGAAGTAAACAGTTAACTATTTATTAATGGTGTAACAAATAGAATTAAAATAAAAACTAACTATGTATAAATTTGTTACGTTGACAGTGACAGAAAAATCTTATATTCAATTACAAATTGATGATAGTGGCTGATAATGGTTACTGTATAGTTAATTTGGAAGTATTCTGGAGTTAGATTATAAAAAAGTAGTTTTTTATTAAAGTTTTTTATTTCAATAACCCACGAAAAATTATTCTTTGAAATAATTTCAGAAATTTCTAAAAATTTAGAAGATTGTCTTTTTGTTGAATATGTAAAATTTCAAAGTTTTTTGGATTGAAAGAATGATTAGCATTATTGATATGATTAGCAAAGGCATATTTTGATTGATTTTTTTAAATTCTCGCTGTTCTTTTATTATATGTTTTACGTATTCATTAAAACGAATTTTGAAAGCTCGACCTGTATGATTCACGTAAAAGGCTGAGTAGGGGAACATTTTAGCAAATAAATAACAGATTTTTCTAAAAGGGGGATTTTATCTTTGTTGTGAACTAAAAGATTTTGAAGATTCTTAAATCAATTGAAAACAACATTAATGTTATAATTATTGAAAAGATTTTTAATTGTAGAAAAATTGAAGTCAAGTGACGAAGATTGAAGTTTAAAGTTGGAGAAAGTAAGGTTAGTGGGGTTACTAAAACGGTTTTTGATTTTTTGAAGTAAAGAAAGGACAATATTGTTTGGATAACCATTATTATAAGCAATTTGTTTAATAATATTTAGTTCGTAATTATTTAAGAATTTAATATTCATGGGAGTGTCAGTGACCTTCTGATTAAAAATCAAAAGCTTGCCATTTTGTAAGACCATGGGTGTTTAGAATTATGAGAAATGACAGAATCAGTTGTAGTGTATTTTCTATATATGGTAACTGAAATTTTGGAAGAAGGATTGTGAAGTAGTAAATCAAGAAAAGGGAGCGTATTATTCCTTTCATATTCTGAAGTGAATTTTATATTGTGATGTAAAGTATTGAACCAGTTGTGAAAAAATTTTTAGGAAAAAAAGGACTAGTAATAACAACTAAAATGTTATCAACACAACGACTCCAAAATAAAATGTCTTCTTTAAAAGAAGTGTGTTTGCAGATAAAGTATTTTTCCAAATTGTTCATAAAGATTTCTGCTAATAAAGGTGATAAGTTTGAACTCATATCTAAACCTAACTGCTGTTGATAATATTTGTTATTAAAAAAAAAGATTCTCATCCTATATAAACTACCACTTTCGCTACTTTCACCAGGTACTTTGCCAAAAGACATCTTTTGGTTTAAATAGGCTAGTGAGTCTGCTACTTTAGAAGTAACCTTACATACTCTTTACACATTAACTTGTCTACTTAATTTATCATTTTTATCTTTATTATTATTTATTTTTATTATTTATTTTCTATTCTTGTTCTGATGAAGCCCTTTACAAAAGTGGGCAAAACGTCGACCTCAGTTTATAAAATGACACGGTCTCAACCCAGAACCATATGTATTTATAATGACTCCGGCCGTAAAAACATCCGACAGTATCGTATAAATCTGGTTTAAAAGTTGATTATTTCATGAAAATTGTTATGGAGTGTAAGTTTTTGTAGGAAGATTTATGGGAATTTGATATTATTAAGTTGGTTGCTCCTTACTCAGATTTCAAAGCTTTACGTAGTATTTTTAATAGTGGGTATAGGAATGTCGATGATACGGAAGAATACTTACAAAATTTGGATGAATTGTATAGTCAGCAGGGAATGTCAAATAATCAGAGAGCCTATCATAATTTTGTAGAAAGTAGAAATGTGCGCGTTTGGAGGCAAAGTAATGAACAGGACAGTAGAAATAGAGGTAGAAGATACAAAGTAGATAGGACAGGACTAATGTCGGTAGGTAGAATTCCGGAAAGCATTTTAGACAAAATTGTTCACGAAGTGATAGTAATCGGGATAGGAGATCTGAAAATGGAAACTTAGAAAATATTCAAGGAATGGATGTTAATTGTATGCAGGTAACTAAAGAGGTAAAAAAGTTATAGAGGAAGAAGTGGAAGGTAATGCCAAAAATTGAGAACTGGTAAACATATTGTTTACCCAAGATAGCGGCGAGTTACTGGACGAGAGTAATGAAATTAAAAGTCAGCTTAGAACTGTTATACCGGTAATGCAAGGTTGTGTTTAAAATGGTGTTACTGCTATTTTAAGCGACAGGAGCAGTCATCTGTCGTGCATTTCTCATAATTTGTTTAAAAAAAATTTAAAAATATCCGCGAATTTCTATTTTACCCATAAATAATACACTTATTGTGACGGCGTTGAAAGCAAAAGGGCAAAAATTAAACAGCAAGTGTTGTTGAAATTTAAATTGCAAGGTTGTATATTTGAATTTGTCTGTGTACACGTGCCATCCTTTGTGCAAAACTTAATCCTAGGATGCAATTAGCTGACTCAGTTTTAGGCTAAAGTCTGTTTTGACACCCTAACCTTGTGGGAAAAATTTGATGGTTAAGTTGTAAATATAAATTTTGATGGAGAAGAAAGTGAGGTTGTCGGAATAAGTATTGCCGAAATTAGAGTACAAGAGCAACAGGGTAATTCAGTAGAGCAACCCGCAGAAAATTTGGAAAACAAACAGACATGTTTACAAAAAATGGCTGATCAAGCAGAAATGTTGGACGAGCGGTATAAAGGGAAGCTGTATGAATTGATGTGTAAATTTTCCTACGTTTCTTTAAATAAACCAGGTCAAATACAGGGTTATTCTCATAAAATTAAAATAAGAATAAAACCCTGTTCTTAATTAAACATTACCCGATACCACAGGTGTATCAAACGGAAGTTATACGGCAGATCGATCAAATGATGGAGTGGGGGGATTGCTGAGCAACAAACTGAGTTTGCTAGTCCTCTCGTAGTCGTTAAAGAGAAAGATGGAAGTCCAAGAGAGTGCATCGATGAGGATATCTCAATCAGCGAATGGAAAAGGACCATGTTATTCCTCCAAACACTTCTGAATGGTTATACAAAATTCCCCCGGGTGCTTTTCTTACTACAGTTGACATGGCGATGTCATATTGACCTACTAAATTATATGAACCACATCAAAAGTATACGGGTTTCTTATTTTCAGGGGCGACGTGTATTTCGGATATTGCCTTTTAGATTGGCTACACCGGTGGTTAGCTTTATTCGGGCGTTAAAATTTGTGTTGGGTAGTGGAACGGACACTTTTGTTATTTCGTATGTTGGCGTTTTGTTGATTGTATCGGAGAGCCAAGAGGCTCATATTTGCCATATTAGAATGGTGTTTGAGAAAGAAGTGCAGGAGTCACACTAAAGCTAGGAAAGTGTTACATTACGAAAAAAGAAATTGGTTTTGTAGAACACCTTGTCACCGAAAAAGAAAGTTGCATGACGACAGAGCGAGTGCAAGCTATTGTAGACTGTGAATGGCCGTGTAATGTTAGAACTCTAAGAGGATTCTTGAAATTGGTGAACTACGATTCGCAATTTGTTAAGAGTTTTCTCAAATTTAACGTTTGTTTTAATCCATTTATTAAAAAAATCGTCGCCGTTGTCATGTTCTGTTCGCGAACAAGAAACATTTGTACGAATTAAGGAAGCTTTTTGTAAAATGGTCGGGCTGACTTATCTGGATTCGGCATTGAAATTTTATATTAGAACTGATGCATCTGCTTATACGATTGGTTCGTGTTTATATCAGATTAAGGAGAATGAAAGGATTTAGGTAGTTGCCTTTTATTTATGTATGATACGTGAGGCCGAACGTAATTATTCGATTACTGAAAAAGAAGCATTGAGCATCGTTGCAGCGTTGAAAAATTGGTCATGAAATTACGATTATAACTGACCATAAAGCGTTGGTATTTTTGAATACCTGTCGATTGTTTAATGCCAGGCTTTTGAGATGGATTTTATATCTACAACAATTTTCACTAAAATTTGAATGAACCCAAAGGCCAACGAATGTCGTTGCTGATACCTAGTCAAGATATCCTAAAAGATAGGCTTTGTTAGTGGAGAAATCGAGGCTTAATACTTTCGAAGTAAATACGCTCAATAAAGGTGAAAAGATTACTTCAATTAAATTCATAACAATTTGCAATATTTGAGGAAAACTCAACTCTATGTTAAGTTTTGTTGGAAAATTATACAATCGTTGCGGGAAGGTGGTGGGAATGAACGCATCCGGAAATGGTATGTGTTGCATGTGGATCTGGTGTTTAAGAGGAGTAGTGAATTATTTTCGGAATTTCGGCTGGGTGTGCCAATATCTAGAATCGGACAATTGGTGGTTCAAACACATGTTGATGGGGCTATTTTGGGGCGGAAAAACGTTATTTAGCGTTGTGTCGGACAATTGTGGGTACATGCGATCTGTGCTAGAAGGCCAAAATTTCACAACAGAGCTGCTTCCTGTTGTGATGGATGGGTCGAATTATATGTTTAGTTTAGACTTCATGTGTCCTCTTCCTGAACCTAGGGGAGGAGCAACCTGTTTGTTCGTAACAGTAGACATTTTTAGTAAAAGGGTAACTTTAATTTGTTTGAGAAGGGCCACTGCTCGGGCCATAGTTAGGTGCTTAGGGAGTTATTTCTTAGAATTAGCCTAAAGTGATATTGTCTGATAGCGGTTTCCAGTTTGCTAGCCGCTTCTATTTAAATACAATGCAAGTAGAAAGAATTGCGGTTACTCGTACTTTGGTATAGTTCCCTCAGGGGAATATGGTGGAACGGGTTAACCGAGAAATCGTTAGGTTATTGTGTACGTATTGCCATGCTCAACATCAGAAGTGGGCACATTCGATTCGGGCCGTTGAAAATTATTTGAATAATGTAATTCATTTGAGTACGGGGTTTACGCCCTTCGAAGTTCATGGTTATACAGTTATGAATATTAACAGAGTAGCTAATATTCCGTTTCCTAGTAAATACTTGGGTTCAAAAATGTTATTGCCTTGGCTCGAACCAGATTAATGTCTCGAGCCAGCAAACGAAAGAAGAAGCACGATAGTTAATAAAATTACTCAATTCGAGGTAGGTGGTAAAGTCTTGATAAGGTCCCATAGATGCCTTCGGCTGAAAATAAACAGATTTGCAAATTCTTTCTTATTTACAATGGCCTTGTACTATTCTGAAAGAAAAAATAATAATGTTTATGTAGTGGTTAAAGATTCCTTTGGGGCATCCCTTGGAATGCAAAATGTTTGTAATATCAAACCTTACAGGGTTTCAGTAGAAGTTTAGTTACACCTGTTGAGGAGTGCCTGTGACTAGCTTCCAAATTTTTGAAGCTTTCTAGGCCATAATTGTTAGTATTTTTGCTAATGTTCTTTATGTTTCTAATTTGATTTTCATCAGATTAAATGAGGTTTAGGGTATTAATGTTTCTTTTTATTAATAGTACTAAATAATGTTCGATACAGGTTGCATATTTGTTGACTTTGACTTGTATTTACTGGAATTAGTAGTCGTGTTTATTTTAGTGGTAAGGATAAACAAATACATTTAAATTCTGTGCTCAGTTAGCATATTCTTGTTGGGGATAATGTAGGTACGCCCCTGGATGAGAATAGAGGAGTTACCGTACGGCAGGTAGTGAGGGACTTCCACGCGAGCTTCCATGCTGTATGGATTGACACGTTACGGTCATTTTGATTTATTTTAGGATGTGGTAGAATTATTAATTGTTTTATGTATTCTAGCCGGCGCCTTTCTTGTAGTTTAGTCGTGTAATAGTGTGCGTGCGTATCAACCTGTAAATTATCTTGCAATCTACGCAGAAGGATTAATAAACCAGAATTCCAGCTTGTTTGGTTTTTGTTTTAATCAACGAATCCGCCACACCCGCTAACCTTACTCCCTCTAATTTCAATTAAAAGTACTTCAACCTTCCTCACTTTCCTTCAATTTCTCTACAATTAAAAAATATTTTCAATAAATATAACATCAATATTGTTTTCAATTCATCTGAGTATCTTCAAAATCTTTTAGTTTACAACAAGGATAAAATCCCCCTTTTAGAAAAATCTGGTATTTATTTGCTAAAATGTTTCTTTTATTCGGCCTTTTACTTGGGTTAGACGAGTCGAGCTTTTAAAATTCGTTTTAAAGAACACGTAAAACTAATAAAAAAGAGCAATGTGAATTTAGAAAACCAATCAAAAGTTATCTCAAAAATTTATTAATTCATATAATTTACAATCTAAGTAATAATCATGGTAGCTCAGCCCGTAAAGTTTGCAGTTCACAAGTCCAAATCATGTCCGTGCTCAAATATATTTCCTCCTGCATCTAGTAACAATTACTATTTTATTTTACATGTATATTAATTTAACTCTTCATATATATCTTTGTTGCGATACTGTAGCAATGACCCGTACAGCCATTTTTGTGAATTAAAGAGGTTAAAATTGTTATTCTGTCAATTTTTAATTTTTAATATATAATTTTAATTGCGTCGGCTAGCTCAGTTTTTAATTACGCACGGAACTTGCGACAATACGGCAAACAAAGACCTTAAATTTACCTTTTACGTCTACTTTCTGTTCTAATCTTTAAACCAAAACACCATTTAGCACCAATTATTATAATATTCTCAAAAATATTTACAACGCATGAAAAGTTTAAAAATTCACTAAATAGAACTTTCTTTTAATAATTGAATTAAAAAATTAATAATTACCATTCTCAAAGTTGATCAAAAATCCAGCAATAATCAATCTTATTATTATTAACTGAAGCCCCATCAACGTTGATTCAACTTCTTTAAATATTTACGTAATTTTTGACGTGTATTAAAAAAAAGATCCTTGGCGACCCCTCACATAAATTATCACGAAAGTAAATTTTAAAGTATTTAAATTAGAAATATTCAATAAAAAGTTAATTTTTAAATTATTCAGATTGAAAATATGCAACAAAATATTCACAAATAAAAACAATAAAACATTTAGATTGGCTAACCTGTTGTTTCCAGCTCGAATCAGTCCCTGTACAAACTGCTTCCGTATTCAGTTTAGTGATTTTATACTCCCAACGTTAAATCTGCTTTGGACATGGTCTGTACTTTTCTTAGCATAGCTTTAAATTATTCTAGCGTCCTTTGTTAAACTTTTTGTAATTAATAGTTGAAGTAAATGCTTGTTGCATTTCCTCATTTGATCCAGTAATTATTTAGGATTGTTCTCCAGTAATTGTTTAGAATCGTTAAACCAGTAATTATTTAGAGTCGTTATCCAGTCATTATTTAGAATTGTTATTCAGTAATTATTTAGAGTCGTTTTTATTAATGTTAATATTAGAATTTAAATTAAAACAACTTTTAGTTATTTACGTTTTTGAAGGGTTAAAACGACTACTTTCCTAATTTTCCATAATTACCATTGTATTATTTCATACTTCACAATAAATTACTTCGGGTAAATATTTTCCTTTTAAGCGATGTGAACTAAGCCTTACTTCATGTTGAACTGATATGTTTACAAATCCGGTCGTATTTAAATGAATCGTCTATCTATTGACAAGCGCAGAGTTCGTTGTTATACATGAATCTTTCATACTAGGTTTTGGGTATTCCATCCTATTTTATTGTATACTAAAATCAACGCGAGTTAAGGTTCGTGGCTTCGAGCGGTCCTTTTTAAAAAGACTTCTTTGGTCCTTAACAAATTTATTTGGTTTTATGTACAGAAGTTAATTATTGAATTTTAACAAACTTGAATAATAAGTCTAAGTCGAAATACATTAATTAATTTGTACAATGAGTTATCTTACGAACTGCAAGGTAAAAGCTGAACGTCTGATGAACTGACTAGGAGTGGAGCTCCCAGTCCTTATATAACTTTCTCCCCCTCACAATTCTGTGGGAACCTGCGGACGTAATGTCCGCTTTCACTTTATAATACTTAGTTGCTATCTTAAAAGCTATTCATAAATACAATGTTGCAGGCTTATTCTGCGTAATCTCGGTACGTGACATCCGTCGACCGTCTGTGACCTGACTTTTGCAGTGTCACTTATCCTTGTGCTACTTTGTAGCGTTTCCACTCGTGGGAACTGAAATCATAATAATATAATGTAATAAATTGTTGCAACGACATTGTTGCACTGTCCTAACATTTCCTAATGTTTCCTAATATTTCCTAATACAGATATTAGTATTATATGTATAATAGATGGGGGTTCCTATAACTCCTCCCAACGGACATTAAAAATTAAGGGTTTTTACCTTTTTCTTGATTTTTAATTAAATTCGTTTTTGTTTAATCTCATTTAAAATTCATATTTTCTAGGGGTACATTTGTTTGTTTGGGTTTCTTAAATCTAAAACTGTTTTCTTTATTATTCTTAAATCTAATACATATTTTGTACATTACATAAATGATCAATAAAATAGTTAATAAAATCAATATAATTGTCCACACACTAATGTTATCATAGTGCACTTTGGGCGTCTTGATCTCGTTCAGTTTTTCTTTGTATTCTTCCATGAGTTTCATGGCGTGGTTTAAGTTGTCTAATTCCAGGTGTTCCAATTGCATTGGTTTTTGAAGGGTTCCTTCATCTTCGTCTTGGGTAATCTTGATTTGCAGATCGGGTAGATTTGCTAATTTCTTGCTTTGTACTGGATCTTGGTAAACTCTAATTATTTCATTTTTTAATTTTAAATAACAATTTTCCTTAAGGGTGATTAATTTACTTCCGGTTAATGCTAAATTACTTTCGTCTTGATTGCAATACATTGTTGCGATTACTTCGGTGGGGAAAATGGCTATCCATTTATTTTCCGTTACTTTCTGAATTTTCATGTTGTTGATTAATACAGGTTTGGCTTCACAATTTTCATAATGGTTGGTAAATTTTAGTAGTTGTACTTCGCAAGGGCTGTCTTCTTGAATTGTTGTGGTTGTTAATGATTGGCATAAGTATTGATTGGGTGTGACTTCATTACATTTGTCGTTCGTATAACCATATCTTTGTTCATTTAAGGATAGGAATTTGGTTTTTGGAATAATAACTAGGTATGTGCTAGTCATTTTCATTGGAAAAGCAAATAAGTGATAATAATTGTAACTGTTAATCTCTACTATTGGTATTTCTATTAAAAATGTTATATCGTTGTTTTTTACATAGCCTTTAACTATGGATATTTTTTCAAATATTAAAATGTTTGATTCTAATACTTCGAAAGGTAATTTACTATTAGTTATAAAAGTTTTTATTCTCAATAATTCTTTTAATAAATCTATTGGTTCTATTATACTTGAATGTAGGGTATTTAATTTTGCAAAGGTTACTGCGTTTTCTAATGTTGCTAGGATTTGTTGAATTAAAGTTAGGGTTGATATTATTTGGTTATATATCGTATTGAATCTGATTAAATCTCGCATGCCTAACATAGTAGTTCGCATGTTATTTTCTAAGGTTTCTATTCGATTGGCTATACTATCTTGATTTCTAACTAGTTTTCTAAGGGTTTCATTAAATTTGATGATCGTTGATTGTGTTAACGATATTTGATTACTAATTATGGTTTTAATGTCGTTATGATTTTCTATCAATTGTTGTATCGCGTTATCATAGCGTTCTGTGTCTTGGTTATCTAAATTTCCGGTAATTGCTTTAATTACGTTTCCTAATCCGTTGATTAGTCCTCTCTTTCTTCCCGTCATTTGTTCTGTCGGTATTAGTCGATTAAATTTGTCTTCGATATTTTTCAAAATACTTTCTGTTATACTGTCGTAATTCATCATTTCTATTGCGTATTCTTTTCCGAATTTTGTTGTGTCCATTGATTGTTTTAGTCGAAAATAATTATTTTTGATTATTTGAAATTCTTGTTTTAGCTCGGTTAAATCGAATTTTTGTGCAAAGGTCCAATAATCTATGGTGTTTTGCATACTGCCTAGTTTAATTGGTAGTATACCGGGGTTGTTCTTTATGTCTTCAATTATAATTTCTGTGTCCGTTCTACCTGGGTGGAGGTTGACGGTAAGGGTGACGATTGTCCATCTGAAAGTACAGGGTGTCTTAAATTTTTGAGGTGAACATATTTTGTTATCTTGCCGTCGTCTATCGCGGCTACGTTTTTGTCGGATATTCGTTTTATTTTAAAGGGTCCTAAATTTCTCGGTGCCGTTTTGTGTCTTTTGCTTTGGTAATTTTTCTCGAATACGGTTTGTCCTATGGAAAATTTGTTTATGTCTGAGTTTTTATTACGGGTCGCGGTAATTCGCTCTTTATCGTTATCTAATTTGTCCTTTACTTTGTCATAGGTTATTTTTAGTTTCTCCTTATGGTCTTTAGCGTATTGCTGGTAGATTTCTTTGTTATAATGTATATCGTAGGGGTTGCGTGAATCTGAATGTCCTAAGGTTAGTTCTAAGAGTGTAAAATTTGTAGTTGAATGAATCGTGTTATTATACGCGATTAATGCGTATGACATTAAGTTAGTTATGTGTTCTTTCTTGTAATTTAATCTTAATAATCTGATCTGTTCTAATAGGGTTGAATGTAGTATTTCAATTAGTCCGTTTGATTCAGGGTGGTTTTCCGTTATAAAGTGAATTCTTATTTTGTGTAATTCTAAAGTGTTTTGAATTGTTTCGTTTTTAATTCGCTTCCGTTATCTAATGTTATTGTTTCGGGTGTTCCGTAAAATGTAAAATAGTGTAGAAATCCTTGAGTTACGTCTATACTATTTTTAGAAGTGATTGGTATTGCTTGTCCTATTTTCGTAAATGCGTCCACGATTGTTAGTTAACTTTGTGCTTCTACTACTAGAGTATCTGCATGTAATTTTTGGAAAGGTTTGTCTGGTGTTTTAGTTAACATTAAGGGCATCTTTGGGGGTTTTCTGTCATATTTCGCATTGATTGATAAAGTCTGTAGTTAATTCTTCCATGTCCTTGAAATAGTAACGTCTCATAATTTGTTTTAGGGTCTCGTTTATTCCTCGATGGTTGGTCTTTCCTTCGTGTTGGTTTCTTATTACGTCATTTATTTCGTCAGGGTCGTCTAATGTTATTAATTTTCTTGTGCATCTTATAAGTTCGGGGCCAGAATTGTTAAATAGTTTTACATATATTTCTGAAAATCGTTTATGTAAGTTTTCCGTGTTAAAATAAAAGTAAAATCGTTTTTTCTCGGGGGTGTATTCCTTTAATATTTTAATTATCTGTGATTCATTGTCGTCTTTAGTTATTTGAACTTGGTAAATTTTCTTATTGTCCACTTTCGTGTATTTAACAGGGTTGGGGTTGTTTAAAACTTCTGTGATTATAAATTGATTGAGTTTCATGTCAATAGCTTCGTTTAAAATTTTTATTGCGGTTTCCGGTTCGTCATTTTGTGTCGAATGTATGGTTTCCATTTCTTTTGGGTCTTCTCTGACTTCGGTTTCGTCTACGTTTCCTACTAATGATTCTGTCTCACGTGCGTTAAGTTGGATTCTACTTAAAGCGTCTGCATTATTGTTGTAAATTCCCTTTTTGTATATGATCTCATAGTCATATTCTTCTAGTCTGATTCTCCATCTTTGTAATTTCGAGTTAGGTTCTTTGAGTTTGCATAGCCATACTAATGGTCTATGATCGGTATATATATAGAATTTCCGTCCGTATAGGTACGGTCTGAAATACTTTGTTGCCCAAATTATGGCTAACAATTCTTTCTCTATCGTACTGTATCGTTGCTCTGTTTCGTTGAGGGTTCTTGATGCGTAACTGATGGGTTTCTCGTTACCTACTGTTCCTTGGCTTAATACTGCGCCTAAGGCTACATTTGATGCGTCTGTTGTTAAAATGAATGGTTTCGAAAAGTCTGGGTCTTCTAATACGGGGTGATTTGTTAAAATGCTTTTAATTTTATCTACTGCTTTTATAAATTCTGGGGTATGTACAATTTTGTTTCCCTTTTTTAAACAATTGGTTAGAGGCTTTGTTATTTGAGCATAACCTTTTATAAATTTTCGGTAATATCCGCTAAGGCCTAAAAATCCTTTAATCTCTTTATTCGTTTTGGGTATGGGGTAATTTAATACAGCGTTTGTTTTGTCGGGGTTTGGCATTACTCCTTGGGGTGTTATTACGTGTCCTAAAAAGGTTACTTCTTTCTGTAGAAATTCGCTTTTTGTCTAGTTGTACTTTAAATTTTGCGGTTCTTAATCTTTCGAACACTTCTCTTAATCTTTCTATGTGCTCCACTAATGATGTTGAATACACTATTATATCGTCTAGGTACACAAGGCATTTTTCGTTGTGTATCCCTCGTAGTATGTTATCCATTACTCGTTGAAAAGTTGCGGGTGCGTTCTTCAGTCCAAATGGCATCCGTTTATACTCGTAGTGTCCTTTAGGTGTGCTAAAGGCTGTTTTCTGTGTATCTCCTTCTTCCATTTCTACTTGATGGTATCCTGATGCTAAGTCTAGCGTCGAAAAGTATTAGCATTTGCCTAATTTGTCTAATATTTCTGTGATATTCGGTAACGGGTATTTGTCGTCTACCGTTTTTTCATTTAATTTGCGGTAATCTATTACCATTCGGTATTTCCGTTTTCCTGATGCGTCTAGTTTCTTTGGTACTATTAGTACGGGGCTGCTCCATGGTGAATTGGAGTGTTGTATAATATCTTGATCTAATAGATCGGTTACTTGTCTGTCAGCTTCTTCCTGACTTGCCTGGGGTAATCTGTATGCTTTGGTGAATAGGGGTTTGTTATCCGTTAGCTCAATGTTGTGTTTAACTGTATTTGTAAACGTTAGGGGTATTCCTTCGCAATGGAATATATCGCGGTATTCATAACATAATTTTTGTATTGCTTTTTGTTCTTCGTGATTTAATTCGGGGTTAAATCGGATACTATTTAAATTTTGTTTTAACATTTCGTCATTTTCTACGGGGTTATAATTTTCGTTGGGGATTCATCTATTTCCATTTCGTCAAAGTTTAATTCTTCTACGTTTATCGGGTTTGTTAAAGATATTTCTACGGGGTAATCATTTGAGTTTATTATTGTTGTTGTGGCGTAATTATTTTTGATTTTTACTAATGCGGTTGGGGTTTCTACTCCTTGTTGAAAAGTTATGTGGTTTATTATTCCTAAGTTTTTATTTGAATCTACGGGGATTCTTTTTTTTTTCTGTTCGGGGTTCTAATGTATATTTTTCGTCTATTTGGGTATTTTGAAATTTATTGGGGATTCGTCCATACTTGGTTCTTAATAATCGGTTTTTGATATCTATATTGGCTCCTAATTTTCTTAGAAGGTCCATTCCTAATAGTCCGTCATATTTGTCATTAAATTCAAATATGCAGAATTTGTGTTTCATCTTTACGTTAAAGGTTTTTGGTAAAGGTATGTTTGCTACGAATTGGTGTATGGTTGTTTGATGGGCGGTTTTAATTTTAAAGGGTTCTCTCTCTACGTAGTTTAGATAATGTTTTTTTACTGTTCGCGGGCTTATTAATGTTTTAGAAGATCCGGTATCGATTAGTAATTTAAATTCAGCGTGGGGTATTTCGATATAGGTTAATACAAGGTGATTCATATTATTTAGATTTATTACGTTAGGTCGTTTATAAAATGGTCCATTTGAAAATTTGAACATGTGTTCTCTTCGTCGTCTTCCTCGTAATTTTCTTGTGGTTCTTCGCGTTCATAATGGTTTGATTGATTCTGTTCATTATTCGTACACGGTCGATTATTATTATTCTGTTCATCTTCATACTCTTCTACTTCCTGATGAAATAGCTCTTCTGAAGTGAAAGTGCGTTTTTGATTAGGGTTTGGTCTTATGTGCGTTATTTTTGTGTTAGGTCTGGTGTTACCAGATGAGGTATCCATTGGTGTAGGTTTGTAATAGTTATTAGAATTATTATTGTTTATCATCGGTGAGTTTCTGTTAGGATTCGCGTTAAATGCTTGTCTTTGTTGATTTATATTTTGGTTAAATCTCGGTTGAAATGCGGGTCTTGAAAAGTTCGAGTTAAATGTTGGTTGAAAGGTGGGTTTTGAAAAGTTCGGGCAAAACGTTGGTTTTGTAAATTGTTTGTATTGGTTGTTAAAGTTTGAATTATTAAAATGTGGAGTATTTGTTCGCGTTTGGTTTGTTTGTGCATTGAATTGGTTAAATTTTTGTTGTGGATTTATTTGTCTTGCGGGTTGTATAGTTTTCATTGGCGTATAGCTTTTATTTGCGTTGGGGTTATATAGTCGATTTCTATAGTACATTACGTTTTCTTCTTCGATTATCATATTCATTGCTTCTTCTAAGTTTTGGGGGTGTTGAAATCTAATTTTATCTGAAAGTCTTTCTGGTAGTGCATTTAGATAGGTATCTAATGCCATCTCGTCATACATTTTAGTTTTGATTAGGGTCGGTTTCTTCGATTTTGAGTTTTGTCAAGATTAAACTTCTTACATCTTGGCATCCCATTCCAAATTGATAGGGTGACTGGTTGTGTTCCATTCTCAGTCCGGTTAAGTCCCTTATTAAACATTTTAAATTACGTTGATCGCCGAAATATGCGATTAATATCCGTTTAAACTGTTCCCATTCATTTACGTCCTCGCGACTGGCTATTAACGTTAGTGCCCTTCCTGTTAGTTTACTGGTTATGAGGCGGATCAGTAAAGTGTTTCTGTCGTTGTCACCTGGCTTATAAAAGGTCTTTAAGAATATTTCGCTTGCCGAAATGTAATTACTGAGTAAGCAGGTATCATTTCCATTAAATGGCGGTATCATTTCGAGGTACAGCTTCATTTCATTAGTCATCTTGGCTGGGGTAATATTTGGGTAATTTTAAAAAGGTAAAAAAAAATTATTTTTTTTTTTAAAAAATTTGGATTTATTTTGTGATTTTTTGGTGTTATTTGATGAGTTTTACGCTTGGTATTAGTTTGGTTGGGTTTACTTTTGATTTGCCGATTTTTAATTTTAATTTCCGAAGTTTCAATAGGCTGGGTTAATTTTGTGGTAATTTATCGGGTGTGAATGTTTTGCGTTATTTGCGTCAGTTATTACTTCTCTACTTTTTAATTATGTCGATTTTATTTGGGTGCGTAATAATTGTTTCGTTGGTTTATGCGATTGTAAGGTGTCTGTAATGCTTACAATGTTATCAATTTGCTATAGGATGTTGTTAGTTACTTAGTTGCATTTGCGTCTTTATTATAAGTTATATTTAATTTTTGCGTGGGTGTAATTTATTACTCGCAGTGTTTTTATATGATACAATTTGTGCGTCTTTAATTTATTGCAGTAAAATTTTCACGTTTGAATTTGGTTGTAATTTAAGTTTTAGTACCGTAATTATTTATTCTTTCTGAGTAGTTTTAGATTGATACTTAAATAAAGTTTCTGATCGTAATTTTATGCTGTTTTTAATTTAACAATGATGAAAAGTATCGCGATGTATTTAAATAGCTTTTGATGTGATTTATTATTAGATTTTTATGCGTATTTATTCAAGGTTAGTTTCTTTCACTTTGATGAAGTATGAGTGTTAGTTTTGCGTTCAATTTGAATTCGCGCTTAGTTATTTCTCGTATTAAGATGTGGTTTTTTAATAATAGAATACGATTTGTCTATTTATGAATGGTATTTGCGTTTGAATCGTGGTGTTGCTTTCGCGTTTTTATTCTTGGTGTATTTTAAATTAATTTTGTGAGTCAGTTAATTCTTTTATTGTGGGATTATAAATTTTTATTTCTTGTTTTAGTTGGGATTGTAGAATTAGAAATTCTAAAATTTGTTGCGCCAGTTAAGATTGAAATAGGAATTCTAAAAATGTTCTTGCGTTAGTTAAGTTTCGATTCAAAAATTCTAAAAAAATTTTTTTTTGTCAGTTAAGGTTGTCGAGTTAGAGGTTTTTAAGAAATTTTTTTTGCGCCAGTTAAGATTTAATTCCGCAATCTTAAGAGGTTTGGTTTTGTTTTTTTTAAGAATTTTTCTTACGTTAATTAAAACGTGTTCTAGTCTCTTGCGTTTTGCGACTTTTTTTATAATTGTCTCTAGTTTTTGTTTCAGAATAATTTTTCTCAGTTCTTAGTCTCAGAATTTTTTGTTGTCTCAAGTTTTTGTAAATTTTTCATATATACAAGTAAAATAATAATAAAATTTCAATAAAGGCTTGAAGATAATTTCTAGCAATTGCTAAGTCGATTATTTTCAAAAAATGGCATAAAATATTTTTAACAATAGTTAACATATACATAAATAAATTATAAATCATAAACTAGCAAATATCAAATGTCTTTGTTAATAATAAAATAAATTTTAATTGGTTTAGGAAAATGAACTTACACTAGTTGCTTGGTTGCTTTCATTGATTTGTTTTCTTGTTTCTGTTTTTCTTTTGGCTTCTTGGATTTGATCTATGCTTGTATCGCCTCCAATTTTTTTTTCTTTTGTTGAATTTGAACTATGCTTGTTTCTCCTTCAACTGCTGGACTTGAACGATGCGTGTTTCTCCTCTAACTTTTTGTTTTGTTCTGCCAAAATCGGAATTGAAATTCCCGGACCACCAGTTCCTCGAAGTTGGATTCGCTAGTGCCCTTTTGACATCCGTTACGACTGCGCCAGTTAAGGTTCGTGGCTTCGAGCGGTCCTTTTTAAAAAGACTTTTTTGGTCCTTAACAAATTTATTTAGTTTTATGAACAAACTTGAATAATAAGTCTAAGTCGAAATACATTAATTAATTTGTACAATGAGTTATCTTACGAACTGCAAGGTAAAAGCTGAACGTCTGATGAACTGACTAGGAGTGGAGCTCCCAGTCCTTATATAACTTTCTCCCCCTCACAATTCTGTGGGAACCTGCGGACGTAATGTCTGCTTACACTTTATAATACTTAGTTGCTATCTTAGAAGCTATTCATAAATACAATGTTGCAGGCTTATTCTGCGTAATCTCGGTACGTGACATCCGACGACCGTCTGTGACCTGACTTTTGCAGTGTCACTTATCCTTGTGCTACTTTGTAGCGTTTCCACTCGTTGGAACTGAAATCATAATAATATAATGTAATAAATTGTTGCAACGACATTGTTGCACTGTCCTAACATTTCCTAATGTTTCCTAATATTTCCTAATACAGATATTAGTATTATATGTATAATAGATGGGGGTTCCTATAACTCGCGTTGCTTTCGTCACGTACCATTTTGAGTTAATAGCATTTATTCCCTTGGATTTTCATACTTCTAGATAAGTAGACCATTGTTTGTTCAAATAAATTGGGTAAACTTTGATTTAAGCTACCATGCCTTGTTTGTTTCCAATATATTAGGTGTAGATTTTAGCTTTCTAGTCACGTAGACTTCATATAATTTATGTATTAAATTATATGCGTTTGCTATCTTACGCATTATTAAACCTGCTTGTTTTAATTGGGATTCTTGCCGTATTAATGAAGCGTTATCCATGCGTGTCGCGTTTCAGTTTGCGTTTATGTTGCTTTACGACTTGCGAATTTCTTTAATCAAATAAATCTTCAAAATATTTTTCATTAACTAAATTAATTATGATTATGCTTTATATGCAGGGCGTTGTGCTTTACTTTCCAGTCTAATTTTCGTATTTCTTGTCTTCTTCAGAAAACTGTGTCTCTTTGTGAGCCTTCATGTATTTTATAAGAAGTGCGCTATACTATTGGTCCTAACTACCCCTAAATGACCTTATTAACACATCATTTTTCCCCCAAATTAAAACAAAAAATTTTCAAAAATGTTATTTTTGGAGCTCAACGTGAGACAAAATTCACATTGGTCCAAAATTATTTTGTTTTTATTTTCTACTATACACACAAACTCCTAAATTATTTTTACACCCCTATTTTTATTTTAATCTAACCTATTCTATAACTGTGCACGTATCCATTTTGAATATTCTATGATATTTTCTAAATAACTACTATTTACACAAGCCTCTTTCTATTTCTATAGGTCTATACAAGGCATTTCATCTCCCTAATTCCTACGCATGGATAAATGTGTGTCGCGTTTCAGCTTGCGTTTATGTTGTTTTACGACTCGCAAATTTGTTTATTTAAATAAATCTTCAAATAATTTTTCATTAACTAAATTAATTATGGTTATGGTTCATATACAGGGCGTTATCATTTACTTTCCAGCCTAATCATCGTATTTCTTGTTTTATTCAGAAAACTGACTCGTTTTCTGAGCCCTCATGTATTTTATATGATACCCCTAAATTACCTCATTAACACAGTGTGTGTGCGCGCGTGTGTGTGCGTGTGCGTGTGCGTGTGGGTGCGTGCGTACGTGCATGCGTGCGTGCGTGCGTGCGTGTGTCTGCGTGTGTGTGCGTGTGTGTGCGTGCGTGCGTGTGTGTGTGTGTGTGTGTGTGTGTGTGTGTGTGTGTAGAGAGCAATTTTGGTCAGTGTATTACCTTAAGATTCTAATACTGTAAATTTGAATGAAATGAATACTAAATCACATGCACATTGTTTAAATAAATATTTCAAACAAATGTGTGGTACATAAATGCAAATAAATTAAACAAATGCTTTTATTTTAGCAAGAAATATGAACAGTAAGCGATGGAATAGATTTCGCCAAGATGGTGAAGAGAAGTTCGGTAAGTGTAATTGCTTTTTCTTTTAAATTATTAGGTATTTGTAATCGCCATGTACTTTTATTTCATGCGTTATTAGTATAGCGCTTTTAAATAAGACATCTTTTGTAGATATGTTATGAACGGCAGGTTGGACTTTGGTTGAAATCCGCACCCAAAATATTGAATCAGTTTCTTTCAATAATTTCTAAACCAATTAAGATGTCACTGAAAATTTAAATATTTAAAGAATCAGGAGAAATCTAGAAATCCTTTTTTTTTAATTCTAATCAAAGTACATAGAAATAACACTATTGGTTATCAAACTTAACTAATAAATTGAGAGTAAACTTATAGCTTAATATTATTTTCAACGAAATGGAGATCGAAGTCGATTTGTATTGCTACTCTTTTTCTATATTTTGCAAAAAACCGCATTAAAGAAATACTAAAAGATAAGATCTTAGACGGTAATCAATTTATGGATATGGCAAGCAGTTGTCTTAAACGTCAGAACTTACCAAAAGGCTTTGGTTTCAAATATATTCAATAAAATATATCTGATATATACACACATAGTAATGTGAAAATGAAACTTTTGTAATACTATAATTTTACACCTTTCCAAATTCTTATGAACTTTTTCATGGGTGTCACACAAAATAGTTAACGTGGTCAAACCAGCAAGTTTTAGTTCAAAGAGCTACTAAACTCGCGTCGTGATCAGAATATTATTCTTAAACCTTTACCTGAAGTCAACTTTGGCGTAAACCATATTGGGTACAAAATAAATACATATTTAAAAGTTGGGTAAGATTACCTTCAATGTATGCAGTTTATACTATAAGAGGCAGTTAATTATATTAATTTATTAATGTTCTTCGGTATTGTAATGTAGTTCAAGGTAAACTTTTTTTATTCTGTCTAATACATGAAAAATATTCACAGACATTTACAGAGAATCCTTAATACATTTTAATGTCATTACGGTCGTTAAATAATTATAATTATAGCACTAAAGTCTTTCTTAGGATGGCGGCCGCGATATACTATTATTAATCTAATTACAAACGTTACTGATGCAATATTAAATTGTACTACAAGCACAAATGTAACACGGTTATATTTTACTTTGCATTGACACTAGCGTATTTATTGGGTGATCAAATAGTGTATTTCATATCTCTAGTGTTAGGATTAATATTGTCTGATGTCAAGTTGTGACGTTTCTTTTATAATCAGATTTCATTTTAATAGTTTCTGTATAAGTAAATCCCACCAATAGGGTTAGGCTATTTCCTTTAAGAGGTATAATTTTTAGGTTACATGCATTCTTGAACTTGAGAAGAATTATTTTTGTGTCTTATATTGTTCA
The DNA here is from genome assembly GCA_036346225.1 of Platerodrilus igneus. NCBI lineage: Eukaryota > Metazoa > Arthropoda > Insecta > Coleoptera > Lycidae > Platerodrilus > Platerodrilus igneus. The sequence continues at coordinate 4,484,246 of JARFIW010000874.1, read as the reverse complement.
TACTCAAAGGTTGTTGAATTCATTATAACTGTTTAAAAGTTAGACCTGATACCATGGTTACTTTGTGAATATATTACAGTGCCATGATTCATTTGTTTTGGTTAATAATGTATTACGCTGGCGTTTATTATTTTGGCATCTGAACGCAAAGAGAGTTCACATGTCATTTGTCCTAATATAGAAAATATAAAAGCCCTTTTCTGTGACTCTAGTTAACTTTTCCAAATTTTAATTTCACATATGTATTAAATAGAGAAAACGACACAAACATAGCTTTAATATGCTGTCTTAATTCATCTGTCCGAAGTTTGCTAAAAATATCTTTAACTATTTTATGGAGGGAAGATCCATTTCTATATAGCACTTTGTATTTACCATGCAAACAATCGACATGTAACTGTAGTAAGTTAGTTGCCTTAAAGAGTAGGTTATCGAACAGACTCAAAGTAGTCAATTATGTTCGATAATACCATACCAGGTTGGCTGCTTTTAATTTTAGGGCACATTAGTTCCGAATCGACTACTTTATGCTGGACATAAGCATGTTAGAAACAATTAGTTTCAAAGTCAAAATAGATAAAAGCATTTAGTAGAGTCCGAGTTATCTACAGGAAAAAATAACTTATCAAGTATTTTTGTTAACCTCTGAAACTATAACCTAAAAAAAATTGTAAATTAAACGTAGTTTATAAACGTGCCCTCAGAACGTTTTTCTTTGTTTCTGTGTTAAGAATTTATAACATAATTATATTGTGGAAAATGTTTTTCATTAAGCTACGTATTTTAGATACATTTGATTTTTAATATTTGTTCAAGAATGTCTATCATGTACTCGTAATAAATACATAACTATGTAGTATAGCAGAAAATATAATTTTGTTGTTTTTCTTTTGATTGGTGTTATTTACATGTAATAGTTATAGTTCCAACTTTTCTATAATGGATTGCACCTAAAAGCGTGACTCAAACTCAGGTCACCTTACGTTTGATTTTAGAAGTATTTCTTTCAGTTAACAATTTTCAAGTAGGCGTACCAGTGTCCTTGGGGTAACGTTTACTTTAGACTTGTGTTTAGTAATAGTGTACTTTACGATTTCTCACGTGAATTGTAGGCCAGAATCGCTCTCCTGATACCAAGCTTTTGACATTACTCTTGTTATTCTTTCTTGGATTTTTCCTAGAAAATTAGCGAAATTAGATGGCGTTTAAGGTACTTTCCGATTAAAACATTTTACATACGATAGCATTCCGGGACTCTCTTTACACCAACAGATGAATCCATTTATGGATAAATATATCAGGCAGGATTGTGAGGTAATGGAAGGAGTGAAAATTGGTGAAATAGATGTCAGTGTGCTATTGTATGCGGACGACGCAGTATTGTTGGCTGAATTGTCACAAGATTTGCAACGAATGTTTGATAGGCTGTTGGAAGCGTATGAAAATATGCAATTGAAAAACAATGCATACAAAACGAAAATAATGATTTTTGACAGAAATCGCGAAATTGATGACATTGTATTTAGAATAGACAATGACACGACAGAGAACGTGAATGACTTCGTGTACCTTGGTAGAGAGTCTTTAGTAATTGAAAGCAGGCCGTGAAATAGAAAGAAGGACAAATGCTGGAAGAAAAGTGTTTGCAAGTATATGAGCAGTGAACAGGAATGAAAGATTGAGTTTAAGTGCAAAACTGGTTATTACAACGGTGTGTTTGTGCCAGCCATTCTCTAAGGAAGCGAAACTTGTGTCTGGCAGAAGAAGCATGTTAGTCGTATAAATGCTGCAAGAATGAGGTTTTTAAGAAGTGTGTGCGAAATAACATTGACAGACAAGGTGCTAAACGAAGGTTCAAGGGTGCAAGTGACCTTTAAAGAACTGAACAAGCGAAGCATGCTTAGATGGTTTGGGCATGTGTATAGAACGAATGAGAATAGACTTACCAAACGTATATATATATATATATATATATATATATATATATATATATATATATACAGGGTGAGTTTAGGTGTGGCAACGGTCGATAACTCCGTTATTATAAAAGCTACGTAAACCAAATTTGGAGACATATTAGGCATACCTAAAGTGCATATTCCAAAAATATATTAAAGCATACAGGGGGTTTCATAATTCCAGGGCATATTAAACTTATATTTTTTTAAATAAAACACCCTATATATTATTACATTTTTGAAAAGCCCGTAAAAAGAGCATTAAATTTGATATAAAATTGTATCTGTGTCTTCCTTTTAGTTTTTGAGATATTCAACTGTTTTTAGAAAAAATGACCCTGATTAGATACATTGCCACTGCACTAATACACAACTTATGTTAATTTTCAAGATGCAGAAAATTTTACTATATACCATAGTATATTTGTAATTATCACTTTTTTGAAATTTCTTCGCAGTATACAGGGTGTGTCAGGTTTCGCAAAATGCAATTTTTTTAATTTTTTTAAATGGCACCCTACTAATTTTATTGCTACAATGGATAGTTCATTAAGTGTCCTTTTATTTTTGTTAAGCATTCCCTATACCTAAATCCACTACTTTCTGAGATATTTTTGATTTTCTTCAAATTTTAAGAATGTTTTTAATTTACATAACTAAAAATAACTTACTCTTGGAGAATATTATAAAACAATTGATACATTTTGATTAACAATTAACTACACTTATCCAATAACAATTTTCACTAAAGATATAACAACCTACAATAATACGCTATCAACAGAATTCTGCCAGATCAACAATATGCATTTTATAGAAAATGTTCAAGCAGGAAATCAGGCAGGCTTTGAGAAAAATTACAATTACAATTAAAATGTCATTTAGGTTTATTAATTGTAGTGTGTTGTCATTTAACAAGATATCTCTCTTGGTATATTCTTGATGCAAGTAGGAAATTTCTTAAACTTTCTCCCAATACCCAAATCATATTTATTTGTTCTTCCACTGTAAAATTCATTTTGAAAACTCCTTCAAAGATTACATTTATAACAGAACTAATAATGTGTTAAATGACAACACACTACAATTAATAAACCTAAATGACATTTTGATTGTAATTGTTATTTTTTTCAAAGCCTGCCTGATTTCCAGCTTGAACATATCCTATAAAATGCATATTGTTGATCTGGAAAAATTCTGTTGATAGCCTATTATTGTAGGTTGTTATATCTTTAGTGAAAATTGTTATCGGATAAGTGTAGTTAATTGTTAATCAAAATGTATTAATTGTTTTATAATATTCTCCAACAGTAAGTTACTTTTAGTTATGTAAATTAAAAACATTCTTAAAATTTGAAAAAAATGAAAAATCTTTTAGAAAGTAGTCGATTTAGGTATAGGGAATGCTTAACAAAAATGAAAGGACACTTAATGAACTATCTATTGTAGTAATAAAATTGGTAGGGTGCCATTTAAAAAAAAATTTTAAAATTGCATTTTGCGAAACCTGACACCCTGTATACTGCGAAGAAATTTCAAAAAAGTGATAATTACAAATATACTATGGTATATAGTAAAATTTTCTGCATCTTGAAAATTAACATAAGTTGTGTATTAGTGCAGTGGCAATGTGTCTAATCAGGGTCATTTTTTCCAAAAACAATTGAATATCTCAAAAACTAAAAGGAAGACACAGATACAATTTTATATCAAATTAAAGCTTTTTTTATAGGCTTTTCAAAAATGTAATAATACATAGGGTATTCTATTTAAAAAAATATAAGTTTAATATGCCCTGGAATTATGAAACACCCTGTATAATTCCAAATATTTTTAAAATATGCACTTTAGGCATGCCTAATACGCCTCCAAATTTGGTTTATGTAGCTTTTATAATAACGGAGTTATCGACCGTTGCCACACTAAAAACTCACCCTGTATATATAAAGACAAGTTATTTGCAGTCCGCAATAACAAATTGTATGTAAAATAAGACGTATCTGTAAACAAACCTTTATGAAAATAATAAAAGCTATTGACAAATACAAATCGGGCTAGTAGTTTTATAGCCATTAACAAAACATTAGCTTTATTACTTCAGAGGGGAGGAAACATCTACTGACCGATGGTTTCGGCTTTGTTAAGCCTCATCAGAGCAAATTAGTTTCCAACCCTATAAAGTAATCGAAGCTATTATACTGATATAATTTCGAAACAATCTCTGTACTATGGCAAAAATAAATAAAACCGCCATCAGGTGACAAAACACTAAAACTACTAAGTGTGGAACTACAGAATTGAATCGAAATTACATAGTAGATTCTATAGATGGCTAAAAAAGTACGTCTAGCCTTTAAAATTTGCGGAATGTTACAGCAAAATTTATTTGCAAACGTAACAAACCTTCTCGTGGCGACACCCGGGTTCATGTCTCAAAGGCGATTCAATTAATAAAAGACAAATTATTTGCAGTCCGCAATAAGAAATTGTATATAAAATAAGATGTATCTGTAAACAAACTATTATGAAAATAATAAGAGCTATTGAGAAATACAAATCGGGCTAGTAGTTATAAGGCCAAAAACAAAACATTAGCTTCATTACTTCACAGGGGAAAAAACATCTACTGACCGACGGTTTCGGCCTTGTTATGTCTCATCAAAGCAGATTAGTTGTCAACCCTATAAAGTAATCGAAGCTATTATACTGATATAATTTCGAAACAATTTCTGTACTATGGCAAAAGTAAATAAAACCGCCATCAGGTGACAAAACACCAACACTTAAGTGTGGAAGTACAGAATTGAATCAAAACTACATAATAGATTCTAAAGATGGCTATAAAAGTACGTCCGGCCTTTGAGATTTGCAGAATGTTACAGCAAAATTTATTTGCAAACGTAACAAACCTTCTCGTGGCGACACCCGGGTTCATGTCCCAAAGGCAATTCAAATAATAAAAGACAAGTTATTTGCAGTCCGCAATAAAAAATTGTATATAAAATAAGATGTATCTGTAAACAAATTCTTATGAAAATAATAAGAGCTATTGACAAATACAAATCGGGCTAGTAGTTATATAGCTATTAACAAAACATTTGCTTTATTACTTCACAGGCGAGGAAACATCCACTGACCGATGGTTTAGACTTCGTTAAACCTCATCAGAGCAGATTAGTTTCTAACCCTACGAAGTAATCGAAGCTATTATACTGATATAATTTCAAAACAATCTCTGTACTATCGTAAAGTAAATAAAACCGCCATCAGGTGATAAAACACCTACACTACTAAGTGTGGAACTACAGAATTGAATCGAAACTATATAGTAGATTTTATAGATGGCTATAAAAGGACGTTTGGCCTTTGAAATTTGTGGAATGTTACAGCAAAATTTATTTGCAAACGTAACAAACCTTCTCGGGGCGACACCCGGGTTCATGCCCCAAAAGCAATTCAAATAATAAGAGATAAGTTATTTGCAGTCCGCAATAAGAAATTGTATATAAAATAAAATGTATCTGTAAACAAACTAATTGATCCAGTTGTTCACAACATTAAATTTATATTCTTAATTTTATTCGACAGATGCCACTTGTCAACTACGTTTGTTTACATTATAACAATGGTATTATAAAACCTAATTTGGCTATGAATATTTCATAAAATTAAAGTGAATTTAAAACTTAGGAACAGGGCGTATTTCGCATTGATTAAGTAATTAGATAATATTGATCAATACTCTTAAACATAACCCTAGTTCTAACTTAATTAATCATAACTTGCTATAACAGCTTTCAAGTAAACTTTTATATTGTCCACTTCTTACTATGATTAAAGAGGGATATTTTATTACCCTAATGAGTTTATATGAAAGTTTTTGTGTTTATCAACATTCCATACTTCAACTTATTTATATATGTAACTTGTATAAATCACACAACTGATTTAATTTTTATGACTAAGTATATTTTTGCTTCTTTTATCATCTGATTAGGAAACGTTGTTCAATTTACTTACTATATTAAGGAATTTAAAATCTATACCTTCCAATTGTAAGTAGTTAACGGATCCGATTTCTACATGATATAATAATTGTTGCATTTTTATGAGAATCAAACGTTAAGGTTTAGTATTAACGTGAAATTTAAAATCAAGGAGTTATATTTTCAATTTATATATATATATATATATATATATATATATATATATATATATATTTAAAGAAAGCTAAGTTACTATTGCACAAACATTCTTTTCTAATACCTGAATTATAAATACGTTCCATTTTTGTTATAACATATAAATTTGTTAAAGAATATTATGCTACATTATACTTTTCTAAGAAACCTAGAACAATTTTATTTAAACAAAAAGGTATACAATTTTTGAGTATATAAAACACTTTCATGAAGGTTAATACTACTAGATATAAAGATTCTTACGATATCATATTATTTTGAAATATACTGGAGGAGCAAACTGCTGCTTCATATGCTATACTTTTAATCTTGTAATTTATTTCAGGTATCTCATCGTTGTAGTTAACTTATGGGTTCTACATTCCCCTTTTTTTCTGAATGTAGTGGCGCTCAATATTTTGTTTAATTTTTTTAGATCTATTCCCACCCCTGAACCATTGCTTTCTACCGCTTAGAGTAAAGTCTACAGCATAGCACCGGTAAGAAACCAAAATACTGCTTCAATGGATTAGGTACCTAGTATTTTATTACTGTCTAATTGAGAGTTTAAACTCTTAATAGTGAGTGTAAAAAGGAATTAATAGATATGTTATCACTGTAACGAGTAACCATATATACAGAGTGGTTGGCCTGTAACATACCATAAGTGTGGTTTGCTCAAAATTTAAATTTCTATGAAAATTCTTATTTATTTTTTTTAACTCAAATAGTGTTATAGGTTATTCTAAACTTGTTTTTTTGGGTACTTCAAAATAACAATGATATAGGTAAATTACGACGGTTTTAAAACGACATATTTTCCTATTGATATTAAACGTCTCCACATTCTTTTCCTACAAATCCTTTTTTTTAGTTGTTCTAAACTGGAGGCGGTGACGTTACCCTGTTCAATTTTTGCAAGTCAGACACTCCCCTCAAATCAAGTTTTATATACTCCCAGGGCGAAGTCCGTCCTGGTTTGACAATTTGTTTTGTGCTCGTTTCTTTTTTTGGCTATCCAACAGCTCTCTTTAGCTCACGTTTCTTTAATTGTTTATTGTGTCGGAACCCAAAAAGTGGTCAACACAATAATAAAAGAAAATGTTGTCATTAGGTGCTAATGATAACTTGGGATCTGTTGGTGGAAGATCCAACACCCAGAAAATGTAATAAAAAATAACTCTCTTACTCATTCGTATGACGTTGTCATACTTGTATTCGCTTCGAATAGGAATAATTCAAACACTAACTTTTACTTTTGTCCCAAGCGTTCTTTCATCTTATTTGAAATCAATACTTTAACATCGTTTTAAATTTGTACGCGAGTTAAGGTTCGGGCCTTGGGAGCTGCGCTTTTTAAAAAACGTTTCCAAAACTTAACAAATTTATTTTAATTAATACAGAAATTAATGTGGAATTTTGACAAACTGATTTTAACTTTAAATCAAAATAAATTAATTAATTGAACTAATATTGTGAGTCGCCTAAGCAAACTGCAATGATAAAGCTAAATACTTTGACTGACTGCCGGGTCCTTGAGCTCCCGAGCTTTTTATAATGTGCTATCCCCTCACATGGCTGTGGGAACTTGCAGATCTCATGTCTGTTTTACTCTTAATTCTATACTTTGTTACATTGTTACAATCTTATTTTCTAGGTAATTGCGATATCTTAACCGTCTGTGACCTGCCACCAGTGCCACCTGCAGCATCACTATCGTCTCGAATACAAAGTTGCATATCCGTTTTTATGAACTGTTGATAACCTGTTTAGTTTATCCTTGTATTACATTGTTGCAATTGACTTATAATTTATTTAACAATTCCTAATAAGTTTCTATTAGGTTCTATTATTTAACATATAGATAAATTGGGGGATACATAACTCCTCCCGACGTAAATGAAAAATTAAGGTTTTACTTAATTTCTAAATTCATAAAATTTATTATTCAATTCCATTATTTACAGTTCATTATTTCTAAGAGTTACACCTATTATTTCTTTATTTCTCTTTGTTTCCGTAAATCTAAAACTGTTTCCTTTATTCTTATATCTAAGATACATTTTGTAAAATACATATATAATTAGAAAAATTATTGGAATTGTCCAAACGCTTATATTATCATAGTGTAACTTAGGCACTTTAAGTTCACTTAAATGTTCTTTGTAATTTTCCATTAATTTCATGGCCTGGTTGATGTCGCTTAAGTCTAGATGCTCTAGCTGTATGGGTTTCTTGACTATTTTTTCGTCTTCTTGTTGCTCTATCTTGAACTGTAGTTCTGGTAGGTTTGCAAGTTTCTTTGTTGCTATGGAGTCTTGATAAACTCTGATTATTTCGTCTTTCAATTTTACATAACAGTCTTCTTTAAGGGTAATTAATTTGCTTCCGGTTAGTTCTAGGTTATTTTCATCTTGATTGCAGTGGATGGCTGTTATTACTTCTGTTGGGAAAATGGCGATCTATTTGTTTTCTTTAAGCTTTTGAATATTCATGGTGGTTATTTGTACGGGTTTTGCTTCACAGTTTTTGTAATATTTGAAAATTTTAATTGCTGTACTTTACAAGGGCTGTTTCTTGAATGGTTGTTGTCGTCAACGAATGGCATAAATATTGGTTGTTTGTTACTTCGGTACATTTTTTGTTTGTTATAACCATATCTTAGTTCATTTAAGTATAAGAATTTGGTTTAGGGTATGATACCTTGGTATGTGCTAGTAACTTTCATTGGAAAAGCAAATAAATGATAATAATTATAGTTGTTACTCTCTACTATTGGGATCTCTATTAAAAATATTATTTCGTTATTCTTAATGTAGCCTTTAACTATAGCTATTTCTTCAAATATTAGCATGTTTGATTCTGTTACATCAAAAGATAGTTTGCTGTTAGTTATAAATGTTCTAATTCTTAATAATTCCTTTAATAAATCGGTTGGTTCAATGATACTAGAATGTAAGGTATTCAATTTTGCAAATGTTACTGCGTTTTCTAAAGTTACTAAAATTTGTTGTATTAAGTAAGAGTTGATATTATTTGAGTGTATTTTGTATTGAATCTAAGTAAATCTCGCATGCCTAGCATGGTAGTTCCCATGTTAGTTTCAAGAGTATCTTGATTTCTTACTAGTTTTCTTAACATTTCGTTGAATTTTATAATTGTTGATTGGATTAGAGATGTTTGATTGCTAATTATGGTGTTTATATCGTTTTGATTCTCAATTAATTGTTGTATTGCGTTGTCATAATGTTCTTCGTCTTGATTGTCTAAATTGCCTGTTATAGCTTTTATTATGTTACCTAATCCGTTGATTAGTCCTTTTTTTCGTCTTGTAGTTTGTTCGGTGGGTATTAATCTATTGAATTTATCTTCTGTTTCTTAAAATACTTTCTATTATACTGTTGTAATTAATCATTTCTATTGCGTATTTTTTTGCGAATTTTGCTGTGTCCATAAATTGTTTTAATCGGTAATAATTTTCTTTCGTTGTTTGAAATTCTTGTTTTAGTTCGGTTAAGTCGAATTTTTGTGGGAATGTCCAATAGTCCATGGTATTTTGCATACTGCCTAATTTTATTGGTAGTATACCGGGGTTGTTTTTTTATCTTTCGTATTGTTATTTCGTTGTCCGCTTTACCTGGGCGAGGTTGACGGTAAGGATGATGATTATCAATCTGAAATTACAGGGTATCTTAAATTTTTTAGGTGAATGTATTTCGTTATTTTGCCGTTGTCTATTACTGCTACATTTTGTCGGATATTCTCTTAATTTTAAATGGGCCTAAATTTCTGGGTGCCGTTTTGTGTCTTTTACTTTGGAAATTCTTCTCACATACGGTTTGTCTTATTAAAAATTTATTTGCGTCGGTATTCTTATTACGGTTTGTGGTAATACGTTCTTTGTCATTATCTAATTTATCTTTTACTTTGCCATAAGTTATTTTTAGTTTTTCTTTATGACCTTTAGCGTATTGTTGATATACTTCCTTATTATAATGTACGTCGTAAGGATTGCGTTAATTTGAATGTCCTAAAGTTAATTCTAAGGGTGTAAAATTTGTTGATGAGTGAATTGTATTATTATAGGCGATTAGTGCGTATGACATTAAATTGGTTATGTGTTCCTTCTTATAAGTTATTCTCAATAATTGAATTTGTTCTAACAGGGTTGAATGTAGTTGTTCAATCAGTCCATTTGATTCAGCTTGGTTTTCAGTTATGAAATGAATTTTTATTTTGTGGAGTTCTAAAGTATTTTGTACTGTCTCATTTTTAAATTCCCTGCTGTTATCTAACGTTTTTGTTTCAAGTATTCCATAAAATGTAAAGTACTGTAAAAATACTTGGGTTGCGTCAATGCTATTTTTGGATGTGATTAGTATTGCTTGTTTTATTTTTGTGAATGCGTCTGAAATGGTCAAATAGTTTTGTGCTTCTACTACTAGAGTATCGGCATGTAATTTTTGAAATGGTTTGTCGGGTGTTTTGGTTAACATTAAGGGTATCTTTGGGGGTTTCCTGTGGTATTTTGCTTTGTCGCATAGTTCACATTGGTTAATGAAATCTGTGGTCAATTCTTTAATGTCTTTAAAATAATCACGTCTTGTGAGTTGCTTCATGGTTTCGTTAATTCCACGATGGTTGGTTTTTCCTTTGTGTTGGTTTCTAATTACATCATTTATTTCGTCAGGGTTGTCTAGTGTTATTAATTTGCTCGTGTATCTGATAAGTTCAAGGCCTAAGTTATTGAATAATTTTACGTATAATTCTAAAAACTTTTTGTATAAATTTTCGGTGCTAAAATAAAAATAAAATCGTTTTTTCTTGGGGGTGTATTATTTTAGAATTTTAATTATTTTTTCCTCGTTGTCAAATTTGGTTATTTGAATTTGGTATATCTTTTTGTTATCTACTTTTGTATATTTTACGGGATTGGGGTTATTCAAAACTTCGGTAATTATAAATTGATTGGGTTTCATATCGATTGCTTTGTTTAAAATTTTAATTGCGGTTTTAGGTTGTTCATTTTGTTTCTGGATGCGTAACTGATTGGTTTATCGCTACCTACTTTTCCTTGGCTCAATACTGCGCCTAATGCTACATTCGTTGAGTCTGTCGTTAGTATGAATGGTTTTGTAAAGTCTGGGTATTCTAATATGGGGTGATTTGTTAATATATTTTTAATTTTGTCTACGGCTTTAATGAATTCCGGGGTGTGTTCAATTTTGTTTCCTTTCTTTAGACAATTTGTTAGGGGCTTGGTCATCTGAGCGTATCCTTTAATGAATTTGCGGTAGTAACCACTAAGTTCTAGAAATCCTTTAATTTCTTTGTTTGTTTTTGGTAGAGGGTAATTTAGAACTGCATTCGTTTTATCGGAGTTTGACATTACTCCTTGGGGTGTAATTATGTGTCCTAAAAATGATTGTAAAAATTCGCTTTTGCTTAATTGTACTTTAAAATGTGCTTGTCTTAGTCTTTCAAATACTTCTTTCAGTCTTTCTATATGTTCTACTAATGATGTTGAATAAACTATGATGTCGTCTAGGTACGCAAGGCATTTTTCGTTGTGTATTCCTCGTACTATATTGTCCATGACTCTTTGGAAAGTAGCGGGTGCGTTCTTTAATCCAAATGGCCCTTGTTTGTATTCGTAATGTCCTCTAGGTGTGATGAAGGCTGTTTACGATATATCTCTTTCATCCATTTCTACTTGATGGTGTCCTGATGCTAGGTCTAGTGTTGAAAAGTATTAGCATTTGCCTAATTTGTCTAAAATATCGCTTATATTAGTTAGTGGATATTTTTCATCTACCGTTTTTTCTGTAGTCTATTACCATTCTGTACTTTCTCTTCCCCGAGGCGTCTAGTTTCTTGGGTACTATTAATACGGGGCTGCTCCATGGTGGATTGGAGTGCTGGATTATGTCTTGTTCTAATAAGTCTGCTACTTGTCTGTCAGCTTCTTCTTGGCTTGCACGAGGTAGTCTATATGCTTTTGTAAAGATTGGTTTGTTGTCTGTTAGTTCGATATTATGTTTAACTGTGTTGGTGAATGTTAGGGGTATTCCTTCACAGTGGAATATGTCGCGGTATACAAAACATAAATTTTTAATTGCTCTTTGCTCTTCTCGATTGATGTCGGTATTAAAACGAATGTTACTTAAATTTTCTCTTAACATTTTGTCATGTTTTATTGGGTTGCAATTGTTTTCTAAATTTTCGTCTATTTCCATTTCGTTAAAATTTAATTCTTCTACGTTAATTGAGTCGGTTAGTGATAGTTCTATGGGATAGTCGTTTAAATTTAATATCATTGTGGTTGCATAATTATCTTTTATTTGTACTAATGCGGTTGGGGTTTCTACTCCTTGTTAAAACGTTATATGATTTATTATTTCTACTTTGTTGTTTGAGTTTACCGTGATTTTTATTTTTCTTTCCGCTTGGGGTTCTATCGTATATTTTTATTCGATTTGAGTGTTTTGAAATTTAATGGGGATATTTCCGTATTTCGTTCTTAGTAAACGCTCTTTTATGTCAATATTGGCTCCTAATTTTCTTAGAAGGTTCATTCCGATTAGTCCGTCATATTTGTCGTTAAATTTGAAAATACAAAATTTGTGTTTCAGTTTTACATTGAATGTTCTCGGTAAGGGTATATTGGCTACGAATTGGTGTAATGTCGTCTGATGAGCTGTTTTAATTTTAAATGGCTCTCTTTCTACATAATCTAAGTAATGTTTCTTCACGGTTCTAGAGCTAATTAATGTTTTTGAGGATCCGGTATCGATTAATAATTTAAATTCGGCATGGGGTATTTCTATGTATGGTAGTACTAGGTGATTTATATTATTCAGGTTTATTAAATTTGGTCGTTTATGAATCGGTCTATCTGAAAATTTGAGCACCAGTTTTATTCGTCGTCCTCTTCGTAAGTTTCGTACTGTTCGTCACGTTCATAGGTTTCTACATGGTTTGAATCATCGTTCGTACCGGGCTGAATGTAATTATTCTGGTCATGGTCAAATTTTTCTACTTCTTGATGAAATAGGTCTTCCGATGTAAAATTCCGTTTTTGATGAGGGTTTGGTTGGATGTGTGTTATTTTTGTATTTTGTCTGGTGTTACTAGATGAGGTATGTATGGGCGTTGGTTTGTAATATATATTAGAATTGTTATTGCTGTTTGTCATTGATGTATTTCTAATTGGGTCCGCGCTGAATGCTGGTCTTTGTTAATTCACGTTTTAGTTGAATCTTGGTTGAAATGCGGGTTTCGTAAAATTTGGGTCGAACGTTGGTTTTGAAAAATATTTATATTGATTATTAAAATTAGTATTTTTGAAATTTGGGTTGTTAATTCGCGTTTGATTTGTTTGTGTGGTGAAGGGTGTGAATTTTTGTTGGGGGATTGTTTGTCTTGCGGCTTGTATAGTTTTTATTGGTAAATAACTTTTATTTGCGTTGGGGTTTTATAGTCTGTAATACATTACATTTTCCTCTTCTATTATCATGTTTGCGTCTGCTTCTAGGTTTTGGGGACGTTGGAATCGGATCTTATCTGATAGTCGTTCTGGTACGGCGTTTATATGTGTCCAGTGCCATTTTCTCATACATTTTTGTTTTTGAATGTCGAATATTTTGATCGGGTTCTTAGGTTTTTAGTTTCGTTAGGATTAGACTTCTCACTTCTTGGCATTTCATTCCGAATTGATACGGGGATTGGTTGTTTTCCATTCTGAGGTTTATCAGGTCTTGTACAAGGCTTTTTATATTACTTTGGTCACCAAAATATGCAATTAGTATGCGTTTATAGTCTTGCCATTCTTCAAGATCGATTCGGCTGGCAATTAGTGTTAGTGCCCGTCCGGTCAGTTTGCTAATTATCAGGCGTAAGATAAATGAATTTCTTTTGTTATCTCCGGGTTTGTAGAAGGTTTTCAAAAACATTTTGCACGTTTTGATGAAATTCACAAGGTGAGCTTGCTCTCCATAAAAGATTTGAATTGTTTCTATGTAAAGTTGCATATCTAAACTCGTTTTGGTTAAGGGTTGCTTTCGCTTTTGCTCAGTTTCGAATTTTGTAAAAATTGAAATTTATTTCGCGATTTGTACTGTTATTTTTGTTTGGGTTTATTAATTTTCAGTTTGAAGTATGTTAGGTCTTTTAAAGAATTGTAGTTGCTTATATTTGTACTTAGTTACACGGTGCGCTTATTTTTATTTCGCGGATGTTAATTTGTCGTAAATGGTACCTAAGTTTTGCTTCTTGAAAGGTTTTTGATGTGAATAAATAATTTCTTGCGGTAACTACTTCACTTTGTGTATTTTGCGCCAGTTAAGACTTATTTTATTTTTAATTTTGCTGATTTTCTTAAGTCTGTTACAACTACATCCTATCTGTGGGTGTTAATTAAATTGCATGAGCGTGTAATTTGTCTGTCTTGTCACCTTGAGTTTTAAATAATAAATAAATAAAAGTGTGCAGGTTTTCAATTAATTGATTTGTTACAAAGTTTAATGTCTATTTGAAGATGTAGTTTCCGTCTCGTGATAAGTTTAACTGCATAAATGCTTTTGTATAATATGCAATTATGTTTATTGGAGTTATTAATATTTTTCTGAAAGGTGTTGTTTTCAAATGGTGTGAGGATTAATAGTTTGCGTCTTTACTTCATTAATTACTGCATAAATGTTGCGCGTGATAATTGTGTTTCTTTATATTTAGATATTGCGGTGCGTTTTCAAATGAATCTTCTTTGTAGTTGCTTTGCTGTACTTAGCTTTTTGTACTAAAATAGCTTTTAATAACGTTGTAACCGATGAATGATGTTTTATTAACTGCTGAATTTCCGGTCTTATCTTATGCGAAGATTGCTCGTTTGTTTTTAATTATTTATAGTTCAATAGTTTAGATTAAGAATATATTTGCAGAGTGCGTTTCTGTAGTTTATAACGGTATGGTAGAAGGTCAAGTTTTAAATAGTGTTTTCTGTAATTGAGTTGTTTTATTTGTAGGGTTATGATGAAGTTTTTAAGCTTGGAATAAATCGTTAATGTTGCGTTTATCTAAAAAAATTGCATTTAGGTTTTTGGTATTAAATGATGGAGTTAATTACGTTCTGTTTTTGTTTGTTGAATTAAACCGTTGCGTTTTAGTATTGGTTTAATAATTGTGGGCCAGTTAATTTCGTATTTAAATTATTCGTACTTCGGTTACGTTTGGTATTAATATTTTGGTAATAATTGTTAGTACTATTTAGTTCAAAACAAAAATTTCTTAAAATTAAGTCTCATAAGATAGTTCTCGTTTGCTTTAAAAATAAATTTTCTCAAAATAAATTCTCGTTTAAAAATAATTTCTTTTCGTAAACTATTTTCAAAAAATATTTGCATAACATAAAATTCTGTTCATATAAAAAAATTTCTCTTATACTAGCATATATCAATTATAGTTTGTAAAAATCATTTTGGTTTTAAGGAATGAACTTACATTAATTTCTTCGGAGGTTCCATGGACTTCGTCGATGCTTGTACGTTGTCCACGTTGTTTGGTTTGTTGGAGCCGATCGATTTGTGTATCTGTCCAACTTCTGTTTGGGTTCTGTCAAAATTGCGAATTAAAATTCTTGGTCACCAGTCTTCCGATTTTTGGATTCTGAGTGCCCTTTTGACATACCGACTGCGCCAGTAAAGGTTCGGGCCTTGGGAGCTGCGTTTTCAAAAGACGTTTCCAAAACTTAACAAATTTATTTTAATTGATACAAAAATTAATGTGGAATTTTGACAAACTGATTTTATATTTAAATCAAAATAAATAAATTAATTGAACTAATATTGTGAGTCGCCTAAGCAAACTGCAATGCTAAAACTAATTGCTTTGACTGACAGCCGGGTCCTTAAGCTCCCGGCAGATCTCATGTCTGCTTTACTCTTAATTCTATACTTTGTTACATTGTTACAATCATATTTTCTAGGTAATTGCGATACCTTAACAGTCTGTGACCTGCCACCAGTGCCACCTGCAGTATCTCTATAGTCTCGGATACAAAGTTGCATATTCGTTCTCATGAACTGTTAATAACCTGTCTGGTTTATCTTTGTATTACATTGTTGCAGTTGACTTATGATTTATTTAACAATCCTTAATAAGTTCCTATTAGGTTCTATTATTTAATATATAGATAAATTGGGGGATACATAACTCGCGTTAAATATGTAATAAATTTTGCAAGGCTACAGTTTTGTTGGAAAGTATAGTCGTACATATATTTGTTTTAAGTTTTTTATTGGAATTACTGATAGAAATCGCTCGGTAAAGTGTATCCCTTATGTAATACATCATCCTGTATACATAAGAATGTAATTGAGGAGTGTGTTTGGAATAACTTAATCACCATGCGGGCATTTGCACACTGCTGGTTTTAGTAGCCAGTTCTGTAAAAAGTGAATAAAAATTTAAATTAATAAAAAGATGCCGGTTTTCTACCATTGCCCAAAAACCCTGACTGGCCTAGAAATGAAATCAATTAAACGTGAAATTTTCAATAATTTTAATGTCCATTCGCCGATTGAAATGTTGCCAAAATAAAAAGAAAAAGAATCAGCTTTTCAAAAAAACTATGCAAAATATATATAGTTAAGTTTATTTGTAATTAAATAAAATAAGATAATAATTCAGTGTGAAAGTGTAAGTATAAACATATTGCGGAGACGGACGTCTGAATCTATTTCTAACGAGGAGCAATAAGGCGCTCCTGCGATCTTGACATCGCAAACTGGCTCCTAAGTTTGGTTTTCTAACACTAATATACTGCTATAAAACCAAAGAAAGCGTTCGTGGTTTATGAAGTATGAGATATGTTATGAATATCCTACTGATTATTGTGCCAAATTGTCTGCTAAATTAGAAGAGATTGCAGTCAGCAGCATCTAAGAATGTAAATCAATTGCTATATCATATAATAGTCGTTTTCTAGTATAGTATACGTTATTGTTGGCATAGGTCTGAAAATACTATAGATAGTTAATATCTATCTATACATAAGCGAAAATTTCATTATGAAATGAAATCAGACTATTAAGCTTATGAGTATTCCTTATGAGAAATGCGGGATCAAACGGAAATGCATTATACTAAAAACCTTTTCAGGATAATACAAAACCAGAGAAGTGTTTCAAATAGCCCGAAGCTTATAAGTAGATATATTGAAGCTTTGTCTGGTTAGAATTCGTTCTTTCTCAGAAAGCTTTAAACCATGGTATATAACAAGTACTCATCCCGTCGCCCCTGGCTGAGATCATACTTTACAAACACAACATAAAAATATGATTCTTTTGTACTCTATTGTGAACTCAGAAAATGGTTCAGTAATATTGATTATAGGCTTTCAGTCATTGGTATTTTAGTTACCCTTTTGTGCACAAAATGCTTTTCTTATGTTAAGCAACACCTCTAATACCTGGAATATAAATGGCATACTGTGTATCGTAAAATGGTTTGCTCAAACATGCGTTTCATCGTATAAATTTGCTGTTCTACAGATTTAATTAACTTATTGTTAGAGGGTCTAATAAACCTATATGTGCCATAAGAATTATGTCTGCCTATTGCAAATTAAACTAAAAGACACCCTTAAAAGAACAATGTTGAATATTGCTTTTTAAAACCGTGAAAAATGAAATCAACCAATGTATCCACATGAGTGCAAGGATTATATTAATTACGCAAACAAAATATTTCAAGTTAATGCTATCACACCCTTATAGGTTATTGTTAATAAATTCTTACTAGTACTATTTAATACTGCTCTTTTCCATAGCCGGGCTTCTGCGATACCTTTTTGATAAAATTCCTTGAAACTCACTCAGACTCTTTGCCTGTGTGTTGCTTTATATACTCAATTTTGCATTGCGCTCAAAGCCTTTCTATTCCGCATGACTGAGGAATGTTCGGAGTATCAATTTTATTTTCAATAAAATTGTAATGTGCCGTTTCTGCATTTGAATATTTCCGATCTCACTTACTAAATTTTACATTACTTACTTTATTCAGTCATTTGAGTATTTGTTAACGATTTCGACTGTCTTCTCAATTCAAACGGTTCCTTATCCATCAACCTGTATAATTCTATTAGAATAATAATATAAACACTTCAATCTATCCTATTTTGATATAGCATTAAAAATGTGGTGTTCTGTTATCAGCAACGTTCGCTTTCCTAAATATTACAATTAGTATATGTACACGTTTGATCAAGATTATTTTCAATCACAAATTCTGATCTCATACAAAAGAATACAGAACATTTACAGCGTAATTTTTTTCAAATATAATATTATTCCTAACAAGTACCTATTTACTTAATTATCAAAATGTTGCTCACATCTAGGTTAAAATTTACAGAACTCGAATTTCTTCTTTTGTGGACAGTATACCTGCCTTTGATTTCCACGCTTGTAAGGTTTGTTTTGGCCAAAAGAAAGTCATTGACAGATAGTCTATTTAAAAAGTCAGCGTGTTTGGAGCTCTGTTCACAAACTTTTCTGGTAAAAACCTTTACAAAAAATATTATATGTTTAACACTTATTCTACCTTAAATTAACATGACAAATACTCAAATATTAGTTACAAATATCATCATCATCATTAGGTCTTCAGTCCTGGAACTGGTTAGACGCGTACCCTCATTGTTTCCTATTCTGACCTAACCTAAAGATTTCCCTGAAATTTGCACAGTCTGCATCTATCACTATCTGATCTAGGTCAACATCTACCTCTATTTTCCTATCTCTGCTTGTAATATATCCCATATTATTCCCCAAAAATCCCTTAGAACGTATTCTGCCCTTCTATTTCTCTTATTTTTCCCCAGATATCCTTGTTCCCCTACTATTTCTATAACCTATTTGTTATTATCTTTGTCTGTCCATGCTATCGTTCTCATACATCTGAAGCACAGCATTTCAAAAGGCTGCTACCGTTTTTCTGTCTGCGTTTCAGACTGCTCGTATTTCATAGGCATACTGTGCTGTGCTCCACACCTATGCTTCCAACAATTTTCTTCTTGTTCTATGTTTGTTGTCTTTCCTCATAGGCGCTGTTCTTTCTTGTTAGATGCCGTTCGGTCACCTTCTATTGTTTTACAATTATATACCCTATTTCTCCGACCTTCAGTGGTTGTGAAGGAAGGTAAGCAGCCTGTGGCTGGCAAGTTCCCCCAACACCTAACCATTTACCGATTTAATATATTTTCCAATATATCTTTTCGCAGTCAACATTAGGTGCAGGTATTTCGCAACCAACAACTAGTTGTTTATACTAATCATCAGATTTATCTGCGCTTATTTTTTCGACATTATGTTTTCCGTCTCAAAACTGGTTGGACACGTACCTGCATTAATTTATATTCTGAGCTAGCCTACATAGTTCCCTGAAATTCTCACACAGCATGTGTATACAGCTCGTTCCCCTTCTATTGTTTTCTAATTTTATGCCCTATTTCACCGAGATTCAGTGAAGGGGGTTAAGCAACCTGTGGCTACCAAGATCCCCCAACACTTAGACATTTGCCGAAATAATGGTTTTCCAGTAAATCCTTTCACACACTTAACAATATTCGAGAATATTGCCCAGTCAATTCTTGTAGTTACTTATAATAATCATCGTGTTTAAGCACAGTTATTTTCTCGTTATTAGTTTATCCATCTTGGGATTGGTTGGATGCGTACCTCCATTGATTTCTATTCTGGGCTAGCCTACACATCTCCCTGAAATTCCTGCAGCCTACATCTTTTACTATCTGTGTGCAGTAGTCTAACCTAGGTCTGCCTCTTCTTCTCTTTTTTCCTATCTCTGCCTCTAATATATTTCGCACTATTTCCTCATGCCGTAGTATGTGGCCTATCATCCTATCTCTCCTATTTTTTACCGTTTTCCACATATTTCTTTCTTCCCTACCATTTTAGTACCTCTTCGTTCTTAACTTTGTCTGTCCATGATATCTTCATCATACGTCTGTAGCACCACATTTCAAAGGCTTCTACCTTTTTCTTGTCCGCTTCTCCTACTGTCCAGGCTTCACAGCCGTACAGTGCTGTGCTCCACACATATGTTTTAAGCATTTTTTTCCTTGTTTCTATGTTTGTGGTCTTTGAGCACAGTAGTTGCTTTTTCTTGTTAAATGTAGCACGACCTTGTGCTAATCTTTGTTTTATATCTTTTGTGCTTTTCCCATCTTGCGTTATTTGGTTTCCTAGGTAGCAGAAATCCTTAACCTCTTGTAAGTTCGTGTTACATACTTGTATTCTTGTTGTTGATTTATTTTCCCCACCTTTGCATACTACAACTTTAGTTTTAGTTTTGTTAATTTTCATACCGTATCTCTCTGTTAGAACCGTTTCCATTTCATTAAGAGCAGCTTCTAATTCACCCTTGCTAGTCGCTAATACCGCTATATCATCTTCAAAACTAAGCATATCAATTTTTTGTCCCTGCATGGTAATTCCAAATGTCTTCCTACATTTGATAGTATTCATTGCCTCTTCAATGTACAAGTTAAAAATTAATGGGGATAGGGCACATCCCTGTCTTACCCCTTTCCTAATGTTTACTTCTCTACGTTTCTGCTCTAATTCTATTACTGCTGTTTGCTCTTTGTATAAGCTATGTACTATTCGTCTATCCCTATAGCTCATTCCAATCTTTTTGAGTATTTCAAACATTTTTTTCCACTTTACATTGTCGAATGCTTTTTCCAGATCTACAAACCCTATATACACGCTTTCCCCCTTTTCTATTATTTTCTCCATTATCACTCTCAGAGCTAAAATAGCCTCCCGTGTTCCCCTGTTTCGCCTAAACCCAAATTGGTCTTCTCCTAGTATTTCTTCCACCCGTTTTTCCATTCGTCTTTGCACAATTCTAGTTAATATTTTTGACACGTGTGCTGTCAAACTTATTGTTCGAAAATTTTCACATCTATCCGCGCCTTTCTTTTTTGGTATAGTTACTATGATGCTACGTTTGAAATCTTTGGGTAGCTCGCCTGTCTCATACATATATCTTACAAGTTGGAAGAGACGTTCTGTTACTGCTTGTCCAGCGGCTTTTAGAGTTTCTGCTTGCAACTTATCTGTACCCGGCGCCTTACCATTTTTCAGACTCTTTAATGCAAATTCAAACTCATCTCTAAGTATAGGATATCCCAAGTCATCATTTTCAATGTCTGATTCCTGTTCTAATGCAGTTAGTTCCTCTCCTGCATATGAATTCCCTATATATTCTTGCCATCTACTGACTTTCTCTACGTTTTCTATGATGACGTTTCCTTGTGCGTCCCTCATATTTTTGCTATACGGTTTTATATCCCTAAAATTCATTCTAATTAATTTGTAAGCTTCGTCTGTCTTTCCTATTTCCATCTTTGTTTGTACCTCTTTGCACTTTTCATCAATCCATTGTTCTTTAGCTTTCCTGCATTTTCGAATAATTTCCCATTTTATGGCTTTGTATCTCTGTTTTCCTGTTTCGTCTGATTTATTTTTGTATTTTCGTCTTTCTTCTATTAAGTTCAGGATATCCTTTGTTATCCATGGTTTCTTATTTTCTTTTTGTGTATACCCCAGAATATCTCTGGCCGCCATGTCTAGGCTGGATTTAATGTTATTCCATTCTGTTTCTACTTCCTTAGTATCAGATATTTTCTCGATATCTTTGAGCAATTCATTTGACTTTTTTTCAAATCTTTCTAGAATATCTTTATCTTTTAGTTTCTCTAAGTCCAAGTGTCTTTTTCCGTTTCTTTTTTTCACATTCTTAAATTTAAGTGCGGCCTTCATAATTACAATGTTGTGGTCAGTATCTATATTTGCTTCTGGGTAGCTTCTACAGTCTTTTACTTGATTCCTAAACCGTTGTCTAACAAGAATGTAATCTATTTGATATCTTCCTATATCTCCTGGCATCTTCCACGTATATCGTCTTCTAGCATGATGTTGAAATAATGTGTTTGTGATGATTAAATTGTTCTTGTCACAAAATTCTACCAGCCTATTTCCCCTGTCGTTTCTCGTGCCTAAACCAAATAAACCTACTACCGCTCCTTCCCTACCCTCACCTACCACGGCATTAAAATCCCCCGTAATTATTAAATTATCATGTCCTTTTACGTATCCTAATATGTCTTCGATATCTTTGTAGATGGCTTCTACCTCTTCGTCACTGTAGCTAGAGGTGGGCATGTATACTTGTATTATTACTGTGTTTACCGGTTTAGATTCTAATCTAACCATGAGTACTCTTGCGTTCTTTTGTAAGTAATTTTCTACACAGTATCCTATCTTTTTCCGCATAACTATCCCCACGCCCAAATTTCCTTCCTCTGCTCCTGTATGAATTACCCTGAAGTCTCCACTCCAAAAATCCCCCGCCTCTGGCCACCGAACTTCGCTGATCCCTACTATGTCTAGTGATAACCTATTCATTTCGATTCTTAGGTTCTCTAGCTTACCTACTTGCTTCATACTTCTAACATTCCACTTCCAACTCGCAGAGTGTTCCCAACTCTTATTTTTAACTTTCCGATCGCATCCTTCGAAGTAGTCCCCTCCCGGAGATCCGACTGGGGGACTATTTTAACTCCTGAATCTTTTACCCCAGAGAATGCCATCATTTTATTATAATTTAGGTACGCTGTGTACTTGAGAGATAATGTGGTGGTTTCTCGTTGCCTTCCACATCGCGGTAGTGTGTCTTAGACTGCCATACCGACCCCTATGGTCTCTGCCAATCTAAGTATCGAAAGAGCCGCTGCCCTCTTTCGGGGAGGTGTCTTAGTCTGGTTCCTCACTAATGACCCTACTACTTTGGTTGGACCTGTAGTTTGACTCTTTAGCTCATTAGAATTACAAATAAAAAAAGGTATATTTTATACTTATGGTTATATGTTAAAAGAGCCTCGTTCAAATCTTCCTTCCTGGTTTTATTCTAAATTGATGTCAAAATGAGCTTACAAGATTTTCCATACTATTTAAAGCGACATTTAGAGACATCAGTTTTCAAAGTGCATCTTCAATTCAATTACTTAAGTTAATTTTTAAGTAGCTTTTTATATCGAAGCATTTCGCATCTTCATTGTATATTACAAAATCAAATAACTGTCTTTAATAACATTCATATTTATGCAGGGTCATGTTTTAGGAAATACTTCTCTATTCACTGATAGATCGTAAATATTAAATATAGTATGTATACTGCATACTTTAAAACAACATGTTTGCGACTTAATCAAATCGAATTAATGAATGAATGTCTTTAATAAAGTTCACCGCGTATATACAATTTATTAACTACGTCACTCTTTCTAGATTTTTAGAGATTCCAATCGAAGGATTACACCTACCTGATGCTAGGTTTCTGAGAATTCATTCCTTTATTACCTCATTAGCATGCTTTATTTTTTAGTGACGTGCGGTGTCCGTCCTACGCTAACACCTAAGGTTATTGCGGCTTCGCATACTATTTCGTAGCAATGCGAAAGATAATAAAATTAATTCTTATCGATTTTCTGGGTTTTTAATGTTCCTGGGACTTCTTAAAATAAATGTTTATTTATTAATTAAGTATTTACATAGTTCTAAGTACAGATGACATGTTTTTCTCTATTACTTTCGAATATTCGAGAACATGTTTTATTTAAAATGTTATACGGATGTTTTACACACGGTTAATTATTCATTATATAAATAACCATTGCTCTTAATTGCTTTAAAATGCAAACAAAACGTGTTTTAATACACATAATTATTCTATAAAAATTAAAGCCTTATTTTTTAACACGATTGATATGGTTTTTATGCTAAATAAAGCGAATGTTTTATGCAACGAGAAATGTATCTTTATGATAATTAATGAGCGAAAATAAATGACTTTATATTTACACTTGCAATTAATCGATTTTCAAAACGTATAAAATTCGCGTGTAATGCGTTTTAAAGTATCTCAAGAGCATTTTTACATATGCAGCTTACACGGCTGTATTATTGATTTAAAAATTAGGAGTTTTAAATACACGGGAAGTGTGCTTTGCTTTCCACTTTAATGGCTACGTATTTACAACACGCTTATTGTACAGAATAATTTTTTACATGCACGAAATTGTGTTTTTGCTTTGCGCTTTAACGGGTAAAAGGTACGCTTGTATTATACCGGCTGTATCAATGAATTTTCGGACATCTATATCCTTTGTAGTATTTTTTATATTTTAGTGTGCTTTATTTGTAGAATTTTGGTTTCAATAACCCCTCGTAACCGCCTGTATCACATATAGTGACGTAATAAGGGGTCACGAGGGGTCATTGAAATTCAAACTCTACAAATAAAGCCCACAAAAATGAAAAAGAATCCTGATAAAAAAGATATTTCCATAAATTCATGGTTACCCTATGTATAATACAAGCGTACCTTTATTCATTAAAGTGCCAAGCAAAAAAACAAGTTTTTTATGTATTTGTTTGTAGCAGAAATGCCCTTTCCGTGCATAAAAATAAATAATTTCGTGTATTTAAAACTCCAACTGTAATCTCCATTATGTATATTAAAAACACGTTTTACCGTAAAAGCAAATATTTTCTATACAAATGCAACTAATTTGCATTATAAAGCTATTAACGACCTAAATTAATCATATCAATTGACTTTTGTATTACATAAATTCATTTTAAATTAATAATCTTCTGGAATAGACGAGAGAAATTGAGAAAGAATACGTCAATTTCGTATGACCGAATTAATAAAAAAATGTTTACTCAAAGAAGCGGCTGGAACAATCCAAAAAACCCATAAAAATCGATAAAAATTATTTATTATTTTTCGCTATTACTGGATTAGTATGCGACGTTACAATAACCTTGGGTGTTAAACAAAAACGAGCAGCGCACGCCACTAATAAGTAGAACGCGCTAACGAAGTAATATAGCGTGATAATTTGAACGCTAATATAAAATTCCCAGAAAATTAAGTCAGATAGGCTTGTTTTATTTGGAATGGAATGATGTAAACACTAATTAATTCTAGAAAATAAATAATTTTTGTATATAAATGGAAGCGTTTATTAAATAGATTCATTCATAAATTCGATCGCGAAAATGTTACCTTGAAGTATGCAAAACGCATATGGTACTTTACTAATTAAAATGGAACTGTGAATAGAAAAGTAAAGTTAAACGTAACCTGCACAGAAACATGAAGATGAATAAATGCAATTATTTTATTTTGTAATATACAATGAAGATGCTTCGATATAAAAAGCTATTTGAAATTGAATAATTATACCGAGAATGCACATTGGTTTCTAAATGAAAATTTAAATCATATGCAAGATTTTGTATACTAGGATTTGAACGTCAATTTAAAATAAAGCCAAGAAGCGGAAGATATTTAATTAGAAAAGCGCTATGTGGATTTTTGCAAGTATTACTTTGTTTGTAACTGATATTTTAGTATTTGTCGTTTAAATTTAAGCTAAAATAGGTCTTGATTATATAAATAATTTTTTGTAAGAGTATTTAGCAGAAAGGTTTATAATTCGAGTTCGAAACACTCTGGTTTTTTTATAGACTATTTGTCAAAGACTTTTTTAGCCAAAACAAACCTTACAAGCGTGTGAATAAAAAACCAGGTAGACTATCCATAAAAGAAGACATTGAGTGCTGTACATTTAAACCTGGATTAAGTAAATAAGTACTTGTTAGAAATAATTTGATGTTTGAAAGAAACGATGTTGTAAATGTTCTATATGCTTTTGTGTGAAAGAAAATATTTCATACGGTATAAATGCTTTATAATATTGTTGTGTTTGATTTCATTTTGAAAACTACGTCAATTCCGTTGAGCTAGCCAGGCAAAGTAAAGTTAGTAAGGTAGGTAAGTCAATAATTTCAAATTTTACAATTTGCTGTAAGTGTACTGAAGCACTCTTTTAGCGGCGCATCAAAGTGAGGCCCTGTCACAGCAATATATATATATATATATATATATATATATATATATGTATATAGATCTGTTGGTTTCTTGGGATGCACTCGTTTGTAAAATAAGAACTATAATGTCAAATTGTAACGTTTATTCTGACGTTTCGGCATGAATATTTTTGCTCTAATCATAGACTAAAATATGATGAATTTAGTTTTGTAAGTTTAAAAACAGTATAGCTAATCTACTTACATAATTACCATGACTTAAAGAACTTCTACATTTAAAAACTAATACATAAATTACAGTTATAACTTTTGACAATTATGAAAACAATAACAAATATTTACAAAAGCTAACTATGTACAATGCTAATTTTAGTAAAATAAAAATTATAAAAGAAAAAATAGAAAGAGCTTAAATAACTAATATGAGGTTGTAAATTTTATAAAATTACTAGTTAGTGATAAGTATAACGATTGGAAATTGACTTGAAATTAGAAAAATATGAAGGAAACGTAAAAAAAAAGGGGGGGGGGTGGTAAGAATTTAGGAACGAAATGTTTGTTTTATTAGTGGAATCTAAATTAACGGTCTGTGAAAGTGAATATTATTAAATTTATATAGGGAAGAATATACTATATTTAAGTTGTTGGTATCCTGTTTGCTGTTGAGTGGGTTAGGTTGTTGTAGAATGTGAAAGGATTCCAGGAATAGTCTTTTGTGGTAGTTGTTTTCAATGTCTAAAATTTTGGTGTCTTCGAATTTAGCAGTGTGATTTGTTGCATGTAAATGTGATGACAAAGCACAACTTAGTTTACCAAGTCTGGCATCACTTTTATGTTGAGTTATTCGATTTTTTAGCCATTGTTTTGACTGACCCACATAAGTCCTATTGCAACTACATTCTACCTTATAAATAACATTACTGCATAATGTTTTTTCGGTGTTATCTTTTAATTTAGTGAATAACCTATCTATTGATTTTTCATAAGTATAAGCTATTAGAATATATATATATATATATATATATATATATATATTGTTTGGATGAATATTTTAAATACAAGATAGGAAATATAAAGCATTTGAAAAATTGCAATAAACAAGTGACTGCGCACAATCCACAGAATATTTGTTAATGTTTGATTTATGTGAACACTAGAGTTTAGGTTATAACTTAGTTTGAGGTGACTAAGGAGTGAATTAATTATTTTTATGATGATTCTTGCACTGTGCAAACCTTCGGAGACATATTGCATAAATTTTGTTTTCTCTGCGAGTTGGTTTTCTTTTTTGTAACACGTTTTTTTATCACGGGTTTTGAAAATAATTTTTCTCTCTTGAGGTTTCCTTTTCTTTTTCTGTGACCCACCCCAATCTACGACTTTCCAGCTAGCACAGCATTCTTTCAGTTTCTTTTCTGTTGCTGTACTCGGTGCCGACTATAATCGTTGCGTACGTTACTTTTTTTCTTGTCCACACGGAATACCGTAACATAAATTTTAGCATACTCTACGTGGGGGCCGGGTTTTTGAAACGATTTCTTTTTGCTTCACGTTTAACTCCGAATTTTTTTCTCTACACACACCTTTACGTCCCCATAAAAATTTCCGTTGCATCCGTTTCATTGTTTCTTTACCGTTATGTAGGGATTTTCTTTAGGTGTAGCTTTACGCATAATTACCAGAACTGTGTTTTCACTGGAAATTCTAGTTTTAATTGAAAATACTGTCGACCTATTTTATTAGTATTTCTAGATTCTATTTTGTTGCTCTTACCAATTTTTTTCTTTCGAATTCAATTTTTTCTTCGGATATATTTTAATTTATCTTGATGGTTTCAATGTTTCCTTGGTTTCTGGTATTTGGTGTGTTGTACCACTTGAAGTTTTTAGTCAATACTAATACTACCGTTTACATTTTATCTCACTTATTAAAGTGTAAAATTCTATGTTATTAATTGAGCTAATAATAAGAAGATTTCGTTTTTTTGAGTTAAAATGACTGATCATAAGATGGACATAAATTGTTTACGTAAGGATGAGTTTACCTTTAAACTATGGATTAGTGGAGTATCTGTGTCACCGACAGATATCGTCGAACATATGAAAGCATGTGTTCGAACTTTTGTCAAACTAAAATTATTTGATAAACCCTTAATTTGTTCACTCTATATACTAAATGCGGGGGCAGAATTAAAGATTATTGCCACCAAGTTGGAAGAATTACGTAGTAACTTTGCAAAATCTGATTCACCCGTAGGTACCATTCGTTCACGAATCATGCATGTATGGAAACGCAGCAATTTACTTCCTCCTGTAAGTCTAACGCCTAACAACTGGCGTTAGGTAGCGAATTACTAATTAAACTTTTTTCGAACCCAGTAATCCGGATGCTGTTTTTACACCTTTGGATTTTGAAGGCGTGTGGCCCAAAATCAACCCTCTCGATGTGTCAACCACCCCTCAATCGGAAAATTTTAACTCTACAGTCACTGAGCAAATCCTGTTCGCAACCTGTCGTAAAGTGGAATTGAAAATTTAGTGGAGAGCCTAATGTATTTACTGTGCATAACCTTCCCGAAAGAGTTAAAGGGATTAGATTAACAGCACATAATGTATCTGAATCCCAAGTATTCGAGTCATGGGTGGCTCTCTTTGAGTCAAAAGCCTTGCTGTGGTACCAAAGTAACGGTTCTCAGTTTTCTAGTTGGTAGACCCTATCTAATTTGTTGTTACGTCATTTACAACTATCTGATTATAAGTAAGATTAAGTAAGATGCGGGATCCGTCGAAAAGTATCATTGACTACTTAATGTGTATAACTTTCATGTCCCGTCGGGATGGTTCTATGCCTGAAGAAGTTCAATTCGACATTATGTGTCGTAACCTTGCTCTATTTTATTCAACCCACTTGCTTACTGTCCGGTCCATGCGGGAACTAGAGGACGAATGTCTCAAGTTGGAGCTGAAAAAGTTTAGGGACGATAGTTATGTGCTTCCTAAAAAAAGAACTGATCGTGTGAAATCTGAGTTTACTTTTGAGCAGACCTCGCCTCCTAGAAATACTACCTATTCCCATGACCAACTCTCCACCACTTGCAGAACACGTCCTGATAGAAACCAAATTTTTTCTGTCACTAGTTCTACCTGCGTTTCTGCACCTCATTCGGGTTGTCTTACTACTTCCAAAACATACTCTTCTCCAGCAAATATGTCTTCGAATACTCTAAATTCTGTTCTTAGATGTTGGAATTGTTATCAAATAGGGTGGATTATTGCTAACTGTTACCGTCCTCAACTTTTGCATTGCTACGGGCGCGGCCTCAAGGGAGTAACTCGGCATGATTGCCCCCAGCAATGTGGGAATCCATTAAACCTTCGGTAAGGTTTTAAGAACGAGGCGAAATTCCTATTTTGTCCTTAGTCTCGGATTATTCCTTCCAGGTTCTAAACCATCTCTCTCAATTCTTGCTAAACTTCGTGTATGCCAATGTTCGTTGTGACGAACGTACATATCCTTTTACTGGTCTGTTAGACTTTGGCGTCACGCGTACTATTTTTGATGGTCCCGGTTGACACCGCTTACGTTCTCTACTTTTTCCTCTTCATACTCTTCATACTTTCTCTTCCTTTTTCTGTAGCCTGGCTAACAATTGTGAATGAACCATTCTAGGTTGCGTTTCCCTTCCCATTACTCCTCCAAACTCCGTCACTACTCTAAATGTGCTTGTCATTCCTGAAGTTTCTCATCAACTGATTCTGGTTATCGACCTTTAGAAGTCGGGAAAATATATTCCCAATTTTTGCGATGGCCCAAAAACCTTTGTTTCATCTTCCTTATTGGTCAGCGCTTATTCCGATCATGCCCACATTGTGCCCGACCTTGCTACGCACAAAAGCGTCAGTTAGATTCCCTAATTTCCGCAACCTTTTTTAAACAGCCCCTGGCTCTTGGTTGTACCTGCTTAGTTCAACAACATATCTATCCGTCCGCAGAACCTATCATACAACGCTACTATGCCCTTTCTCTTACTCTTCTTAAGTTAACCCATTTTGAACTCGACGTCAATCTCCATTTTGAAGTTATCGAACCCTCCACTAGACGCTGATCTAGCCTTATTGTCCTAGTGAAAACAATGACTACCCCTGTAGGTTCTGCATAGATTTCCGCAAAGTAAACCAAGTCATCCAGAATGATGCTTATCCCCTGCCTTATATCTTTAACATCTTAGATCCTCTTCGTGATGCTCGTTGTCTCTCCTCCATAGATATTCTCTCCGCTTACTGGCAAATCCTCTCGCTCCTAAATCTAAACCTATCACGTCCTTCACCGTCCCTCATCATGATTGGTTTTGATTTTGCTGCCTGCCCCTTAGACTCCATAATTTCCTCCGCTACTTTCTAACTCCTTATCGGTCAGGTCATTGGTTCTGACCTGGAGCCGCGCTTCTTCCTCTTTCTGGATAATATCGTTATAGCTACCCCTTTCGTCGAGGAACACCCTTGGATCCTCGACCTGGTACTTTCTTGTATCTTCCTTACTGGCTTAACACTTGGTCGAGGCGAATGTCAATTTCGCTTTCTTAAATTCCGCTATCTTGGCTACGTCGTTAACCGAGATGGTCTCCTTTTTGATTCCGACAAAGCTTCAGCTATCCTATACATCTTTCCTCCTTTCTCCGTTACCGAATCCCGTCGACTAATTACAGGAACTTTATCCAAAGTTGTACCACCCTCAATTCTCAGCTTTCTAATCCCATCCGTAAATATACCATTTTTCCGAGACCTCTATTGTCAATCACCGTTCCCTTCTCATAAACACCACTTAGTTTCCGCTCCCATCCTTTCTTGCCTTGACCTTACTATGCCCTTTGCTATCCAAGTTAGTGCCTCTCATTTTAGTTTGGGTGCCGTCCTAAGTCAGGACACCCCTGAAGATAAAAAGGTGGTTAGCTACATCAGTGGCTCCCTCTCCAAACCACAGCGTAACTATTTTGTAAACGAAGAGTGTTTAGCTGTTCTGTGGGAAATTGAGAAGTTTTGCCCATATGCTGAAAGTTCTCACTTTAATGTCATTACCGACCACCGCTCTCACCTCTTGTTACTTAAACTTTGAAGTCCGTCGGGACGTTTAGTTCAGTGGTATCTTCGTCTCCAACAGTATGACTTAACTATTCTTCACCGTAAAAGCTAAGACTATGTCTCCCTTATACACTTTCTCGTTCTGTTTCTGTTTTTGAACCCATTTCTATTTCTGCTATTACCTCACCCGAAATCACTCTCCCTACTTCTGATCCTTGGTACAATGTTATGATCCAAAAAATTCCCAACTCTCCTAGACGTTATCCTTTCCGGTCTGTAGTGACCAATATTCCTTTTTGTCGCCGCAATACTTTTAATGCTGCTGATTCTTTTACCTCCGGTTATTGTGGCGTGACCAAACCTTTTTCCCGTCTCCTCTAAACCTATAACTGGTCCTGTCTTAGAGCTGACGTCGTTCGCTACATCCTACGTTGTCTGGTTTGTGTTGTTCACAAAGTTTAACAGATACCTCATCCTGGTCCCCTCGCTACTAGTGTTAAAACATTTTGTCTTGGGCAATTCATTTTCTGTGACATCGCACGTCCTTCTCCTCGATCCACCCCTGGTCATTCCTATATCCTTGTAGTAACTGATTAATTTACCAAGTTTTCTCTTTTCTTTCCTTTGCTTAGCACCACTGCAGTGTAATTGCCAAAAATCGTTAAAGACCCAGTCTTCCTACTTTTCGGTGTTTTTCAATATTTAATCACAAATAACGGTGTACAACTCCGCAGCCGTCAGTTCATTTCTTTCTGCGCTCGTTATCATTCCAAAATTCTTTTCAGCCAGTCAATCCTGCCGACCCTGTTAACCGCTCCCATAAGACTATGCTTGCTTTCTATATCTGTGATAACCAGCATCACTGGAATGTTGCCCTTCTGGAAGTTTCCTGTGCTATCCGAACGTCCAAACATGAGATCCTTGGCTGTACTCTTTTCTTCGCCTTGTTTGGTTATGCACAGAACTTCTCCATTGATTATTTCGAACATGCATATATATCCATAATCCTATACATCCTCGCCGGATCTCAAATACTTCAAAAGTATCCGCTCCCACGTCCTCAAGAAACTTTCCACCGCTTATCGTAATACCCATAACCACTATAGTCTCCCTGGTTGTTCTATGTCTTTCCGGTTAGACCAGTCGGTTTGGCGCCGCAATTTGGCACTGTCCGACGCTTTACGTCACTTCACTGCTAGGCTCCGAGGCTCCTAAATTCCTTGATACTTTCTCCAACCGTAAAGTTGTTTCTCTCTGTATCTATTAACCTGCCTATCCTTCCAACACATTGCTACTTGCAGCGCCGTAGTCCACAAAAAAAACAACAAAGAAGAAAGAAAAAGAAATTGACCGGGTTCAGTTGGTAGAATAGGCGGGGTTATAATACCTGCAAAAATTAGATAAGGCTTGAAATAACAATAAATTATTAACCGCTCCGTACAACCTATAGGAGAAACCCGCCTGCAGTTACACCTAAATAAAAAAATACAAAGAAAATAACATATTAACAAAAGAACTCTAATTAGCGTAAAACGAAACAGAAACATCATAATGGGCATTAACCCGGTTTAAGTAAGTGAGAATAAACCATATATATTAGTATTTGCTAGCTATTGTATTTGTATACCAGATTTTACAATTTTGTTTATGATACTTCACATAGGCTCTGATAATGCTAACATATAACCTACAATTACAAATACAATGGCAATAACGTCATTCAATGTGCCAACAAGTTTTTATTCTATTCCTGCATTAATAGATAGTAGTTAAAGTTAAGCGTAATATAGTAATCCCGTGGCAATAGATTCCAGTATCATAAGTCATTTTTGTACATACAATTAATTCGAGATCTGTATGAGCCCCAAACAGTAAAATCTAAGTGGACAGGGTTTCGACACAAGCAGGAAAGAAAAACTCACCCACGTCTCTACGGCGTTGGACCTTTCGTTCGCTCCTCGGACCTGAGCGGGCCAGATGGACCTGAAGTGGAGTGGCAATTCAAGGGAATATCGTGTCCCCCGCAGGAAGCTAGAATGATTACGAAAAATATTATTTTATTTACGCCGACAAGTACGGGTTTATAAAACCATCAATGCACACCACGCTGCAAGGCGTGCGCAAAATTTTCATAAAGAATAACGGAACGAAGAATCTGGCAATAACGATGAGTGCTTTTTAACATTTTAAAAAAAAAGAGAATATAAATTTGTTTAATTAAACAGCCAGAGCTGCACGTTGTATTGTGGTCATCAAAGCGTGATTAGGAAACTTGGAAACACGCTTTTATCGGATAGTACGCGACCTAAGTTGGACGAGTCTTTAGATTCAAACTATAGAAAAAGCAATTATACGTTATCGGAATGTTTAACAAATTAAAGAATACTCATAACAAAGTATTGACTTATTTAAATTTTATCATAACCTTGCCGTTTCCAAGCAAATAGATTTGAGTTAAACAATTATTGTAAAGCGGGCTTATGATGAACAGGTAAAATATACAGGATGTTTATGAAAGATTTAAGAATAGCAACGGAATTGATTTTACTGAAAAACAAATTAAAAAGAAAAAAGGGGGTAATTAATTTATCCCAAAAATAAACGTAACAACATTCTTAAGTATTTGACGCGTCAAAGACTTTAAACCTGCTTATCGCAACAACCCTAATGTTCCTGATCTCGCTTCGTTTTCCTGCCAGCGACGCAAACGTCTTAGACACCATTCCCAGTCTTTTGCGTCCCCAGATTCCTAAGCTGACTCGACTCTACTTTAAGATTTGACTTTTGAACTTTACACTTGTTCTAATAATTTCCTAGCTTTATTAGTTTTCCTACTATTTTTTCGCTTTTCATCTCGTACTCATCCCCAAGTGAATCCGGATTACAATAGGCCCACGGTACGGTTTGCCTGTCGTAGGAGGCGAACAAAATGGTCCAACGCACTCTCCCAACATACCCTCTCAACACACTCGCGCGCGCACACACACACACACACACCATGTAGACAAACAAACACACGCATTTCGTCTTTTCTTGTCTTCGTCCTTCGGATCTTGTGCCGTTCCTTTGGTGCTTTATTGACTTCCAGTTTTGCTTCTCCATTCCTTATGTTCTACCTTCCGTACCCTATCCATTGCCTGTTTTTTCATCAATTTTTACACGGGCTTTATTAAATTTTTGATCCTGTTGTTATGGTATGTGCTTTCTTTTTTTCTTTGGAAACTACGACTTAGTCGATCTTTCGGCCTAGTTAAATATTCTTTACTTAGGTTGTTCGTTCGATACGATTATTTGTTACCGCAGCTTGAAGTACCTCAAGTTTTTCTATCCAGCATTCTCGTCGTCCTCTTGCGTAACTTAAGGCTTGACAGTTATTGTCTAGGTTTCACTTTTGTTGTTGGTTTGCTTTTTCGTTTTTTTTGTAGTTTTGGTTTGTTTTCGCGAGAAACCAATTCTATTCTTGAGGTTTGAAAACTTTACTACTTCTTTACCAGAGATATCCATCCTCTGACCACTTTCGCAGTGTTAGGTTATAATATCTTTGTCATCGTTGATTGCTACCGTATTTTTTCTTTTTTATAGTCCTAAACTTTTTTTGCTTTATCCGGTATATTGAAACTTCCAGCCGGATAAAGCTTTCTTTGTTTCTTTTTATGTTTTGTTTTCTGAAACGTATCTTCTTGTGGTATTATGTACTGCTTGGTCCGTTGCTTGTGCTTCCTACTCCGTCCTTCTAATTTTGGTAGGGGGGAATTTGTTGCATGCAGTTCCTGCATTTGAATATTTCCGTTCTTACTTATTAAATTTTACTTCCCTAATTTTATTCACAGTCATTTGAGTATTGACTAAAAATTTCAATTGCTTTCTCATTTGAAACGTTTGCTTATTTATCGTCTGGTATGATTTTATTACAGTAATAATTTAAATATTTCAATCTATCCTATTGTAATATTGTTTTAAAAGTGTGGTGTTCTGTTATCAGC
The DNA here is from genome assembly GCA_036346225.1 of Platerodrilus igneus. Lineage (NCBI taxonomy): Eukaryota > Metazoa > Arthropoda > Insecta > Coleoptera > Lycidae > Platerodrilus > Platerodrilus igneus. Next base: position 4,449,064 of record JARFIW010000874.1, on the reverse strand, counting down.
TACGTTCGCTTTCTTAAATATTACAATGAGTTTATGTATGTGTTTCGTCAAGGTTAATTTCAATCACAGATTTCGATACACCAAAACGTCTGGTTTGCTTATCTCTACATCTTACTTAATATAAATTATTATTGGTTTATGTTACAGTTCAATAATTTCATGCGACAAGTTAAGCAAACCATCCTACGCGTCCTTTATAATTTTACGAGCTTAGCTGTATATATTTCCTATTTACTGACGTTGATGTATACTCGTTGTAGATTGGAACGCTATTAACGGCATTAACTGTGCTACGTACCTAGAAAAGTAAATACCAGGCTAACTATCAAACGCGGAGAGTGGAGGGATTCGCATACATACCCAAAAAAAAACAAAAAACACATCGCCTACGATTATCTATTAACACATAAAAATAAATAAAGAATTCTGTACAAACAAGCAAAAAAAAATAAATTAAGTGTTATTATTTCACAGCAAACGATTATATTGTACGAACAGTTTAAAAATTTAGATACGAAGTGCGCATCTCGTATTTCACACAGAATAAAATTAATCAGTAGTAAATATACATGTGAGCTTTTGTCAGGCGTTTTTAAAATTTCTCCTAATGCTTTTTGTAAAATAACTAATTAGTAGGAAAGAATTAACGTGTTAAAGCTTTTGTCGAACGTGATTAAAATTTTATCTAATACTTTTTGTAAAATCAACTAGTCAGTAAAGCAAATAAACGAGTGCGTTCTTTTGACAAGCATGTTTAAAAATAGTACCTCTCATCTGTAGAGCAATACTATTGAATCGCCGCAACAAACATTAGTCCTACAGTGATACATTTCTTATCACGTATCGGCACCAAACGTTGATACGGAATATGCCATAACACACACAAAATAAAGTTGCATACATGTAAGTGTCCGGATACTTAGTTGGCAAACCGTCGGGGGTGAGTCAGCACAGCAACGCCATGGTCGTCAGGATCTATTTACCCTACCACCATAACTGCAACAGCGATCTACGGACAAAAGCAGTTGGTCTACAGACAAATGCAGTTGGTCTACATAAAGAAAGAACCCATTTGGCCTCCAGCTAAAACAACAATACACGCAAGACACCTCCTAGTGGTCGAACAGAAAAAAACAAACGTGCATTGCTTTTAAAATACGGCGACCAATAATGTAGAAAAAACACTTCGAAGCACAAAATGTAGAATCAAATTCAACAATGGTTCAAACAACACGAATTCGAACTGCAAATCCTCGCTTATCAAAGCGCGATTGAAACTGGAAAACAATTGTTTTATCGGATAGTGCGCGACCTTATTTTAATAAGTCTTTACATTGGAACATTAGAGAAACCCATTATACGTGGTCGTAATGCATACCAAGATAACGGGTACCAAAACAGGATATAAACTATTTAAATATAGCATAAACTTGTCGTTTGGAAATAAATAAGTTCAAAATAAAAATTTTTAGAAGGCGTATTTATTATTAATTATGTTAAAGGATTTAACAGATCACCGGATATCTAAAACAAGGCATAGACTATTTAGTTTGTCGAATAAATTTTTGTTTTAAAAGCAAAAGGAATTTGAGTTAACCAGGGAAATTTTTAAAAGCAAAATTGGAACGTAACAACTGGGTTTCCCATTATTGGTGTAGTTTTGATTTTTAAAATAATATAATAAGTTTTGATGTATGAGGTTATCGAAGTGCTTTCCAAAACGAATGCGATTCAATTAGTTTTCTGGTTATTTTATCGACAGATGTATATTTTGGGGAAAATCCCATTTATGTTGTTTATTATCTACACATGGATCTTTTCGAAGGAAGATACAATTTCAATAGATTTATTACTACGCAGGCTTTCCTTGTTTGTACGAAATAGAATTTATTCTGATCAGTGTTGCTTCGAAGTCCTGTTATGCGATATTGTATCCGTTTATATAAACATACGGGAAACGGTATTATGGCTGTCCAGGTGTGTTTTTTTAGGGTCATTTCTGCCCCATCGAAACATATGAATTAAATAAATATCGCGAATGATATAAATTTTATTATAAATTGATTATTGATTAATGACGATTTATTATAAATTGAGAATTGCACTTAACTTCTGAAGTTTGTTAACGGTGGGGTGTACTTCTAAGCTATCCTTGTACACATCGTCGTTCATGGTTTCAAGGCATGTAGTAGGATCTGAGCGACCATATTAGAGAAGCAGCGATGTTTGGTTTGCTGAATTCTTTTGAAGATGGTTTTAGTGTCGTAGAATTTCTAAGGTGCGACGACAGGAAGCTTGCGTATAAGGAGTTGGATGACCACAAACTTCTGACTTTATAAAGGACGAAGCGTTCGAAAAGTACACATATTGAATGCGTCAATCTCAACAGTGTATGTATATTATAGTTTTCCTCTATGTATTGATATTTTGGTTTTTTTAAGTCATCCCGCATAATTGGCTTTATTTATGTCACGTTTATAATTTACAGAACAAAAATATTTAATTTTTTCTTATAAAAATTAGTTTTTAACCATGCAATTATCTCAGTGTATTTTTTTTAATAATTAGGTAGAAGTATTTTGTTTACATTTGGAGATTATAAAGAATAGAATTAAGGTATAGAGAATGGGGTTAGTTGATTGTTTTCAATCCATTCCGAGATAAACAAAATTTGTTTAAAAGCGTTCTGGTAAACCTTAATTGCTTTGGTTTAATGTTATGAATATGCCAATAATGGCAAGTTTTTTTGTTCGGATATTAATTATAAAATAAGATTAGCATTGACTGTCCATAAGATCTTATGTATAAAAATTTAGAGTTGCACTACTGTTTAGATGCGACGTTACTACATAATTTTTTATCGCTTCTGCGAAATGCATGTTAACTGGCACAAAAATTTTTGTCAAATAAGTGAACTGACATTTCATTCAAAATTAAAAAATTATTTAGACCAAAATAGTACTTATAAATTAATTTAATTTTAATTCTTAATCAGTATCACTATATTTTATTAATAATATTACATACTTCCGTTACTCTTATTATGGTTAAATACATTAAATAATTTTAATAAGTAATCAGTAAGTCAAACATATATTACCTGTTATATGAATTATCTATTTATATACTTTTTCATGTAGATCGATGATTAAGGTGTAAATTATCACCGAAACGTGCGGTTTAATACAAATAATACACAACTAATGTTTTGCGTTTAATTTTATGAGCGACTTTATCCCAAGAACCAAAAACAAAAAGCTTTTTTAATTTAACTATGCTCAAGAATTATCAAGAACCTTTATATTTATACATATAATGATGTGGATTCCTACTTTAATATGCTCGATTTCTCTTGCTAGCTCAGCGATAAATATGCTGTAAACTACAAAAAGTAAATGAAACAAAAAATCTTAACTTTACAGGTATAATTTTATAAACTTTTTTTTTATGAACAATCCTCAATACATTCAAAAACATCTCTCTTCTACACACATTATGTAAGAACTCTACATACACGCAATGTAATAAAGCAAGCTTATACATGTAATTTACAGCTTAATTTTTTAGAAAATCACATTTTATCATTACCTGCATAGTAATTCAATTTTCACCTAATTCTTTGTCGACAATTGGAATATTTCAAAATATTTAATATGTAAGTCACAAAATTTTCTTTAAATTTTTTTTGGATAATTTAAATATTTTTTTATTACCTCGTCTCAGTGTAGCTGATCAGAGGCCTTAAGCTGAAATTTATATGAGTCACACCACCTCGAGATCTGACATCAAAATTGTTAAAAAAGCTATCCATTCACAAATAATTTTATATACACTAAAGGAAAGCTTGTACTAGCGTAATCTATTTAATAATACACGAATTGTCTCTTTAGGTTTAAAACAAAGGTACTTTTGCATTTGGGATTATCAAATTCTTGTTGGTATTCTTATCTCTATCTTTTTCTAAAGATCATTTTCACTAGAATTAACTGCATCGAAAAATTCCTTGTCCCATTTTTAATCTTCATACTTCGAAGAAACAATTCTCAAAAGTACTTTTATTTTAAATAGCTTAAAATAACCGGTGACCTTGCACCAAGATAACTTATCATTTGTATTGGAACAATAAATTAATTGTCGTTGCATTCTATTCAGTAACTATCTATCAATTATCGAATGTTGAAGTACTTATGTTTAAATATTGAATGCTAAATCTTGAATGAACCTCTTATTAACTTCTGTCTTTTATAAAAACACATTCTTAATACGTTACCTTTTTTCGAATTTCGATCATTATCTAACAAGCGAGTCATCCTGATGATGCAAAATTTAACTACAATTTTGCCCGTTTATTATCTTTAGTTGTCCATCAGTTTAAAATTTACTGTGTTCATAAAGCTTTCATATGTTTTCTTAATCAATGAAGTTAGTTATTGGCTTTCCTTTCTCCCTTTACAAGCTTCTGTGAGATATATATATATATATATATATATATATTTATTGCTATGCTCCCTAATTATTCGCGCCCCATCATTTGGTCGACATATAAATACTGCTATGTATAAACAAGAATTGTAATTATCGAACTCCGACGTTGGGCTGTCTTATTAATATTGCTATAAACTCCCTCCAGGAACTGAACTGGATTTTATCTTGAACCTACCTTGTCGATCAATAACAAAATCTGATATGTTACCGCCTTACTCGTTATCAATTTCGTATTCAACTTATAGCTCCTCCTTGATTGTTTAAATTATCAAATCATTCCCATTATCTTATGACCTCAACTAGCATTTATTTGGAATTATAAAATTCAGTTAATTCGATTCTATATAATGAAACAAATATTATGTACAGTTCTTGTAAATTATTTAACATACACTTTTCAATTAATTAATGTTGTAAATCTCATTTATCAAAATCATATACTTTTTAATCAAACCCAGTGTCACCAAAAAAAAACCTATTATCTTTATAAAAGAAGTGTAGAACGTTCAAAACCTCTTATCATATCACGCACTTTATACGTTTTCAAGTCCTCTGTTTTGTTGACTTTTTCACATTCATTTATATTAAGCAAATTCAATATTCAAATATTCAATTCAAAATATAGAAAAATAATGTCTTACAACTAAAAATCTAACCTGGTCTATTTCTTCGCTATTTCCTTCTCGCAATTGACACATCAACTAATATTTCCCATGCATTAAGCCATCCATTTAAATAAAAATTATTTTCCCCAATTCAGGATTATTACATGCCCATTCGAAATATTGTTTATCCACACGCTTGTACCATTGCATTTAAATTATTGCCATCACCCTCTGGACTACCATTATTAACTTATACTTACGCACTCCAATTTATTATCATCTCAGTCAGACCTATTACTTCTTATCAATTTCCCCAAACTTAGAATACCATCAATTCTTAGAATATCGCTTATTTTTCCCAAACTTGAAATCGTAGTATTATTCTTCAATTATTCTCCCCGGCTTCAGATTAGAATTCTTGTTATTATTCTCGCCTGACTCAAAGCCCTATTATTAATATGTTTTAGTTTAAAATAAATTCCCTAAATCTACTTACGTTTAATCGGCAATCGTAATTTCCATCTTCGCACTTATACAATTTTTCACTTTGAATTATTATTACGTATCACTTTATTTTATAGTGGCGCACCTCGGCTTTTGTTGAGTTGAAAACTGAGTTCGTTATCACCGTACCTGCTATTATATCATTGCTCTCCTACTCCGTCAGTGGGTATGGTCTGCAAACTCGTCGCTCATTTCAACCAATCAAATCTTTACATTTAAAGTAGCTTCTGATGTAATTTTCTATGCTTTCAAATAATTGTGGCCTGCTCGCAGCTGTCTTCGTTATCAAAGGCGGCTCCGTGGCGTAGTGGTATGTGTGTGACTACTACGTCCTAGGTCCCGGGTTCGAATCCCGACACGGTCCGCTTGAAAAATGTTAGGCGAGCATTTTTCGCAAAAATACATCCTCGTTCGGATGAGAGGTACAATGGAGGTCCCGTGTGTGAGTGTTGTCACGAACGTTAAAGATCCCTACCTTGCTTGGAACAGCAAGGATTCGGCAAAATTCAAAATTTTCCAGGTAAAAAAAAACTCGCTTCCTGGCCAATGTAGTACCTTCGGGTGGAGCATTGAAAAATCACATGTAATGTCTTCGTTATCAAACATGCGGTGTTTTGATGAATCTAATTGCTTTTCCATAAACAACTGATGCAATTCGACTTTTAATTTTTATATATGCATGTTATTTACGCAATTTTAATCACCTCTCTTTATCACAATTATTAACTACATGTACGCATTCACATTATGCTTCTCGAAGCTCTATTTCTTATCTCCGTATTAACCTAATTGTTTGGAACTCCTTTGAATGCGTGTTTAATTACACTTTATTATGTTTACTTATAAAATACGCGTGCTTCCACTGAAAAATATTATTATCTGCCTTACCTAAATTAACTAAAACTTTATCTACAAGATATTAAATATTTACTATTCACTTAATGCATGTCTTCCTTATTCCTACGCTAACTAGGCGTCTTCCTATGTCTATATGCGTCGCTTAAAACTATTTATACTTTATATAGAGGGTGTTGACTGCTTACTATTTACAAACTATGTCCATATCTCAATTCTTTACTAAATACATGAAGTATTCTGTTTCCTATGGTAATTTCTCATTTCTAAACAACCTTTACTATCAAGTACACCCTTAAACAACCCCTTATCACAGCAATATATATATATATATATATATATATATATATATGTTGTAGTGGTTTTAAAGGGTTAAAAGTAAATATAAACAAAACAATTTCAAAACACCCTGTAGAAAGGAAACAACCAGAATTTACGTGCGAAATTTATTCCAGTTAGTTCAATTTTAAGTAACAGGTATTAACAAAATTTTACAAATAATGATTAAAATTTAGTAGGTTTGCAAAAGAAATAAATTGTAGAAGCCAATGCCATTAATTTATTAATTTAATTGAACGGTTATTTACGTATAATATGCATAAAAGCATGAAAAATTAATAATACCAAGGTGAAACGCGTTACTAACACAAACAGCTGTTAACTATATCGGTTGGGTTGAAATACCATAAAAAGAAGCTCCTGGAAATGTTGTGGTAAAACGTCGGTTAATTAAACACCTGCATGTTTCTAAATGTCAGGTTCCCCTTATTTTTATAGATAACAAACAAGTTTCAAAGAATATCGGGTAAACGGTCGAATGTGTTTGCAGTAAACACTAATGAGGGGTTATTTAAAACACGTAAGCAGTCCACGTGAGGTTAGATAGCAGATGGACAGGAATATCGATTTTCTACCACTTAAACAAGGTCAGAAAGAGACGTAGAATATGCATAGGCAAGGGACAGCGTTAGTATAGGCGGGATTTGTAAGACCTCAGTGCATAGACTATTGGTCGATATCGTTAGTTGCACATCAGACAAGACACGGGAATATTGAATATTAATTTTCAGAAAATATCGTAACGACGCGCTGAATTTAGAGGATTTAAAAATCGGTTGAACTCAAAATTTTAAGAAATATTATTGTAAATGAAGGACTTCGGGTGAAATGCGGCTGAGAGGTGGCATGGTAAATGTATAAATACTTTTTGAAAATATAATAAAAGCCCTTAGTATTTTGATCGTTTCAGACTACGTACGAAAGTTACCACGAGCTTGTAAGTATAGAAAATTATTTTAAATTATATAGCACAATGTTAGCCTCATAATTTGTACGCGGATTGTGCCGAGTTTAAAATTTTATTGAGGTGTCACATACATTTTTTAACAAGCTCGTGTAGTGACGTCATGTAACGTGGATTAAATTAAACAATTATGAAAGAAGTATAATTAATTTGGATTTGGAAATTAGATACACCGTGAAGGCAGCGCAAGCAGCACAACTTAAATGGGGTTCTTCTACTAATAGCTAGAAGCGGCCTGCAGAGCAGAGCGAAGCAAATATACGGCATCGTCAACGGAGCAGATATCTTCTAGAAATTCCAGGTAACGCTTTAAAATTGTTGTTGTTATAAACTATAAAACGATGAATATTGGGTGACGTGTGAGAGTGAATTTTGAAGGTATTGTGCATTATTTTGCGTATTGAAAATAATACGTATAACTACCTTATTATGGTATTTAAATAGAAATCTGAAGGTATATATAAAGCTTATTTACGTTCCATCAGGAATTTAAATTTTGTAAAGAGTACATGGGTTTCTTTTTTTGTTTGTTGTAAGAGTATGCGAAGTATAAGGGTATACATTATTCATAATTATCAGGGTTATCATGAGCTCACCATACTCCAGAGTTTACGTAAATTTAAAATAAATTATAAAGAAAGAATGAGAAATAAGATATTATTCAGGGCCCATTTACTCCGGGTACATTCTATGTGTTGGATAATTTAAATTAAAATACAGGACATGACAAAATAAGATTTATTGAGGTGTAACTTGATCACTGAAATGTGGATAATACTGAATTTTATTTGTAAATAGTGATAAATAAAAGATTGTATGATTGGTATATTTTGTGGTTTTATTGAGTGTGCGTGAACGATGCAAAACATAATAGTGAATCTAGGTATCCAGACGAGGTCGAACTGAGCTAGCCGGAAGCAGTTGAAGAAAGCAATTCAACCGAGGAAGAGAGGAATCTGCGTAAGAAATTAATGTTTGGTTTTTTGAACATTTTTTATTTTTGGTGAAATTTTCGATTTTTGTATAAATTAATTTTCGAATCTACTGAGAATCCTGAGAGAATACACGGCAAATTATGGCGCCCAACGTGGTGCTCGAATGATTTTTAGCGAGTTCCAGAGACTAGTCCCCGACTACCACGGCGTAATTATGGCGACCCAAAAGTGAGGCTCGAGTACCAAGTAGAATTTTAGTAATTTTATTCCAGGAAACTGGCGATCTGAGAAAGGGAGTCTGGTGTTTTGTAGAAATTTAAGAATATTTTGAGAGTGTGTGTGGGTGTGATTTGAACGTATGCAGAGAAAGGAGTGGTTAAGGAGCCAAGGAGTGGAAATTGGAAGTGACGATAGTGCCTTGTGTGATAAAAATTCGAAAATGGAGGAAGCTGGAGGTAGTAGAGATTAGTCGAGGACGAAATCAGGAGACGCTGGAAATGAAGTAATTTTGAGAATGCTAGAGGGGATGAATTAAGAATCGAATAGAAAGTTTGATCAAATGAGCGAGACGTTAAGCGGGGTTAGAGAGGACTCAAATCGAAAATTGGAGCAGATGAGTGTCGAATCGAATATGAAATTTGATCAAATGAATGAGATATTAACAGGAGTTAGGGAAACCTTAAGTGAAAAAATACACAAGACGAATAAGGAAGTTTCTGAATTCAAAAATAGCTTGACGATAAAAATTGGGGAAGTTGAAAATAGGGTTGATAAAAATGAGCGTGCTATTAGAGGAAAAATTAGGAAGTGGGACAATTAAGGACTGATGTAAGGATTTTCTGTGAGGACGAGATTCATGCAAAAATGACTGAGATAACGGACTCGTATAAGGATCAGTTAGGTCGGGTAGAGAGAGAAGTGACCGGGATTAAGCATAATGTAGCGACTTTAATGGGGGATGAAGGTTTGTAACAGGTAATATGTCCTTAGAGCAGCAGATGAAATTTTATGGGGATAGTAGAGTTAACCCTCAAATATTTATTAATAACGTTAGAGATTTAATAAATAACTTATACGATGAACAGGCAAAGTTAAATGTTGTAAAAGCTTTACTAAAAGACCATGCTGAAGCTTGATATAATTTAATAGGACAGGAAATTGACACCTACAATGACTTTGAGGACAGATTTTTGAAACATTATTGGAGTGACCACAGACAGAACCAGGTACGAGACGATTTGATCACGGGAAAATTTAAGGGAGAATTTTTAGGAAGTAGGGAGCAATATGCTATACGAAAGTATAGCATTGCGAAACAACTGAACCCACCACTGACGAACCGACAGATCATAAAATACTTGTCGAGACATTTCGAGGTTGAAGTGAGACAGCACGTAGCACTACAAAACATTGTGGACAGGGAGATGTTTCTGGAGTACCTGCAGAGGTACGATGACGTAAGCAGTGGACGACCTCGGGAACCTAGGGAACGACAGATAAACACGGTTAGATTCGACAGTAGACGGGACAATTATGCAAGACGGGGGAACAATTTTTCATATCAGCGACAAAATTGGGAACCGCTACGGCCATTTTATAGAAGCAACAGTGTAGGAAGGGGGCCTGCACCAAGACCGGGACCAACAAGACAAAACAGTTCACCGGACATGAAGGGGACTTCAAGTAACAAAACGGACCGAGTGGAAACGCCTAGGACATACGCGGAAGTAACAGCTAGACCAGGACCGAGTAGGGAAAACAGACCTGGACAGGATTTTTAAAGCAGGACAAACCACTATACATCACTGTGTACAAATATAAACATCCTAGGGAATTTTTGAAAATAGAAAAAGAAATTGAGCTAGAAATTGTAGAAAAATTTTGTTTGCCCATAATTGAAATTAAAATTTTTGAGAAAAATTTAGAAACATTATTAGATTCAGGAGCTGAGGAGAGTTTGGTATCGGAGGAATTCGTCAATGAAATTAAAAATAAAGTGTGTGCCAGGATAATGCCAATAAAAAGAAGTCACCTGGTTGCGCCGAATAAAAAACAATTTGCTGTTGTGAATAGCTTGGTTATTCTAAAAGTAGTGTTAGGTTCAGCAAGCTGTGAACAAAAATTTATAATTGTACCTGGGTTAAAGTTTAAAGGGATATTAGGGGTCGATTGCATGATGAGGTTAGGGGTTATAATAGATATGGAGAGGAAAATAGTTAGGATTGAGGATAGGATATTGCCCTGGAAGGCAAGTTATGATGTCACGGAAGATGACATGGGGTTATGTATAAATAGTATAGAGGGAGATGATGAAGAAGTGAGAGAGATCGACTCAGGGGAATATAGTGAGGAATAGTTAGATGAGGTACAAGGAATAGTGAAAGAAGGAGCTGAACAAGTAGAGGTGGAGTCAGGCGCAGAGCTAATAGTGGATAACGAGTCAGAATTAAAAGGGTTAGAAGTAAAGACAGCATTATGTGACACACAAGTGGTAAAAATAGGCATAAATAAGTTAAGGGGAACAGATAATTTTGGCAATTCGAATTTGATGTTAAAAGATTTTTGTGAAATGAATATTGTACATAAAGGGTCTAGAAGATAGGAAAATTTTTGTATAGAGGGGAAAGATAGAGATGTTGAGGTAGTATCGTTGGGTTTGTCCGCAGAGAAAGAAATAATAATAAATAATAAACAGACAAGTATAGGGACGAAAGAAGAAATATTTAAGAGTCAGGATAATAGGGATAAGTTTATTTTATGTGAAGTAACAGGGATGATAAGTATAGAAATAGAATGAGGAGAAATAGGGATGAAGAGCATTAGGATAGTTAGAAGGAAGACTTGGAGGTTCAAGAAAAGAGTCAGATTTAAATAAGAAGATGAAGGTTAATGTCAAAAAGATAGAGATAGGTAAATTTTAGGATAGATGTAGAATATAGAGATAGCGATAGGTGTATATAGAAAAGTAGAAGTAGAAATAGAATAAATATGGATAGGTGTATATAGAAAAGTAGAGATAGGTGTATAATAGAGTAAAATTTAAATAAATAGGGATAGAATAGGAGGATATAGAAGATTAGAAGTCAGTAGTTATAGAAAATAAGATGAGAAATAGGATAAATATGGGACATAGTTAGATATAGGTATAGAATTAGATATGTATAGTTAGGATAAGAATAGATAGTGATAATAGGTGAGGTTAAAAGTTATGAAGACTGAAGATAAAGAGAAAAGTACAAAAGAGGTACGTAAAGAGTCAATAAAGGACTAAAAAGGGAAATGTAAAGAGAAAATACAATGAAATAAGAGAGTGAAGAATTAATAATAGACAGAAATAGTTAGGTAAAAGATAGTGATTGGTGTGAATAGTTAATTATAAATAAAGATAGGTGTAGATAGATAGAAATAAGTAGAGATAGGTGTAGAAATAGATAGGAATAGGTAGACAAGTAGTGATAGGTTGAATAAATAGGTATAGGTAATGTTAGGTGAGTAGATAGGTGTATAGAAATAGCAGGTAAGATTAAATTAGAGTGTAGGTATTTAAATTCAGAAAAACCGGGAATAGTTTTTCTTAGAATTGAAATAGGGGATTATGTAGTGGTTTTAAAGGGTTTAAAGTAAATATAAACAAAGCAATTTAAAAACACCCTGTATAAAGGAAACAACCAGAATTTACGTGCGAAATTTATTCCAGTTAGTTCAATTTTAAGTAACAGGTATTAACAAAATTTTACAAATAATGATTAAAATTTAGTAGGCTTGCAAAGGAAATAAATTGTAGAAGCCGATGCCATTAATTTATTAATTTATTTAAGTTTAATTGAACGGTTATTTACGTATAATATGCATAAAAGCATGAAAAATCAATAATACCAAGGTGAAACGCGTTGCTAACACGTAAACAGCCGTTAAATAGATCGGTTGGGTTGAAATACCATGAAAAGAAGCTCTTGAAAATGTTGTGTTAAAATGTCGGTTAATTAAACACCTGCATATTTCTAAATGTCAGGTTCTCCTTATTTTTATAGATAACAAACAAGTTTCAAAGAATATCGGGTAAACGGTCGAATGTGTTCGCAGTAAACGCTAATGAAGGGTTATTTAAAGCACGTGAGCAGTCCACGTGAGGTTAGATAGCAGATGGACAGGAATATCGATTTTCTAACACTCAAACAAGGTTAGAAAGAGATGTAGAATATGCATAAGCAAGGTACAGCGTTAGTATAGGCGTGATTTGTAAGACGTCAGTGCATAGACTATTGGTCGATATCGTTAGTTGTACATCAGACAAAAACACGGGAATATTGAATATTAATTTTTAGAAAATATCGTAACGACGAGCTAAATTTCGAGGATTTAGAAATCGGTAAAACTCAAAATTTTAAGAAATATTGTTGTAAATGAAGGACTTCCGGTGAAATGCGGCCGAGAGGTGGCATCGTAAATGTATAAATACTTTTTGAAAATATAATAAAATCCCTTAGTATTTTGATCGTTTCAGACTACGTACGAAAGTTACCACGAGCTTGTAAGTGTAGAAAATTATTTTAAATTATATAGCACAGTGTTAGCCTCATAATTTGTACGCGGATTGTGCCGAGTTTAAAATTTTATTGAGGTGTCACATACATTTTTTAACAAGCTCGTGTAGTGACGTTATGTAACGTGGATTAAACTAAACAATTATGAAAGAAGTATAATTAATTTGGATTTGGAAATTGGATACACCGTGAAGGCAGCGCAAGCAGCACAACTTAAATGGGGTTTTTCTACTAATAGCTAGAAGCGGCCTGCAGAGCAGAGCGAAGCAAATATACGGCATCGTCAACGGAGCAGAGATTTTCTAGAAATTCCAGGTAAGGCTTTAAAATTGTTGTTGTTATAAACTATAAAACGATGAATATTGGGTGACGTGTGAGAGTGAATTTTGAAGGTATTGTGCATTATTTTGCGTATTGAAAATAATACGTATAACTAACTTTATTATGGTATTTAAATAGAAATTTGAAGGTGTATATAAAGCTTATTAACGTTCTATCAGGAATTTAAATTTTGTAAAGAGTTACCATGAGCTCACCATACTCCAGAGTTTACGTAAATTTAAAATGAATTATAAAGAAAGAATGAGAAATAAGATATTATTCAGGGCCCATTTACTCCGGGTACATTCTATGTATTTGATAATTTAAATTAAAAATACAAGACATTACAAAATAGGATTTATTGAAGTGTAACGTGATCACTGAAATGTGGATAATATTGAATTTTATTTGTAAATAGTGATAAATAAAAGATTGTATGATTGTTGTATTTTGTGGTTTTATTGAGAGTGTGCGTGAACGATAGAGAATATGAGAGTGAATCTAGGTATCCAAGAGGAGGTCCAACTGAGCTAGCCGGAAGCAGTTGAAGAAAGCAATTCAACCGAGGAAGAGAGGACTCTGAGTAAGAAATTAGTGTTTTGTTTTTTTGAAAATTTTTTATTTTTGGTGAAATTTTCGATTTTTGTATAAACTAATTTTCGAATCTACTGAGAATCCTGAGAGAATACACGGCAATATATATATATATATATATATATATATATATATATATATATAGTGAATAAGATAAAATAATAACTTAGACTTTTATGCAAAGCCCAAATGATCATTTCAAATCGAGCTAGTATTTGAAAGATGGAAAATATAAGGTCTTGGACAGGACTTGAACCTGTATCCTGGTTTTGCCGAAAATTTCAATTACTAGCTCGATTTGAAATGATCGTTTGATCGTTTGTGCTTTGCATAAAAGTCTAAGTTATTATTTCATCGTATTTACTCTAATACGATAGTATTTATCAACTTACCTTGTGTAATTAACTATCTAATATATATATATATATATATATATATATATATATATATATAGCCACTAAAACTTGTTGTCTTATCTGGTCTTGTAGCGTTCCACGAATTGACGTACATTCATTCACATTGCTTTTCAACGTAAATATGCAGAATTCTACAACCATCCTGAAAGTGGCTTCTTTCAAAGTAAACTACTTTAAAAACTCACAATTGTGTTTTAAATTAAATAACGTATTTAAATGATTTTTTTTAGCAAGGATGAATGCATTATTGAATTTACATTTTAAAAAAGTACCAATTTTTATATTTTTATCGGCTAAAATTTGTTTTCTTAAATTGGGCTTCTAAATGATGTAAAACAACAGTATATGTATTTATTTTACTGGGAAATTTTTTTTTTATAATACTATAACAAATTTCACTTGTCTGTTTTCTTCTCCATCCAATAGAAGTTCATTATCAATAATTATTTAGAGAGGATCCCTAAAATACTGGGCTGCCGATACAGAGATAACTGATGATAATTTCTGTAATGTCTATTACTCTAGATTCTATCTTAACACGACACTATATAACTACTAAATTTGACTGCATAATTTACCTACACAGGCTACACATATAGACATTAAAAGCATTTATTTTATTAATCTATTCAATAGTTTATTTCGTAGTACTTGTAAATCAATATTCAGGCTGAACTAGCCCTTGAATCGCACGCTTTATACATCTAACTAACATAGCTTCTAGAGGTTTCTAGAAGTTAGTCAAATAAGCTGTTTTGTTCGCTTTACATCAGTTCTTTAAACACAACTTAGTAGCTGTTAAAAATACAGATCTTCGCCTCATGGCTTTATCTTTCTTAATTCTAGATTATTCAGCGTCAATGCTACAATACTCTATATTATCGGAAGAGCAGAAATGTTGTTTTCCTTGAACATTAACCTAATTTCCAAGAATGCACGCTCCATCAGTGATGTTAACGATCGTTTCATGGTTTTATTATAAACTTTTTAAATCTTCGTTTTGCACGAATTTTCCGATATTTAAAATACCTAGGTACTGACAATTTTGAATGTGCTTTTATAAGTAAAATAATACCCTTGATTCTAGGTGCTATAAGTTTCTTTAAACTAAATTTGAAGGTTACGTTCTTGACAGAAATTGACAGGTTACAGTTGCATTTACACAGTGCATTTACGCGATTTATGTTGTCTTGGCTACTCAGACCCCAGTCGATTAGAAGCAATTTTAACAATAATAATATTGCTGTTTTCTTACTTTTTTATAATACCGTACGTAATTCTCTTCATATATTTTCGTCAGAAGAATGTTTAACCGTTTCCAAATTGTCATGTAAACTACAAAAAGAAGTAATACATTTTGTAATGATTCCATCCTAACTACTTTTCATAAATGTCATGGTTTGAAAATCAAATGTAGTTTATTTCTTATATTAAAACCTTTTACCACAAGAAGTTACTATTTTAAGAATAGTTTTTGCTGATGTAATGTGCAAACTAATGGCGATAATAGAATAAAATAGCACGATGTGCAAAAGTTGAAACACAACCGATCAACAAGTAGTCAAACACTATACCAAATACAACTGTACAATGAAATTCTGTTTTAGCGAATCTCTAGTGAAAGGAATGATGATGGACAATCAGAAAATAGTATATTAGCAAACAAGAAACTTAGTAAACTTTGGTGTACCCTCTTTCCATATACAGGGTGTGCTCTGTTAAAAGTTCTTCGAGCCTCATCGACAATTAATATGTATCGATAAATGTAATATATTCCCTGCCCATAATGGACAATTTACGTTTATTTCTCTTAATCTTTGGGAATTAAACCACTCAGAGTTGTTAAAATCGTCTTTCTTTACGTTTCGATTCATGACCTAGGATCGTTGTCAAAATAATAAAAAATTTTAAGTTTGACATTTATGACACAAATTGAAGGCACTCATTCTTCTAAACTTTAAACTTTTCACCTAATGTATTCAAATCAAACATTAATAAATTAAGGTCACCTTCGATTAGTGTCATAATTGTCAAACTTAAAATTTGTTATTATTTTGACAACGATTCTAGGTCATGGATCGAAATGTAAATAGAACGATTTTAACAACTCTGCGTGGTTTAATTCCCGAAGAAGATTAAGAAAAATACAAAACAAACCACAACAAACATACAGTAAGAATTTACATTTACTAATGGTTCGTTGTGTTAATATGTCTACACCACCCGAAAAGCGTTTCCTGTATGCTAAAGTATTAGAGAGTGCCACTATAGGTATTGACTGTTATAAAAACGTCACTGGCTACGTCAACTTGCTGGGGCGATTAAGACGCAGCTTAAGATGATCGACACTTCATGCAAGTTCCGTCGTCGTGTATTCATAGCTTGTACTACAACGCGTCTTTTGTGTTCAGGCATCTCATTACTCGGAGATTAACAGCAGTGCAAAGACAATTTCACCTTATATATAAAGCTTGTTCAATTGAAACCCATCTTTGGTTCATGAAAAATTTATTGACAACTAAATTTACAAATAATTACCACTACGATTAAGGCACATATCCCATTGTTTCGTCAACCTATGTATACCCTGCCTAAAGAAATCTTGTCGCTGCTGCTCGAAGAATTCTTTCACGGCGTTTTGTACTTCTACATCCGACTGAAAACGCTTACGTTTTAACGCTTTTTTCAGTGGCCCCAAAAATGTGAAAATCGCAAGGCGATAAATCGGGACTATAGAGTGGATGCTCTAATATCCTCCATTTCTTTCGCTGTAGGTTTTCTTTCACTACGTTTGCAACATGAGGGCGAGCATTGTCGTGAAGCAGGATGACACCACGCGAAAGCTTCCCTGGACGTATTCGTCTTATTGCTTGATGGAGCTTGTTCAAAGATTCATTATGCAGGTTTGCGTTGATATGCACTCGAGGTTCTGTGTATGAATTTCCAATGGTTGCAAACCTTCAACACACAGAAATTGAATGACCGCACGCTGATCACATTTGGTTTGGATTGTTAACAACAAACGTCATTTCAAAGTCACGATACTTAAAATCGCTGTCAAATATATACGAGAGAAACTGACCAGTGGAAAGTTTACAAACACCACTAACGTTGCAAAACGTCAGTTGAGTGATTACAATTGTTTCCAAGGCAGATCTGATCAAAGATGGGTTTCAATTGAGCAAGCCTCGTATAATGCTCCTAGGCCGGGCAGAATTCTCTCGCATACCATTTTAAAACGGATTAAACAATTGGGCAAGGTAAGAAGTGTACGAAATGTATTTGAGGGTACTGTAAAAATTTTGCGTACGCTAAAGAAAACTGAGTTCTGCTACGAGAAGTCCTATTTGTTCAGTAGGGCACCAAACAGCAGCACTCAAATTTCTAGAGAAAGTCTTTTAAGAATTTTATAGAATAATCTATGATTTCGTATGTAGAAAATCCAAAGAGCACAGATTTGCCCACTAGAATACAGATTTATATAGTTCCTTGTTTTTTTTTTAAACGGCCCAAACATTTTGAAAAACCTCATAATGTCTGATGAGCGACATTTTCACTTATTAGGATATGTTAATAAACTAAGTCCGGGCGTGGGATAATTGATTTATACTTTTTCTTGAACAAAATCCAGATGGAGTGGTTATAGTTTCCATGAGGTGTTTAGACGTTATCTAGAATTTCTTACTGTAACGACTGGAAATACAAAATATTCATGTATTGTTTCAACAAAGTGGACAGACGAGCCCATACGACACAAATTCACATGGCAATATAAAGTACCATGTTTCCAAGACAGCTCATTTAACAATTTGATGTCCTTTGGTCACTGAAATCACCAGAACCAACCGTCATTAATTTTCTGCTATGGAGATATGTAAACGTAAACAAGCCCCGCACACTTTTAAATTGAAAAACCAACATTACAAGTATAGTTAAATCAAAAGACCAAGCTACGGTACAGTGAGCTACGCAAAATATTTAAACACACATTCAAAATGTATACAAAAAATGGTGGACATTTGAAGAATGCTACTTTTAAAAATAAGTCCAGAACTGCATAATATGTATAATATATACGTGTTTAAAATTTTGTATATTTATTACGACACCTATCACAGCACTTTAAACCTCTTGTGCAGGAGAGCAGGCAAACGCTACAATTGAATGATTTGATTAGAAAGCGCATCACGAATGTATTACCTTTTGAAATTTAAAAAAATATTTGTATTTGTGGTACTAGTGGTAAGTTTCTTAGCAAATATGCTTTACTGATTTACAAAATTTTACTGTCATTATAACATTGTATGCGCTACTTCTTTGTGTAGTGTCCTCCTTTTGGGCGCCCAGGAGTAAGGCGTTTTATAATGCCTATTCAAATTCTTAGTAGTAAAATTATATATATATATATATACTGGGTGCTTCAAAAAAATGTATACACACTTTAAACTATTTTAGTTTTCCCGCACTACAAGGCTAATGTTATATTTCTTCGCCAGGTGCCAGCATATTCGTCCCTCTATGTTATATTATCAGTTGGAATTTGTAATATCAACATGGCGGACGTACGTTTGAGTTTTGAAGAACGAAAGCAGGTTATTAAGTGGTACTGGAAGTTTGAGAATGTAAATGAAGTTCAAAGACAGTGGAGAAGGGAGTATGATACAGAATCACCTTCAAGATTAACAATTACACGCATACGAGACAAATTCGAAGTTCATGGAACAGTGTGTGATGTGCATAAAGGTCATTCAGGTCGGCCTCGAACAGCTACAAGTGATGAGTCATCAACGACAGTCTTGGAACTGTTTCAACGCTCTCTAACAAATCTTCAAGGCAAGGGGCACGTGAAAGTGATGTAAGTGCTAGCAGCGTGCTACGCATTCTGAAGAGAGGCAAGTATCGTGTTTACATTCCAAGGCTGGTGCAACAGCTAAATGACGACGATCCAGATCGAAGGTTGCAATTTTGTGAATGGATTCAGGAGATGGTGATACGTGAACCGTGATTTATGGGTAGCATCATTTGGTCGGATGAAGCCCAATTCAAACTTAATGGAACTGTCAATAGGCACAATTGTGTTTACTGGTGTGAAGAAAATCCTCACATTACAATTGAAAAGCTGTAAATTTGCCTGGTGTAAATGTGTGGTGCGGTTTGTCTTCAAGGGGACTCATTGGACCTTTTCGATTTGAAGGCACTGTAACTGGTATTAATTACCTAACAATGCTTGCTGATTCCATATTTCCTGCCATTCGTGCATTATACGGTAATGATGATTTTATTTTCAACAAGATGGTGCTCCGCCGCACTATCACAGGGACGTACGAGCTTACCTGGATCAAAATTTGTCGGGCCAGTGGATAGGACGCAGGGGGCCAATCGAGTTTCCAGCACGCTCTCCAGACCTTACACCACTGGATTTCTTCTTGTGGAGCACAGTAAAAGATGAGGTGTACAAACGTAAACCACGTAACCTAGACATTCTTTGGAATGAGATTCAAGCAGTGTGTAGAGAAATCTCATTGGACGTTTTGATACGATGTACAGAATCTGTGGTGACTCGTACTCAGAATTGTACTGATGCTGCAGGTCACCAATTTGAACAGTATTAACATTTGTTATTTATGTTTCATTTACATTGGACTTCCAGCTTTTTATTTTCCTGAAATTTAACTTTGTAGAACGGTAAATAAATTTTCTATGGAAGTTCAAAGTGTGTATACTTTTTTTTGAAGCACCCAGTATATATATATATATATATATATATATATATATATATATAGTGAATAAAATGAAATAATAACTTAGACTTTTAAGCAAAGCCCAAATGATCATTTCAAATCGAGCTAGTAATTTAAACGTGGAAAATATAAGGTCTTGGACAGGACTTGAACCTGTATCCTGGTTTTGCCGGAACCATGCGTTTACCAATTAAGCCACCGAGACCGATAACGATAATTGGGAAATTTACAAACTTAAATCGTGTACACGACGATACATCAACCTTACTTTTAATTACGTTTGGCATTTTTGTTAATCATATCTGACATTGTCAAGTTTTCGACTTATGTCAGTTATAGACAGGAAGCTACGCTCAAAATTATGGCCATAAGCCAAGTATTAAATATATAAATATTTTAGGTAGTTAATTACACAAGGTAAGTTGATAAATACTATCGTATTATAGTGAATAAGATGAAATAATAACTTAGACTTTTACGCAAAGCCCAAATAATCATTTCAAATCGGGCTAGTAATTGAAAGGTAGAAAATATAGGGTCTTGGACAGGACTTGAACCTGTATCCTGGTTTTGCCGGAACCATGCGTTTACCAATTACGCCACCGAGACCGATGACGATAATTGGGAAATTTACAAATTTATATCGTGTACACGGCGATACATCAACCTTACTTTTAATTACGTTTGGCACTACGGTCTCGGTGGCGTAATTGGTAAACGCATGGTTCCGGCAAAACCAGGATACAGGTTCAAGTCCTGTCCAAGACCTTATATTTTCCATCTTTCAATTATTAGGTCGATTTGAAATGATCATTTGGGTTTTACATAAAAGTCTAAGTTACTATTTCATCTTATTCACTATAATACGATAGTATTTATCAACTTACCTTGTGTAATTAGCTACCTAAAATATTTATATATTTAATACTTGGCTTATAGCTATAATGTTGAGCGTCGCTTCCTGTCTATAACTGACATAAGTCGAAAACTTGACAATGTCAGATATGAGTGACAAAAATGCCAAACGTAATTAAAAGTAAGGTTGATGTATCGTCGTGTACACGATTTAAATTTGTAAATTTCCCAATTATCGTCATCGGTCTCGGAGGCGTAATTGGTAAAGGCATGGTTCCGGCAAAACCAGGATACAGGTTCAGTTGTCCAAGATTATGCAAAGCCTAGATCATTTCAATCGACTAATAATTGAAAGATGAGAATTTACAAGATTTAATTTCGTGTACACGACGATACATCAACCTAACTTTCAATTACGTTTTGCATTTTTGTCAATCATATCTGGCATTGCCAAGTTTTTACTTATGTCAGTTATAGACAGGAAGCGGTGCTCAAAATTATGGCTATAAGACCAGGTCTTAAGTATATAAATATTTTAGGTAGTTAATTACACAAATTAAGTTGATACATACTATCGTATTATAGTGAATAAGATGAAATAATAACTTAGACTTTTATGCAAAGCACAAATGATCATTTCAAATCGAGCAAGTAATTGAAAGATGGAAAATATAAGGTCTTGGACGTTGGACAGGACTTGAACCTGAATCTTTCAATTACTAGCTCGATTTGTAATAATCATTTGTGTTTTGCATAAAAGTCTAAATTATTATTTCATCTTATTCACTACAATACGATAGTATTTATCAACTTACTTTGTGTAATTAACTACCTAAAATATTTATATATTTAATACTTGGCTTATAGCTATAATGTTGAGCGTCGCTTCCCGTATATAACTGACATAAGTCAAAAACTTAACAATGTCAGATATGATTGACAAAAATGCTAAACGTAATTGTAAGTAAGGTTGATGTATCGTCGTGTACACGATTTAAATTTGTAAATTTCCCAATTGTCGTCATCGGTCTCGGTGGCGTAATTGGTAAACGCATGGTTCCAGCAAAACCAAGATACAAGTTCAAGTCTTGTCCAAAACCTTATATTTTCCATTTTTCAATTGCTAGCTCGATTTGAAATGATCGTTTGTGCTTTGCATAAAAGTCTAGGTTATTTTTCATCTTAGTCACTATAATACGATAGCATTTATCAACTTACCTTGTGTAATTAACTACCTAAAATATTTATATATTTAATACTTGGCTTATAACCATATTTTTAAGCGTCGCTTTTTGTCTATAACTGACATAAGCCAAAAACTTGACAATGGCAGATATGATTGACAAAAATGCCAAACGTAATTGAAAGTTAGGTTAATGTATCGTCGTGTACACGATTTAAATTTGTAAATTTCCCAATTGTCGTCATCGGTCTCGTCGGCGTAATTAGTAAACGCATGGTTCCGGCAAAACCAAAATACAGGTTCAAGTCCTGTCCAAGACCTTATATTTTCCATTTTTCAATTACTAGCTCGATTTGAAGTGATCATTTGTGCTTTGCATAAAAGTCTAAACTCTCTCCCAACGTTGTATTAGTTATCAAGCCAGACAATTAAAGATAAAGAGTAACATAATTAATAGAGAGTCGATAAACAACCATCCGCGAACGCGAACGTGTTTCATCCAATTTTCAACATTAACTTCCGATAATGTCTTTCCTACCATAATCATTTCCTTACTCCGTTCCTATTTACCTCTGGCCAGAAACAGCAATAAAAGGTGCCGCGCTAGTGCTCCAGATGTTGTGCTTTGGTAAGTGTTATTATGTATTTATGTGACTTTGCATTTAAAATCTATGTTTCCCCTTTTTTACTCTATACAGTCCATGCTCTACCTTACAACCCCTGGTTTACTGCCTACTGCACTCCAGGTAATTTCTATTTGCGTCACTTGACGTTCCAAGAGGCGCAAACTATATATATATATATATATATATATATATATATATATATATATATATATAGATTTGCTGTGATTCCCTATAAGAATCGAGCCTCACGAATTGGGCGCCAAGATTTGCTGTGATTCTCGTTACTACGGTGAAATCTCCTCTGATATTCGATTTCTTACCAGAATATCGCCTCTTGAATCCTTCCGCCTCGGCTGCTCACCTAGTTAAAACTTTAATCCTCATTCATAAAAAAAAACACATTCCTACCACAAACATCAATGTTAACCTATTTACACCAATATTCACAATACATTAAAATTACAAAACTAAATTTCAGCATAAATTTCAGCATCATAAAATTTCAAGTTCATATTTGTCATCATTTTAATTTGCATTCGGAATTAGAGTCCTTGTAGGATGCATACTAATTAAGTTAACAATATTTGCAGACCTGAGTCTGAATAAAAGGGAGCATTCCCCACCCCTTTACGTTAATTTAACAGGTTAGTCTAATTGAGCTCAAAGACAGACCCAAATTTTCATCATAATCAAAAACATAAATTTGATAAATACTCCTTTCTACTTATACAAGAAAAGTTTACCTTAAAATTCAAAATTTGTTGTTTATACAAATTTACTACTGTCCATCTTTATCAAATTATAAAGATATTCAACACACACCAAAACATCAGAGATCGAACAACAAAGCATAAGCCACCTGAAGGTTACTGCACTCATGGCTCCAATGTACATCGTCCTTGCTAATCCATTTCAGCTGGTTTATGTTTACGTCTTTGGATTTCTGACCGCCTTTAAAATTTTTCTACACCACCATTCGTCTAAAAGGTTTCATTGCTTCTCAGGAACTCATCTATGTATATCGAAATCTTGTCTTGTGGATCCAATCACGTTTACGAATAGCCTTTGATTACTAACACTCCCGAAACATAGCAATGAAATTCATAATACTTTCACGCTATACTAAAACTGCATACTTCTATTTATTTATTTGTCGTTATTAATTTGGATAATTGGTACAGTGGCAAATATGACTAGACTTTATTACCTTTATTTTATCTTCTCTCAGTGCACTAATGCATAATAACTGTTATAGTAGCACGTAATCACCATCTATTCTGCTTGACGTATCGAATAAAATCAAAAAATAACGAGCAAAACTGTTTGAAGTATCGCATAAAATCAAAAATAAAAGAGAGCTAAACTCCTATCAGCACGGGCTTTTATAATGGCTCGCTTGGAAATCGAATTTGTCCCGCGACGGACGATTTTAAGAAATTCGCATTCTATTTTCCCTTCCGATGTCTCGGCTACTGAAATTTGCACTCGCCCGAGTTGACATCTAAGAAATTTTCACACGGCTCGCAACACGTCCGAGAACAACTAATTAATTTTACACACCAACTGATATGCCTTCCCCTCTCATATTTGCATCTTATTTCAACCTTAATCGCCAATCTAGTCTGTTCGTTCTATCTAAAACCTGTGCTGTTGTTTTACATTTTTCCCCTCATTTAACTGCTAATGCATTCCATCTCGCTTGTCTTTATACCACAAACTCGCTTTTTTACTTGCACTCATATAGCTTGAAGCTTATCGACTATCATATACATCGTTATTCTTCCAGGTGTTCTGAGTTCTAATACGCTGAAGTCTTTTACATGACTTCCCCATGTCTTTTATAATTTCTCGATAGTTTTAGTACTTGGAACGATTAAATTAAATACAAATTGAACCTTTTAACTCTGTTTCTTTTTATAGAAAGCGTCTAGTGAATATTTTAAATCCCTTATTTTTAACGAAACGAATAAATTTGTATGCTGCATGGTTTTAATAATGCTTATTATCTAATGAAATTCTACATTACTTCCTTCTACACGTTGATTATGATTATATACAAACCCCATATTCTAATTAAATGATTTAAATCTACACAGTAGGCCTTTAATTTAGCGTTCTATTTTCCACTGCTCTGATATACACGGTGTTTAACATTATCTAAACAATATGTTTAGAAGTAAATGACGAATTTATCCAATATGCCTTTAAATGAAGCGTATTAGTACCCAAAGCTTTCTTATACACGGTGTTTAAAATTAATTGATGTCGTTTAATAATTTTTCTACCCTGGTCTAAATTTGAGTAATATATATATATATATATATATATATATATATATATATATATAACTGTGATATTCGCCCCACGGCTTGGGCATACATATTTATGTCGTGTTATCTTCCTGTAGAAACAATAAAGCCTTTGTTATTCTTGTCCCACTGTTGGGCAGACCATATTTATGCTATGACAATCGAGCCCCACGATCTGGGCTTGTCATATTTATGCTGTGATAACTCCTGTTATTTATGTCGTGATATATTTTTTTATTACTCAAGTACTTGTAGAAATGTTAATTTATAATTTTCTTTGCCTCGACTAGCTGATTCAATTAAATAAAGCAATTCTACAATACATAGTATAACGATTAAATATTTACAACCTTTTTAAATATCTTCTCCCTTTTTAAATAATTTACACCTGTCAGATTTTTAAAAAATCAAGCCAGCAAAACGAGTTTTTATTACATTTAGAGATCTTTTGAAACGTTTCAAGATGTCTATTACTTTTCATAAATTTATACAAGAAACCCCAATTTGTCGGCTCTTACACTTTGAATTATTATTGAGATGAAAACAGTTTTTAAAAATAAATCATATCAAAATATCTAACCTGAAGTGGTTCAGTAGATGCTCTGCATTCCCAAGAAGTGAAGTGATCCAACCAAATTAGTATGCAAATCATTATTGGTGAGTTTATTTCAATGAAAAGTTTTTCATTTCCGTAATAGGATATTTACTATTTAAAGAAATTATTAAATTGCTTAAACAGGCAGCATTCTCCAAAGTCTCGTATCCAAAATTGTATTTAAGATCGTAATTGACAGGAGTCGTAACAATATCTTTATTAGGATCGTTATATCGATTGCAATTTAAGATTGTAATTAAGATGGTGATTAAGATGGTAATTAAGATGGTAATTAAGGTGGTAATTAAGATGGTAATTAAGATGGTAATTAAGATGGTAATTAAGATGGTAATTAAGATGGTAATTAAGGTGGTAATTAAGATGGTAATTAGGATGGTAATTAAGATGGTAATTAAGATGGTAATTGAAAGCCCTGTTTTTTTAATTATTAGAAATGGTTTAATTTCACTAAATCTGATCTACTTACGTCTTTAGAAGTACGGCTTCCTTGCACAATTACACACTCTTTAATTTTCACTTTAATTTAATTTACTGTTTACATAAATATTTAGCACTTTCAAGTATAGTGACTGCCCAGTTTCTAAAGTATACTAACTATATACAGTGTGCTCTCAACTAATAATATTTATAATGACCTATTTACTCTTCTAATATCTGTAATTATGTGCTTTTCTTACTTGGGACTTTCTTTTGTTTATTCTACGACCCCTATGACTTAACCTACCCCTAAATTAACCCTATAATTAAGTAAACAGAAAGATTTCTCCCTGTTTACTATATTTTGAATCATTACATAATGTCTTATTTCTTCGCCAAAATGTCCCGCTAAGTATTTTATGATTTGAGTTTCTTCCATCGGCGGATCGAATTGCTTTGCTAGACAGAATTTTTGTATAGCTTATATCTCTCTGGTCATCCCTAAATTTTGATTATATTTTCCCGTAATTAAATTATCTCGCGCCTTGTATTGTTGATTATCCCCCCACAATTTTCCAAAAACCTACTTTCAAACTCCTGAAATGTCCCGATTTCGTTTTCTATTAAATCAAACCATATCTCCGCGCTTCCTTTTAACATTGATCTGACGAAGTTTAAATTGTACCTTTCATCCGTTGAACCCTGTATTAGTTTTCTTATATAATTTAGAAATACTTTAGGATTTATTTTGTTGTCTCACTAAAATTTGGAATACTGTTCTACTGAAATTTCCGGTCTATTTATCCTAGTGTGTTGCAATCCCTGGTCTCTACCCACATATTCAAATTCTGATTTTAAACTACCTAACTCTCTATTTACATCTGTAAGTCCTAATTCACAGTTTCCCTGAATTTCCCGCATCTTTTTACCTGAATCTGTAATTCGGGCATTTGTTTCTTTTTCAGATGTTTTTGATCTAGTTTTACTTTCCAAACTTCGTCTCTAACTTTATCTACATCATCCATTATTCTAGCGAATTTATTTTCAAAGTGTACCTGCATTTCCACCATCGTTTGATTACTTTCCTTTAATCCGTCGCTTATAATTTTTATTTCGGCACCGAGTTTTTCTCCATTCTCCTTAATCTGCATCTTAATATTTTCCATATTCTCTTCACTTTTGTCTATCTTTTTGTTTAAGGCTAAAAGAATAGACATGATTTCAGATAATTGTAAAATTGATTGCTCTTCGCTTTGACTCTTCGTTAATTGTGGTCCTTGCATTTCAATTGATGTATCTTGTAGAACTACACTTTTTTGTGGCCCTATTTCAACCCCTTGGTTCCTCAATGCCTCTCTGGTCTCCTTAATTCGTTTATCCATTTTTGAATTTTTATTAATATTTCAAATTCATTCAGATTTTTAATTCCTAACCCTTTTAAATTAAATTTTTATTCGTACTTTTACAAAATTAAATTTTAAACTTCTCGCTTATACAGATTTTTTAATTCTTAATTTTCCTTTTCAATTTTAATTTAGTTTTAGTGGTGTTCTCGCTCTTAGCTTTGGTTCGCCATGTTTTCTGTGATTTTCGCCCCACGGCTTGGGCATTCATATTTATGTCGTGTTATCTTCTTGTAGGGAAAATAAAACCCTTGTTATTCTTGTCCCACTGTTGGGCAGACCATATTTATGTTATGATAATCGAACCCCACGATTTGGGCTTGTCATATTTATGATGTGATAACTCTTGTTCGCCCGTACGCTTGGACGCAATATTTATGTCGTGATTTATTCTTTTATTACTCAAGCACTTGTAGAAATGTTAATTTATAATTTTCTTTGCCTCGACTAGCTGATTCAATTAAATAAAGCAATTCTACAATACACAGTATAATAATTAAATATTTACAACCTTTTTAAATATCTTCTCCCTTTTTAAATGATTTACATCTGTCAGATTTTTAGAAAATCAAGCCAACAAAACGAGTATTTTATTACATTTAGAGACCTTTTGAAACGTTTTAAGATGTCTATTACTTTTCATAAAGTTATACAAGAAACCCCAATTTGTCGGCTCTTACACTTTGAATTATTATTGAGATGAAAACAGTTTTTAAAAATAAATCATATCAAAATATCTAACCTGAAGTGGTTTAGTAGGTGCTCTGCATTCCCAAGAATTAAAGTCATCCAACAAAATTAGTATCCAAATCGTTATTGGTGATTTTATTTCAATGAAAGGTTTTTCATTTCCGTAATAGAATATTTACCATTTTCACAAATTATCAAATTGTTTGAACAGGTAGCATTCTCCAGAGTCTCGTATCCAAAATTATATTTAAGATCGTAATTGACAGGAGTCGTAACAATATCTTTATTAGGATCGTTATATCGATTGCAATTTAAGATTGTAATTAAGATGGTGATTAAGATGGTAATTAAAATGGTAATTAAGAGGGTAATTAAGATGGTAATTAAGATGGTAATTAAAAGCCCTGTTTTATTTATTATTAGAAATGGTATAATTTCACTAAAATTGATCTACTTACGTCTTTAAAAGTACGGCTCGCTTGCACAATTACACACTCTTTAATTTTCATTTTAATTTAATTTACTGTTCACGTAAATATTTAGCACTTTCAAGTATAGTAACTGCCCAGTTTGTAAAGTATACTAACTCGATATTCAAATGTCATGATATTTATAGGATCGGCCCCTTTTGTTTGCGACTCGTTGACTTCACGTGCTGGGCGAGATCAAGTGTCTTATTTCTTGTTATTTTGTGAAACTTTACCAATTGTGTAGTTCAATTGCATTAAGCGATGCTAAGAATGTCACGTAATTCATTATAATACCTCACATTTGATTCAGAAATCCAAGGAATCTTCGTCCAACAAGTCACGTACTATTGTTGTTGGCCTTAGTCTAATCTGAATGGAATAAATTTTGTGTTTGTTTATTTCCTAATAAATTGGATCTTTGAACAAATGTGATACTTTTAGAACACGTATGCTTTTAAATAATGCATAATTTCTGCGTGCGTTTAAGCTAATATATTAACTCACTTTTTGAATATTTATCTAACCAATTCATGCAGGTTTTTTACTGATTTAATTTCAATGCGTTTCGTTACATTTTTTAATTCTTATCTTTGCTGGTAGCTACTCTTGGATGTGTTTTTATCGCTTGTACTGATATATACAGTGTGCTCTCAACTAATAATATTTATAATGACCTATTTACTCTTCAAATATCTGTAATTGTGTGCTTTTGTTACTTGGGAGTTTCTTTTGTTTATTCTACGGCCCCTATGACTTAACCCACCCCTAAATTAACCATTTAATTACAGCAATATATATATATATATATATATATATACATATTCTTAGTTCTTGGGAGTAGGCCTCAATACTAAACTATTACAGAAACCTTCCTTTATATTATAGATTTGACAGGTGTCAAGTAAATATTATCACCACACATATAATAAGCCAAAAGTAGTTATAGTGGCATATGTGGCATTTTATAAATTAACTTTGTAATATAAAACCTTCTATTTTGATATATATATATATATATATATATATATATATATATATATATATATAAACATACAAGCTCATGGACTAGTCTAGTATAATAGTTTTTTCGATAAAATGTTACGGTACAATTGGGATATTTTAATCCAAAAAATTAAAACGAAATAATATTTTGCATATATTTAATTACAAATGGACGTTTTGGCAAGGGTTGTTGCCTTTATCAAGATTCTACAAAAAGAAAAGCAATCAAAACAGCTATCAAAAAATTTTCTTTTAAAAAATTACTTAATTGTTAATGCATAAATATTAAAATTATAAAAACAACCCTACACATCAGGGTTGTTGTTAGTCATAAATGGATAAAATAAAAAATAAAAATATTGGAGCACCAAAAAGAGGATTATTTAAAGTTAATTAATAAAATTACTTGTTCATAGAGTAAACGACCAACTATGAATGAATTAATATAAAACCAGTCTGATGAGAGAGCGTGTTCCACATTTTGTACGAATATTAGGTAAATAATAGGCGCTATGGCCTTCACATCATTGTTGAAAATTAAAAGTTGACTTTGCAATTCTGTACAGATTGGAATATATGGGATGCAAGAATTTTGAGACAACCAGACATTAAAATAGTGTTTAGTTATGAAAAATCTGTAGGAAACTTTTTCACTAAGCTGAAAGATAAGACGAAAAAAATGTTAAGTAGCAACACTATTTATAAAATAACGTGTTCCTGCAATAAGACATATGTGGGTAATTCTAGTCAGTGGTTGAAAAATAGACTAATTCAACATAAGTCAGATGTAAAATTGGGGAAGAACAGCTGCGCCCTCTCACAACATATAAATATGACTCATCACACCCCAAATTATGACGAAGTTTGAATTTTAGATTCTGAAGCTAATCATAAGCTTAGGCTTTTTTTGGAGGCATATTATATAAGAAATTAAGTTAATTCGTTAAATTTTAGGCAGGACACCCAAAATTTGCATCCCATATACTCCAATCTGTACAGAATTGCAAAGTCAAATTTTAATTTTCAATAATGATGTGAAGGCCAGAGCGCATATTATTTACCTAATATTCGTACAAAATGTGGAACACGCTCTCTTATCAGACTGGTTTTATATTAATTCATTCATAGTTGGTCGTTTACTCTATGAACAAAGTAATTTTATTAATTAACTTTAAATAATCCTCTTTTTGGTGCTCCGATATTTTTATTTTTTATTTTATCCATTTATGACTAACAACAACCCTGATGTGTAGGGTTGTTTTTATAATTTTAATATTAATGCATAAACAATTAAGTAAGTAATTTTTTAAAAGAAAATTTTTTTATGACTGTATTGATTGCTTTTCCTTTTGTAGAATCTTGATAAAGGCAGCAACCCTTGCCGAAACGTCCATTTGTAATTAAATATATGCAAAATATTATTTCGTTTTAATTTTTTGGACTAAAATATCCCAATTTAATCATCTACTTTAATCATCTATTATTTGATTGGTATACTAAACCAACAAACTCTGGCAGATATCTAAATTTCCACTCTAACCATTCCTTTCAACATAAGGTGAACACGGTGAAAGCCCTACGATATCGAATTGAGCATATATCAGACCCACAGTTTAAGGAAAAAAATAAGAAATTATTGACTGACACTTTAGTTAACAACGGTTACCCAAAGGGAAAGTTGCATAGATTGATTCATAGCAACTTCTTAAAAGTAAACGCTACAGAAGTTGATATTACGTACAAGAAGCTTCCTTATATACAGAAGTTATCTCCACTTTTGGTACGATTGCTTAAACAACCTAAGCTTGCTATCGATTACGAATACAATTATTCCATCCAGAATTTGTTTACCAAATTAAAGGATGGTACTCCGAAATTGTTAAACAGAAACGTTCTTTACAAGATCACGTGTAGTTGTAAGAATAGTTACTTTGGTCAGACCAGCCAGTGGCTAAAGAGTCGTTTAACCCAGCACAGGAGTGATTGCAGAAAAAACTCCACTAAATTTGCACTATGTCGGCTCATGTTGCTGCAACCAGTCGTACACCACTTTTCGCCGACACCATCATTTTGGAGAACGAAACCAATTACAAAACTAGGCTTTTCATTGAGTCTTTTTACATAAATAGTGTAAATAATCCTATCAATAATAAGATGGATGTTGATAGAGTGCATAACGTTTATTCTGCTTTATATAGTAATGATATTTTTAAACAACGTTAAATATTATCCTTCATGTTATGTAATCAATGCCATTTTCGGAATGTCCCCTGTCACTCCTATAGAATTTGTCATTCTCAATTTTGTGTTTATGTTTTAACCGCCATCGTGGCATGACGTGCCCTTCAGGCAAATTTTTAATTTCTTAATGTTTTGACTCACATTTATTATGTAAATCATTCAGTAATTGGTTTTCAATTTCCTTTAATATAATGGATCAATGTAAGTTATTAGCGACAGGTTATGTATTTCTTGCTAATTTCGAATTTTCTGTTTCCATTTTAGCCTTTGAAAAAGGTGCGAAAAATGTACCGAAACGTTAGGTGTTGATTAAATACTAAATCTGTATTCTGTTGTTTGATTTGGACTACATCCCATGAAAAAATTTACATGTATATTATACTATAAGTCTGACCAGTCCATTAATTATTAATGTATATATATATATATATATATATATATATATATATATATACACAGAGTGGTAGAAAAGTCCCGGAACGGTCAAATATTTTGTGAAATACTCATCGCATCAAAAAAAGAAAAAATACATGTTCAATATTTTTTTAAAAGCTATCCAATGACACTAAAATTAAACCCCCACCCCCACCCCCTGGGGGTAGGGGAGGGGCAACTTTAAAAGTTTAAGTGAAAACCCCCATTTGTTATGGCAGATTCGGATTCCGCAGAATAAATTACCCCAAATTGACCTACGATACAAGCCATTTTGGATGATAGAAGGCGTTGTAATTGACAAAACCAAAATAGGGTACAAAAACATTTGAAATCGAAAAATGTCAGAATTACATTCATTTTTAGTATTCATTTTGTTGCTAGCTTTTGATATTATTTTGTGATGTCTCTGTCTGAAAGAGAAAGAATAATTGTCCTGATGATGCGGGGGTATGGAGATAAAGAAAGATAATTGCAGCAAGTCGCAGATTTATTCAATGAAGTTAATGCGGAACGTCAACCGATTTCTAAATCTACTGCGAGTCGAACAGTGAATCGTTTTGAGCGAACTGGTTCGGTGAAGAATGAACCAAGATCTGGAAGACCTAAAAGCGTGACGAGAGGTGGTCAATTTGAACACCTTCGGCGGTAATTTTGTTATGTATGAAATAAATAATTTATTATTTTACTTCTTTTATTTTCTGATCCATCAATTCTTCTAGAAATAGTTAATTTTTGTCGATTGCAGCGCCATCTGCAAAAAACCTAAAAAAATTATGACTAACATTTTGTGGCGAATCCGAATCTGCAATAACAAATGGGGGTTTCCACTTAAACTTTTAAAGTTGCCCCACCCCTACCCCAAGGGGTGGGGGTTGGGGGTTCAATTTTGGTGTCATTGGATAGCTTTTAAAAAAATATTGAACACGTATTTTTTCTTTTTTTGATGCGATGAGTATTTCCCAAAATATTTGACCGTTCCGGGACTTTTCTACCACTCTGTATATATATATATATATATATATATATATATATATATATATATATATATATATAGGGTGATCCATTGTGGAAGGCCTACTAGACGTTTACAGAGAACTACTTAACATAACTCTTTGAATTTTTGGTCACTTATGTAAGCGAATATGCTCTCTCGATCTAAAATACTTTCAACTATACAGTGTTGCCAATTCTAATAAAACGTAGTAGTAACTTTGTTATTTTAAATGAAATACCTTATACCAAATGCCAGTTTTCGATTCCTTGTTTATTTTTGATTAATTTTTCTCAATACTATCGTATACTTATGTGTCATAGTTTTCGAGACTTTCATTATTTTCGGTTTTTTTATTAGGAAAACGTGACTTCAATTAAATGTTGATAAATGTATGCTTCTAAACTCTAAGGAACTCTAGCTTAGGTTGAGGTTAGTTAAGGCCCAAAAACACCACATTTTGTTACCAAATCCTCTGGTAAATATACAGGGTGATCCAGGCGCAATTGTTCCTTACTTAATTAAAAAAATTATTAAATGTTTAGATTTTTAAATGGAATACCCTGTACATTATTTGCAATTCAGAAAGCTGCTGAAATTTACTATCTTTTAAGTATACTGTTCCTCTATCTAACTCTAATAGTTTTGGACTTATAAGCAAATATTTAAATAATTTTATCAAATTGGATTTTTTTATCAAGCAGTCTATGGAAATTTGACGTTCTGTTGCTGCTAATTTTGTACATTGTTACTTTTTACTTCTTAGTGTTGAATACCTATAAAGTAAGTTAAACTCACATACAATGGCAGAAAATGTCTATTCAAATACTGTTCTTATGAACTTATTTATGTTACATGGAGAGTGTGGTAAAATTATAAGGGGCATCTGTCGAAAATTTAATGACATGTATCCAGATTTATTACCGGTAATGAATAATAAGAAATGTAGACGACTACAGACAAATTTTATAAATTTTGGTTCATCTTTAAAGTTATCTAAAGAGGCTCCTAAACCCGTAACTTGTAACAAAGAAAATAAAATTAATGTTTTAGTATATTTTTATGCCTTTCCACAATCTTCAATAAGATTGGCATCACACGAATTGAATATAAAGTACGCTTCTATACAGGGAATATTGGCTAAAAATAATATGCACGACTACAAGTTTATTAAAGTACAAGCACTTAAACCTGAGGATTGTTCACAAAGAATTGAGTTCTGTAAATGTTTACTAATGCATATTCAAGAAGATCCACATTTTTTAAGAAAAATTATTTAGACTGACGAGTCAAAATTCTCTCACGAAGGCATTTACAGTAGAAAAAACAATCATTTTTAGACTAGTGAAAATCCTCACCTTACGAGAGATTCTGCGTTTCAAGAAAGATTCAGTTTCAATGTATTTTCTTTAATAATGAACAATGAAATTTGATATTTAATTTACGATGAAAAATTAACTTCTCAAAAATATGTAGAAATTATAACCACAGTGATTGAGTATTTTACAGATACCCTTACACTAGCAAAATACCGCAGCAGCTTGAATCAGCTTGCTGGGGATCCAGCACATTGCACAGCTGAAATAAGCTGCAAGCTCTACAACATTTTGAAGATCGATGATTCAGAGGCTTGGGACCCTATAATTGGCCTCCGAGAACTCCCGACTTATCTGTTATCTCCGTTGGATTTTAATCTTTGGGATACAATAAAAGATATTGTGTACAAAACACCTGTAAATACTAGAGAAGAGTTGGAAAATCAGGTGAATCAAGCTTTTCAGTCCCTAAAACGTGCAGAACTTAGAAAAGCTACCACAGAAGGTGTGTATAACCAAATTTTAAAATGTTTGGAGGAAAATGGTCATTATTTGAACAATTACAGCAATAAGTTATTTATTAGATAAGAGTTTTTACCGCCATTTTGTACATAGTTTTTCCGTTTAGCATTAATGCATTCTTATGATTACTTAGTTGCATTTATTTGATTTAATTAAATAATATTGGCTATAAATCACAAACTAGTCGATTTAGGTATAGGAACAGTATACATAGAAAAATTGTAAATTTCAGCAGCTTTCTGAATAGCAAATAGCATACAGGGTGTTCTATTTTAAAATCCGAACATTGAATAATTTTTTTAATTAAGTAAGAAGCAACTGCGCCTGGGTCACCCTGTATGTGCACTGGAGAATCTAGTTACAGGATGTGGTGCCTTTGGGCCTTAACTAACCCCAACCTAAGCTAGAGTTCCTTAGAGTTTATAAGCATAGATTTATTAACATTTAATTGAAGTCACGTTTCCCTAATAAAATATCGGAAAATAATGGAAGTTTCAAAAACTATGACAAATAAGTATACGACAGTATTAAGAAAAATTAATCAAAAACACACAAGAAATCGAAAACTGGCATTAGGTATGGGGTATTTTATTTAAAATAACAAAGTTACTACTACGCTTTATTACAATTGGTAACACTGCATAGTTGAAAATATTTTAAATCGAGAAAGCATGTTCGCTTACATAAGTGACCAAAAATTCAAAGCGCTATGTTAAGTAGTTCTTCGTAAACGTCTAATAGGCCATCCACCGTGAATTACCCTGTATACAAATCGAGCTAATTGTTGTATAGCCATTAACAAAACAATAACTTTATTATTTCACAAGGGGAGGAAACATCCAGTGGATGTTTCCTCCCCTTATAAAACAATAAAGTTATTAACTTGTTAATGGCTATACAACTATTAGCTCGATCTGTATAGGTGAATAAGTTTTATTATTTTTCTAAGAGTTTATTTACAGATACATCTTATTTTATTTTTGTTGCACGCAAATTTTCGATTACGTACTGCAAGTAACTTATATATATATATTAGAAAAACAAATAACTTCATCATAAAATGGGTGTAACTCGACAATTAATCAAAAATCCAATAACGAGCACATTGTATATAAATCACAACTAACTTTAATTTATGAAAGGATGCTCATTCTTCGAAAAACACATCATATTTTGTAAGATAAATAACTTGGACGTCGTATAAAGCATTTTAAATTAAATATACATAAAGTTGAAAAGAAATACGCAGGAATAACGTCTTAAACGCAACGAGTTTTATTGAAATAAATACGCAATTAATGAAAGGAAAAACCGGGCATGCTAGCTATAAACAACTCTCATTCAAAATATTAACGCACCAATAAACAAACGCATTCAAATACGACATCATAGAAACTTTAATACGTGATCAACAACATTGTATTTTCATAAAATCCAACAGATAACAAACGTTTGGTTACACGATAAAATTTGAACAATAGCAAATATAAACAAGAAAACGTGACTTAGACGAAGGTAAAAGTTGGATTTTTAGAGAAACACGCTATGCAAAGTACGTGCCTATGTGAGAATATACATCACCTCGACACGGGTCTGGATGGTAAAATTTATTATAAGTCCGAAGGCTGCAATGAAAAAGGCAAAGTACAACGCCTCAATTAACAAAATGCGCGCGTAAAAACCAATAGCACAGGTGGAAGGAGGAGTCTTTATATAGAACACAGAATACGTAAACAATTTGTATATCTTCAACCAAGGCACAAACTATAACAATTCAATGCCGAATATCACGCGAGTGAAAATAGACAAATTGAAATAATTATTTAAGTGATTGAAAAATTTTTAAAAGTCGTGATAATTCAAGTGCCAATAAATATAATAGAAGTTGCCGTTTACTGTGAAAAACGGCACTAAATACACTCAAAGGATACTTTAATTATCCTCTAAGGATACTCTATATATACTCCAAATATCCACTAAGTACATTCTATATATATTCTAAATATACTTTGGGTAAATCTACATAAACTCCAAGGTGAACGAATTTAAGAAACAAATTTAAGTCGAAAGGAAAATTAATCAACAAAGGGTAATATTGAGCAAAGCTGTACTACTCAATATGCAAGAGAACTTAAATGGAAACACATCAGGGGTGCTGATCAACCACATGCAGAGGCAGAAACAAGCAGGGAGAACGCAGGTCAAAGATAAAAATATTATTTATTAGTATAAGACCTTATTTCAATTTTTAACACTTACATTTTTTATATATTGAAGTATTTAATTTGTAGAAAGTCATCAAAGATTTTTTAAAAATTTATGTAGAGAGAAAGAAGGTCTTTTGAACGTTTAAAGGTGCTTCTAGAAACAAACAGTGGTATTTTTGCTGGCTTTAAAAGAGTTATGATTTGGGCATAATTAGATACATATTATTATTTTGATTTAGAGGTTAATTTTATAAATATCAGATCAAGGTATCAAAATTATTAAACTATAAAGTGTACATATTTTTGATCATTATACAAATTTTGGTTTGTTTTGTCTATATCATTCAAATAGAAAGAGCTAAAGTAAAAAAAAGGATTAACCTGTCTTTGTTGTCGTATCGGCGTGCGCTCTGTGTAAATTGGACTGAACTAATCGAGGCATATAAGAAGAGGTATCTTTAAAAATTTTAAAATAGAGGCTATATTAAAAATAAAAAGAAGCATAAAGACGAACATCCGTATAGCACAACAATATATATATATATATATATATATATATATATATATATATTGCTATGCTACTGCTAGAGGAATTATCCAGCCCCTACGTGGGCTGTTATATTATTATTGCTATGTCCCTCTAAATTATTCGCGCTCCATCATTTGGGCGATCATATTAATATTACTATGTATAAACAAGATTGTAATTATCTCCGACGCTGGGCTGTCTTATTAATGTTGCTATCAATTCCCTCCAGAAACTTAACTGGATTTTATCTTGAACCAACCTTGTCTACGAATAACAAAATTTGATATGTTACCGCCTTACTTGTTATCAATTTTCTATTCAACTCGTAGCTCCTCCTTGAAATATTTAAATTATCAAATTACTCTCCTTAACTTTATCTTATGACCTCGACTAGCATTTGTTTGGAATTATAAAATTCAGGTAATTCGATTTTATATAATGAAACCAATATTATGTACAGCTTTTGTAAATTATTTGAAATACACTTTTCAATTAGTTAATGTTGTAAATTTTATTTATTAAACATCATATACTATTTACTCAAAACCCAAAGTCACCAAAAAAACCTATTATCTTTATAAAAAAAAAAGTGTGGAACGTTCTACGCCTCTTATCATATTACTCACTTTATACGTATGCAACTTCTTTTGAAGCTCTATTTCTATCTCCGTATTAATCTAATTGTTTGGAACTCTTTTGAATGCGTGTCTAATTACACTTTATTATGTTTACATATAAATATACGCGTGCTTCCATTGAAATATACCATTCTTTGCTTTACCTAAATTAACTAAAACTTTATCTACAGGGTATTAAATATTTTCTATTTACCTAATGTATGTGTTCCTGGTTTCTACGCTAACTATGCGTTTTCCTATGTTTATCTGCGTCGCTTAAAACTACTTATACTTTATATACAGGGTGTTGACTGCTTACTATTTACAAACTATCTCCATTTCTCAATTCTTTTACTAAATAAATGCAGTTTTCTGCTGCCTATGGTGATTTCTTATTTCTAAATGACCTTTACTATAAAGTACACCCTTAAACAACCCCTTATCACAGCATAATTTCCCCAAATTAAAATATAAAATTTTATAACAATGTCATTTTTGGCGCCCAACGTGAACTTAAACTCACATTGGTATAAAATTGTTCTATTTTTATTTTCATTTTAAAAATCTAACTTTTGCTTTATTAATCCCATATTTATATTCATCTAAACTCATATCTATGTCCTATTATACTATACTATTCATACCTTTACCTATTCCTATATTCAAATCCTATTCTATTATCCTATGTATACCTATTCATAAATTTATTTTACATTTCCTTTCATCTATTCATGTTCCTTTGCATGGGTCAATTAAATTACATTTATTTCTAACTTCCCCCTTATCACTCTTGAATCTGGGTCCTTTTAATTTATATTTCCTAGTCATCCTTTTAAATCGTGGTCCTTTTAATTCGTATTTCTTAATTCTATTCTTATTATCTATCATATAACCTAAAAATCTAACCCTACTTTGAAAAAATTCACACTTTCCTAAATTCAAAATCAAACCAGCTATATTCAGCTCTAACAATATCCTATCTAAATATACGTAGTGTTCCTCTACACTGTCACTAAATATCAATACTTCATCCATATAGTGGATACAAAAATTCCTCATACGGTCCCAAAATATTCTTCATCACATTCTCTAATGCATCCGTACTCGAGGACAAACCAACCGGGACCACCCTAAATTGGTATAATTTTCCTTCTACTGAAAAACCCGTATACTTCCTTGATTCTCGCGCTAATGGAATCAAACAAAATGAACTTTTTAAATATAATCTGCTATAAATCTTCCTATTACCTATTTTCCCTAATATTCTATCTATCTTTGGTAGACAATTGTATTGCGGCTTCGTTTGCTTATTAATCTCACTTGCATATATACACAAATTAATACTATTATCATTTTTCTTCACGACGACTATTAATGAATTCACAAAATTCGTACTGGAACTCTCTATAATACCTTCACGTAACATTTCTCCAATTTCTTCCTTCACTCTATTCCTATATACTACTGGAATAGGATATATTTTAGTGTTAAACGGTTCCTTATTTATTATTTCCAACTTGTGCACATAACCCGTGGCAATTCTCGACTTCGACCCAATTAATTCTGAATGCTTACTCAATAATATATTCATCCTATTTCTTAAATCATCTGGACACTTAATATCTTCATTTTCATCACCCCCATTATTTATCTCATCACTAAACTGATTA
The DNA here is from genome assembly GCA_036346225.1 of Platerodrilus igneus. Lineage (NCBI taxonomy): Eukaryota > Metazoa > Arthropoda > Insecta > Coleoptera > Lycidae > Platerodrilus > Platerodrilus igneus. The sequence goes on along the minus strand of JARFIW010000874.1, from coordinate 4,408,662 downwards.
ATATTCACGCAGTCGTCTTCTATTTCAATATTCCCTTCTTCATACCATTTAATATATTTCCCATTACGCTCAATCTTTTTGCATTCCGCAGTTATCTTCAACCCCAACTTATCTATCATATTCATCCCAAATATAACATCTATCTTCAGTCCAGCTACTACCATAAAATCATTTTCCAATATTTCATCTCCCATTTCACATCTCAGAATTACCATTTAATTTATCACACTAAATTTCTTATTATTTGGTGCCACCAAATTACACCTTGTTATAGGTATCGCTTTATCCCCCAATTTTTCTCGTCTAACAAATTCTTCCGCAACAAGTGATGCTTCTGCTCCAGTATCAATTAACACTTTAACTATTTTATCTTCCACCTTTTAATTAATTATTGGTAATAAGTTCCTTTCAAATCTTCCTAATCCATTATCCATTTCATGTTTAATAAACTCGCGCTGGTTTCTGTATCCGTTAATTCGTAGAATTTTCCTTGGTTCGTCCATACTCAAAAATCCTGATTTCGCGTTGAAGGTCCTGCCTGACTCGTTATCCCTGTATCTGTGCGATTCGTATTCCTTATTTGCGTACAATTAATATCCCTTGCTTGTGTCCGTCGATCAACATTTTCCTGCCTATTTATTCCTCTATTATTTCCCTCATGATTCGTTCTCTCCATCCGTTGCCTTGGTATCTGACTAGTATTCCTGTTTTGCCTAAAATCATTATTAAAATTGTTATAGTTCCCCCTATTAAACTTTCTTCCACGATCATAATTATAATTGTTCTTTTTATAATTATTCCGAGTCTCATCAATATTCCTTATAAAATTCGTGCGTCGATCCCTAACATCATTTTCCATTTCATAATCAAATTCCAAATCATCATATCTTTGCAAATAATCAATAAACGTATCTCTGTCTACTATATTCTGCGTCGTTATGTATCGCTTTACTTCAGCGTTAAAATGACCTGCTAAATATCTTATAATATACTCATCTTCTAAAGGAGGATCCAATTGCTTCGCTACAGTAAATTTCTCAATCGCATATAATTCTCGCGTTATTCGTTTCTCCGAATTATATTTTCCCGTACTTAAGTTACTTCGAATTCGATCTTGCTGATTGTCATTCCAGAATTGACGTAAAAATTTGCTTTCAAACTGTTCAAATGTTTCTATTTCACTCTCCACCAAATTGTACCACTTTTCAGCATTTCCCCTCATCATTACTTTGATTAAATTTAATTTGTATAATTCATCTGTAGATCCTTGTATCAACATTTTAAAATTTTTCAGAAATATCTTCGGATTTAATTTTCCGTCCCCGTAAAATTTAGTAAACTGTTCAATTGAAAGGTTTGTTTGAATTAGCCTAATTGGTTCTCTATTAAAATTTATTGGATTACTTTTTAAATTATTTATTTCTTGATTTATCGATCTGAACTCCGTCTCGCAATTTTCTTCAATTTTACCTAATTTAATATTTAAATCCGTAATTTTATCCTTGGACTCGCTTTCGTACTTTTCTTGTTTCGTTTTAACTAGAGTAATGTAGTCCCATAGACCGTCTATTTCCTCAGAAACCCTCCCAATTCTTTCATTCATCTGTGCCTTAATTTCAGCGATAGTGTGGTTCGTTTCCTTCAGTCCATTGCTAAGAATTTTGATCTCACTTCCCAATTTCTCGCTGTTTTCATCTATTTTTGTTGTAGGTATTTTTATGGCTTCTTCACTCCTGTCCATTTTACTATTTAATGCTATTAAGATCTCCATCATTTTGGCTTCTTGTGAAATTCGCCTTTCTTCAATGGAAAAGGTTTCCTAAATTATCACGCTCTCCTGGGATCCTATCTCCACTCCTTGTTGTCTTAAAGCTTCCCTTGTTTCCCGTATTCTTTTATCCATTATTATATTTACGCTAAACTTTTATATACTAAATAAATCTATCTAACTTTAATTACTGTACAAATTTCTTGTTTTTCCGCTAATTGAAACTCTTTAAATCTCCAGTTTAGTTTAATTAATTTATTTAAAATCTCGCGATCGTATTTTAAAATTATTTTTAATTTAATTAGTGCCTCTTAATCTCAGGTTATATTTTATCGTGTTTTAATTCGAGCTCTCACGTTGGTGCGACAAATTAATTTTCCTATGCCACTGCTAGAGGAATTATCGAGCCCCTACGTGGGCTGCTATATTATTATTGCTATGTTCCTCTAAATTATTCGCGCTCCATCATTTGGGCGACCATATTAATATTACTATGTATAAACAAGATTGTAATTATCTCCGACGTTGGGCTGTCTTATTAATGTTGCTATCAATTCCCTCCAGAAACTTAACTGGATTTTATCTTGAACCAACCTTGTCTACCAATAACAAAATTTGATACGTTACCGCCTTACTTGTTATCATTTTCCTATTCAACTCGTAGCTCCTTTTTGAACTATTTAAATTATTAAAGTACTCTCCTTGACTTTATCTTATGACCTCGACTAGCATTTGTTTGTAATTATAAAATTCAGGTAATTCGATTTTATATAATGAAACCAATATTATGTACAGCTTTTGTAAATTATTTGAAATACACTTTTCAATTAGTTAATGTTGTAAATTTCATTTATTAAACATCATATACTATTTACTGAAAACCCAAAGTCACCAAAAAAACCTATTATCTTTATAAAAAAGAAGTGTCAAACGTTCTAAACCTCTTATCATATTACTCACTTTATACGTATGCAACTTCTTTTGTTGACTTTTTCACATTCATATTATATTAAGCAAATTCAATAAAAAATAAAAAATATAGAAAAATAAAATGTCTTATAACTAAAAATCTGGCCTGGTCTATTTTCTTCGCATTGACGCTTCCATTTGAATAAAAATTATCTTCCCCCAATTCAGGGTTAATACATGCTCATTCGAAATATTATCTATCCACACGCTTGAACCATTGCATTTAAATTATTGCCATTACCCTCTGGACTACCATTAATAACTTATGCACCCCAATTTATTGTCGTTTCATTTCAGACTTATTACTCCTTATTCTCGTCAATTTCCCCAAATTTAGAATTGTATTATCATCATTTATTTTCCCTATTGCATTTATTCTCCACGTACTCGAATATCGTAGTTTATTTTCTCCCCTTACTCAAAGATTGCATTGTTCTCCCCGTACTCGAAATCGTAGTCTGTCTCCTCCGGACTTAGAAATTGTATTATTCTTCTTCCAGACTTAGAAATCGTAGTTTATTTTCCCCGGACTTAGAAGCCCTATTATTAATATGTTTTAGTTTAAAATAAAATTCCACATAATCTACTTACGTTTAATCGGCAATTATAATTTTCATATTAGCACTTTTACAATTTTTCACTTTGAATTATTATTATTACGTATCACTTTATTTCACAGTGGCGCACTCGGCCTTAGTTGAGTTGTAAACTGACTTCGTTATCACTGTACCTGCTAATATATTATTCAGTTCCCACTCCGTCAGTGGGTATGTCTACAAACTCGTCGCTCATTTTTAACCAATCAAATAATTACATTCAAAGTATTTTCTGATGTAATTTTCTATGCTTCCCAATAATTGTAACCTGCTTGCAGCTGTCTTCGTTATCAACATGCGGTGTTTTGATAAATCGAATTGCTTTTCCATAAACAACTGATGCAATTCGACTTTTAATTTTCATATCTGCCTGTTGTTTCACGCAATTTTAAATCTGTTTTCTTATCAAAAATGGTTAACTATTTTGTACGCATTTACCTATGCTACCTGAAGCTCTATTTCTATCTCCGTATTAATCTAATTGTTTGGAACTCTTTTGAATGCGTGTCTAATTACACTTTATTATGTTTACATATAAAAATACGCGTGCTTCCATTGAAAAATACCATTCTTTGCTTTACCTAAATTAACTAAAACTTTATCTACAGGGTATTAAATATTTTCTATTTACTTAATGCATGTGTTCCTGGTTTTTACGCTAACTATGCGTCTTCCTATGTTTATCTGCGTCGCTTAAAACTACTTATACGTTATATACAGGGTGTTGACTGCTTACTATTTACAAACTATCTCCATTTCTCAATTCCTTTACTAAATAAATGCAGTTTTCTGCTGCCTATGGTGATTTCTCATTTCTAAATAACCTTTACTATAGTCACTTAAACAACCTTATCACAGCAATATATATATATATATATATATATATTGCTGTGATAAGGGGTTGTTTAAGGTGTACGCAGATAAACATAGGAAGACGCATAGTTAGCGTAAAAACCAGGAACACATGCATTAAGTAAATAGAAAATATTTAATACCCTGTAGATAAAGTTTTAGTTAATTTAGGTAAAGCAAAGAATGGTATTTATATAATAAAATTGTTAAGATAAATTTTGTATTGCGCTGTTTTTCGAGGTATGATATTGCGAACTATCCATAGATTGGGATCTAAAATGTCGCTGGATTTATTTTAAAAATTAAAACAATGGCACGGCAAGATTGGGCACTAATTGAGATTTTTTCTTTAAGTTTTCGTTTAGCAATACTCGGCTAGAATTTAGGTTAAGATATAAAGTTTTTTTAATGATATTTGTATTCATATCGCAATGATTTCATGTTAATATAGGTCAAGTTTAGTTTGAATTTTATTTGAATTTATTTAGGAATTAGGTAAAATCAGCTATTTGTAAAAGGACATACGGTCACTTCAGTGATGTAGCTGTAATTGATATAGGCATGTGAGAAATTTCTTTTAATTATGTACAAATTAATAAGTGTTTTTACAATATTTTAAGGAAAGTTAAATATATTGTGTTAAAATTGAAGAAACCAAAGCAAAGGAACCTATGAAAAATAACCGATTTCCGTGTAAAGATAATATCGAAGGGAACACTGTAACAGACGACTTGGTGCCCCTTAATTATAAAAGAGAAAAAGTCTTTCGGTGTAAATGATTTTGTAACGTAGTTGTTTTCATTTCGGCCATATTATTATTTTTATTTCGTATTTTTCTATTTTCTTTTACAATTTATTCCATTAGAACCCACCACAGCAGTTAAACGACGCGCCCTTATACTGTTACGAGGTTCCCACCTCTTCAAGGCAAATCCAAATTTATTAACTTTACCCTTAGCATAAATTTTATTGTATTTTAGTTTGCTGGAATAGGTAGTAACATTGGACTGGCATACAATTGCTTAATTTGGAGTTGTTTACAAAAATTTGGACTATATTAAATGATGTTTTATGCTAACAAGACTTCTAACGAAATTATACGTTATCTGAAAATCTTAATAATTCGCATTAATTCTGGTTAGTTTTATCTAACGATGTGCGTAGTTAACTATTAATTACGCTCTCGAGAGGTTTGTTAATGCAGAATAGTATACATTTACGCTAGAAAATTGCTTTAATATGTGATTGAAATTTGTCAGTAAACAACGGACTTTTTACATGCAACCTAAATAATTTAATAATTAGTATACCAGAACATTTCCAAATCATCAAATACTGCAGCAAGCATTTGAATGTAGAAGAATACCCCTGTATAGTAATTTTCGCAATATATACTTTTAGACCGTATGTAACAAGTGTGTTATTTATGTATTAAATTAAACTCCGTGATTTTAGTATCTAAAATTTTCAAACTTTTATACAGGTCTAGTAAAGGCGATAGAGACTTATTGTTTACATATATTGTGACGCGATCCATTAAATTGGACAATATACTAAAGTCATATCTATAAAAATTAAATACTAGTACGTATGCATTTTTTAATTATGTTAGGATATACCCGATGCGTTTGGAATTAATTGTACTGCTTGGCTAATAACGTGTTTCTCATTACAAGGTAATTATACATTCAAATACATATACCGTTTATGTGATCTAAATAGCTGTGCAGGTTATTGTATGTACCCTGCTTTTCCTCGTGAATTCTCACTGGTTCAAATATCCTTGCAGTTGTTTTTTTTCAATGGATTAGTTCCATATATAATGTTAAGGTGGTACCATATAATGTTGGTAATTACAAAGGTGTGTGCTAAAATTAAGCTGTGACGTCAATAGCGTGATAGAAGAGATAAGTTAATAACAATGCCCTAGAGCTTGTGAAACAGACAAGCTGATGTAATTAGGTTAATGTCTGTCTATCTTCCACACACGTATAGTCCATATAGAGGATATTACATGTAAAATCTCATGAGAGTCATGTTTTGTCTTACACGTGGATTTCGTCATACGGGTCTTTTTTTGATTTTGTAGCCCCATACATTTAAAATCTCATAAGGGTCACGTTTTGTCTTACACGTGATTTTCGTCACTTTTTGATATTGTAGCTCCATACATGAAAAATTTCATATAGACGATATTTTGTCTTACACATGTATGTCGCCCTAAGCCTCATTTTTGTGTACCAAACTTGGTAGTTTTGTACTACTTATCTATCATTTAAGCGAGAGCGTATTTCTGTGAAAAATGCTAGCTTAACATTTTTCAAGCGGTACGTGTTAGGATTCAAGCCGGGACCTTGAGATGCTTTATTTAAATACCACAACATATAATTTTTAATTCTTTCCTTATAATTTAACTATAGAATACTACAACCCCTCATCGTTCTGCACACCTCGAAAAATATGTCAATGGTGAAAATAACAGTAAAGTCGCAACAAGCGATGACATTTTTTCATGTAAACTTTTCTGAAAGTTTTCAGATTTTGAACTGTCTATATTTAGCAGTTTTGAGTAACAACCCCACCTTTAAGAAAGAGATTAACTTCAAATAGGCCCGATTTGTCCATAAAATCAGGACGATCCGTTCAAAGTCAATATTCATCTGACCATAAAACTCGTAAAATCAGGACGATTCGTTCAAAGTCAATTTTCATCTGATCCAATACTCATAAAGAGAAGAAAATCTCAATGCTTTGATTACAATAGCAAAATGAATTTATAGGAACACATTTCTAAGGTTGGCAACTGCGTTTGTTTGTTATTGTATTCACACCACTAATTTAAATCAAATTTTTACTGTCTACGTTTTGATTTGCATATTTTCCACTAACATTTTTCAAGCGGTCCATGTCGGGATACGGACACGGAACTTTGAGATCAGCAGTCATTCGCGAACCTATCTGATCCATGGAGCCGCCCTGTATCATTATCTCTGCAGCAACTGTGTTACTCCAATACTACAACATATAATTTTTAATTCGTTTCTTAGTATTTAATTATAGAATATTACAATGAGGAATATATTTCAGCTTAAATAGATTGTTAATTAATTGATGAGATGTTTTAAATAGCGCGGTTCGTTTTTGGTAGCCTCAAATGTTTGACATGACCTCCATTTTGTTACTGTAAAATCGCCAACTGATCTGCTAAATCAAGTGCAGCATCATTTACCATTTTCAGGTTGAACTTACATCATAATATAGTTTTTTAATTATCAGGTGAAATGTGAAATGGTATAAATTTACTCCATAATACTGTCCTCCATTTTAGTGGACTGCTCAAGGTCCAAATAAAAACTCTCCTCTATAAACCCAGTACTTGTAGCCTGTTCGGGTGAATATCATGCAATCTTGGCGTTCATAAATTCTCAATATGCCTGCTTGCAGCACAGTCCTGAGAAACAGCAGTTAAGATTTTCTTAGCCGGTCGATAAATGTGCTGACGTACTCCATTCTATTTAAAATCTTGTTATCAGTTCCTTTTTGATTACTTTGTAACTGTAAAAGTACATAATCTTTTAACATTTGCAAGTATCGTTCTCGAATGACGGTTGCACACACCACCACACCGTTCTGCACACCTCGAAAATGTACGAATCAGTAATGAAAATAACCGTGATGCCTTAACAAACGGTGACATTTTTCCGTGTAGACCTAAACATTTTCATGTGGATTTTCACCTGACCATGTTTAGCAGCTTTTAATATCAACACCGCCTTTAAGAAAGAAATGGGCCTGATTTGCCAATAAAATCCGGGCGATTCGTTCAAGTTCAATTTTCATCTAAGCCAATACTCCCAAAGGAAACCATACCCAACAGTGAAATTTCTCTGTTTTAATTTTAGTAGCAAAAGCAATTTATGGGGATACATTTCTAAAATTTTCACATTTTTTTAAGAGATATTTCAACTGCACTTGTTTTGTTATTTGTATTCACACTACTGAGCTGAATCGGATTGTTATTGTTTAAGTTTTGATTTTCGTAAAAAACTTTTGCAGTTTAGATATCTCTCACACCCACGTTTGATTTTCCAATTCTCTACCCGATGGTGATACATTAGTCGGGAAGCGAGTTTCTTTAACTGAAAATTTTTAGTTTTGTCGAACCCTTCTATTCCAAGCAAGGTACAACTCTTTAATGTGCGTGACAACACTCACACACGGGACCTATATTTTACTTCTCATACGAACGATGACGCATTTTTCTCAAAAATGCTCGCCTATAATTTTTCGAGTGATCCGTGTCGGTATTGGAACCCAGACCTTGGAATCAACAGTTATACGCCAACATATCAGATCCACGAAGCCCTACTGTATTATTATTGCGGCCGTAACTTTTTTATTTAAATACTACAACATATAACTTAATTCTTTCCTTCTAGTTTAATTACAGAATATTATCATAAGAAACATACTTGAA